>JANKYE010000002.1:1823006-1834366 GCA_032467995.1 Erythroxylum dillonii | reverse complement strand
AAAAATGTAGTTCTATGTCTCTAGTTTACTATAAATCAAACTCCATCCAATTTGGATATTCACAGATCAAGTTATGCTTTAAATATAGATGTATGTTCAGTAAAATACTACATATATCATACTCCAATGACTATAATCCTTTATCTTGTTAATCAATCACCATATTTGCTTCTTCTTTCACCAACCACACATGCATCAACACCATTTACATATGCAGCACTCCCCAAGCACGAAAATATACACCATTCATGCATGCATTCAGTTACAAACACTAAAACCTCTACAAAAGTCATTTACACTATCATAAAACTTAAAGCATTACTTACTTGGTATATACTTCAGAAATTTTCCAAAAATGGGAGAGCAAATAATGGGTTTTGGAGGTGGCAAAGCAAGAAGGGAGATGGTGGTTTTGGTGAATCCAAGGAAAAGGGCTGCAGAAACTTTTTTCTAATGCTTAGGTGTCTCTCTTAAGGCTTAACACATGTCTCCAATGCATGTGTTACATGTGTCCTCCAAGTAAGGCTACCAATTGTCACTTAACTCTTTGTCCACATGTCACACATTAATAGGTCCATTTGTCACTACATAATTTGTCTCTTATTTCAATATTTTTTCTACTCTATAATACTTCAAATTTTCGATCAATTTTTCTAAAATTCACCAAAATTCTAAAATAATAACTATTATCACCAAATAAATTTTGTAGCACAATTAATCCAAAATTTACGTTTTAGTCACATACAAAAATCACTTATACTTGGAAAAATGTCAATGGATGCATGTATAAATATTTGTACATGTTCAAAATTGCATATGCACATAAGTGAAAACTTAATTATACAAAGCAAACGATGTACTAGAATTTCTTAATTTTCTAACACCTAACATGGGGTGTTACAAATTAAAACAACTAAAAGAAGACAAAGGGAGATCTATAAATTCAACTCACTACAAGAGTTTAATTGGAAGTCTGAGTTATTTAACTACAACTAGATCAGATATAGTTTTTGAAGTTGGATTACTTACCATATTCATGAAGGAGCCTCATGCCTACCATTTACAAGGAGCAAAGAGGATTTTTTGGTATATCATAGGTACTTTGAATGAAGGAATTTTGTATGCAAATGTTAATTATATGAATCTTGTAGGTTACACAGATATTAATTGGGGTAGAGATATATAAATAAAAAAAGCACATCAGGGTATGTTTTTCATCTTGGTACTGGTGCAATATCATGGTCTTCAAAGAAACAACCTGTGGTTGCATTATCTACAGCTGAAGCATAATACATTGCAGCAACTAGTTGTGCTATACAGAGTATGACTAAGAAGAATGTTTGAAGTACTACATCAAACAGAAGATGCTCTAACAAAATTATTTTTTGATAATATGTACGCAATTGAACTCTAAAAAATACAATTTTTCATGGCAATCCAAGCACGTAGACATTCGGTTTCACAAAATTCGCTAGCTAGTAATTGAAAAGAAAGTAGTGATTAATTATTGTCACACTGAAGAACAAGTTGCAGATATTTTTACTAAACTACTGAAGTTTAAGTTGTTTTACAAACTGAAAAAATTGTTGGGAATGATAAATTTCTACCATCTTCATTTAAGGGAGGCAGTGTCAATAAATAAATAAAGCTAGCCTTACATGGAAGAAGATAGATACATTCACTTCATTAAATGATAGTCAAATGCAAGTGGAAGAGACAAGAAGCATCTTCATTTAATGAGAGCCAAAATCATCATGAAGTGGAGAGATACAATAAATGGAAGTCGAAATGTTAGACAAATAAGGTGGAGAAAGAGGGACTTACTTCTTCCTAAAGTAATTCATATGATTGGATCAAATTTTGGTCAAATTGCTTATATAAGTAAAACTCTTGATTTTATAATGTATTTTGTTGCCTATAAAAGAGTGTAACGAACCTTAGGCTATGTTTGATTGGACGTAAGGTTTTTAATGGAATATAATTGAATGATTTATAATAAAATGGAATGTAAATGAATGTAATATTAGAAAATTATCATTTAGGAGGGATGAAAGTGTTCATAATGTAATATAGTGAAATGTTGTTTGGAAGATGGATGGAATGGAATGGAATGTATGTATAATAATAATGAATGGCTATTTTACCCTTGATAGAACAATATTAGAAATTTGTCGTTTGTCATTAGGGTTAAGAGTATAATTGGTATTATAAAAAATTACTGAGGGTATATTAGGTACTACATATTTATCATTTTACATTCCATCATAAACCTCTCAAATCGGAGGTAACTCATTTTTACTATTTAGGATGAAATATGATGTAATGTGAAACTCTCCCTTTTCATCATATTCTATTTCATTTCATTATAAACTCTCCTCCCAAACAAAAATAATATTACATTTCATTTCATTCCGTTACTAACTGCCCTACCAAACATAGTCTTATATTGTAAGTGTGTTTTTGGATTAAATGAAAACTCTCGTCTTCTCTTGTCTCCCTCTTTTTCATGGTACGCGTGTGTGAGAGTGTTATGTATTTTTGATATTGTTAGTTTATGCTCTTATGGCCAATCAATTGGATGTAAATTAATATATGACATTAATGAAAAGGGTTTATTTATCTTTATGTATTAATTTAATTAATATTTTATGTTTTAATACTAAAGATAAAATCCTTGGAATAATTACTGTGTAATTGAAATTATGATGAGATCATAATTATGAGATTTAATTTACACTTATGTGTTATTCCTAAATGTTCCTAGTTGTAGTTTCATCAAGACTAGATATTGTTAAAACGGTAAAACTAACACACATTATGTTTCTTTCTTATGAAGAAATTAATTGATCTTATAAATTAAAGTATAGAGATACTTAAACTAGTGTGTGGGTGATTATTAGAGAACAAGTCACTGAACTGACCGGATTATGAAAATTCTGGATAAAATATTACTTATGTGTCTATGAATTATCTCATACTGATGGTTGTATAATTGATCTTTAAACTTGAGATTACCAAGGTATCTAGTATGGGAATTGTTGTGTTTTGATGCTACTTATGAATAGTCCTAGGATAATTCAGTCACTAGTAATTAGATACAGTATGAATCTTATGTAGATAGTTGAGTAAGTTAATATAAGATTTGTCACCTTAAAGTAATTAGAGAGAATATTTTACTGTTCTTTAGAAGAGTTCCAAACAACCAACCATAGTAGATTCAACAACTGAAGCTAAGTATATTACAGCTTTTGAGGCAACAAAGGAAACAATTTGGATCAAGAAATTCATCACTGAACTAGGAGTGGTTCCTAGCATTGTTGATCCGATAGTAGTGTATTGCGACAACAATGGTGCTATTGCACAAGCAAAGGAACTCTGATCTCATCAACGGTCTGAACATATACTCGGGAAGTTTCACTTGATCAGTGAGATAGTAGAGCGGAAAGACATAACATTGGAGCGAGTTCCCACTAAAGAGAATCTAGCAGATCCTCTTACTAAGTCATTGTCTGAAAAGAGACATAATCAACATATAGATAGATATAGTATTAGATTCATAAGGGATTGGCTTTAGTGCAAGTGGGTGATTGATAGTTTATGCCCTTACAGTCAATCAATTGGATGCAAATTAATATATGACATTATTTTGAATTAATGAAAAGGCTTTATTTATGTATTAATTTAATTAATATTTTATGTTTTAATACTAAAGATAAAATCCTTGAAATAATTACTGTGTAATTAAAATTATGATGAGATCATAATTATGAGATTCAATTTTCACTTATGTGTTATTCCTAAATGTTCCTAGTTGTAGTTTTATCAAGATTAAATATTGTTGAAACGGTAAAACTAAAACACATTATATTTCTTTCTTATGAAGAAATTAATTAATTTTATAAATTAAAGTATAGAGATAATTAAACTAATGTGTGGGTGATTATTAGAGAATAAGTCACTGAAATGACCCAATTATGAGAAATCCATATGGAATATTGCTTATGTGTCTATGGATTATCTCATAATGATGGTTGTATAATTGATCTTTAGACTTGAGATTACCAAGGTATCTAGTGTGGAAATTATTGTGTTTTGACGCTACTTATGAATTGTCCTAGGATAATTCAGTTGGTAATAATACAGTATGAACCATATGTAGATAGTTGAGTAAGTTAATATAGGATTCGTCACTCTAAAGTAATTAGAGATAGTATTATACTATTCTTGATTAGTAATTATTTATAAAATTCTCTGGCCAGATTGAATTGATATTTGAAAAGGAGTTTTCAAATTTCAATTATAAATCAATTACTAATTAGCAAGAACAAACATGATTGGATGATAAAAGAAGACACTGCATCCATATTCTGTCCAATTAGAATATTAAATGACGAAAGGATTAAATTATACATTATAGTCATGCATAGACAGGTTAAGTTAATCACTTTGAAATTCTTAATATGTGGATAATCATGATATGTTATTAGACGTCAATCATGATTTATGATTATAAATTATTTAATTGGAGAATTAAAGATAAATTAAAAGAAGTTTTAATTTATTCAATTCTAATTGTGAATTAGAATTGTCAATTTATTAGGAACTTAATGGGTCACACATCAAAGAGCAATTTGTGAAAGAAAAATCAATTTAATTAAGTTGGACTTAATTATAAAGTTTGAGAAACTTTGGGGATCAAATATGAGATATTTGATTTTATTAAAATTAAAGTAATTAGAATTATAATTTGATTTTAATTTTAATTAAAGAAATTTAATTTTAATAAAAGACTGGTATGATTTTTTTCTATTTAAATGAAAGAACTTTTTGAAAGTTAGCACTTTTTGTCTTCTACTTCTTAAATCAATTTGAGAATTACTCTGTGGATACTATTAGAGACTGGACATTTGAACAGCTCGTGATTGATGAATCGGAAAAAGTTTCAAAGATTTTTTCAACAGAAAAGCAAACAAGGTACTATTTCTTAATCTTTTTATGTTTATTTAAGTTTATTCAATTATCGGGATCTGCTCAAAATCTGTAAAAATTTTATTTTCCACTGCAACTGTAATTTAATCACGATCAGATTCCACCAACAGATATTATATTTCGACCCATTTTGAGACGATAAGTTTGTTTCCCAATTAGGAATATAATGATACAGAGTCTCGGTTAAACCCCAGGAACGTTGCCAGCAAATTACTATCCATTGAAGCTGTCAGCTAATAGTTTTTGCTTCAAACTGGCCTACGTGAAAGATCCTACACCAATCACTTCCTAATTTGTCAATTTATTTTACTAGAGTTTGATGCTTGAAAAGAAGGTGAGGCATGAAACACGCAACTTCTATGAAGAAAAATCGAGGTATCTGTAAAAGAATAATGAGAGATTTGACATATCAGATTCATAGCTGGTGAGATGCACATAGTATTTGGTGAAACATGGTCCTTGTTTCTTTTTCGAAATTTGGGCCCACGAGAGATTGATTATACTAAACCATTTTTCAGTGAAAGCCCGAATCCAAAACACCAGCAATGGATAATGATGGCAAAAGGTTCGGATCTAATGCAGAATTTGCATGGCCTACCCTTACACTTAAACCTTTTCTAATGCTATTTTCACAAAGGAAGCTGAGATTTTTTAGTAAACAAAATGCACTGTCATAGAAGCTGAAAATACACGGATCCAAGACACACCTGAAATCGTTTTTTACTTCCTCGACATCAGTCAGCGCATGAACTGAATTGAAGTAAAGTGGAAACAGAAACTGATAATAGTGGAAAACGTGGGGACACAGACAGGAGATGGCATGAGATTGAGACAGACACATGGTTTGCACGAATCTATAACAAGATATCTCGTAATAATGAGGATTGTGGAAATGTCATCGGGATGGTACCTAAAATTCTGGATTGTCTAATGGATCTTGGGTGTCTGGATCGACTGTGGTCCAACTTCATTATTTTACTGGCTAAGAGTCAACCCTAAATCATTACTGTGCAAAAATAAAGAACTGACACTTCCTTCTTCCTCAGTAGCATAATTAGCACCATCTTCACCTCAGACGCAGTGAAATGGTTTTCAGGTCTCCTGGTACAACTGACCTGTTATGTACTAAACAACTACCCTTTGGTCTGGTTTGGATGGGCCGTGGAGCCACTTGTTCGTACCCTTTATTAATGTTAGGAGATAAGAAATTGGATGAATCACTCGATCAGACTTTCCTCTCCAACCCGTCCAACACAGTCATGCACATTTGTTTTTCTTTTTTGGTATGATTTCTGGTTATTCAATCTCGTCCTTTACTGGTTCTTCGTCAGGGGGAAAAAAATTCAACTTGTTTGACAGAAAACCATCATTTCGTCCTCTATGTCCCCTCCATCCAGCTTCCCATTCATGAAGGAGAAAGAAATGAAATCATAACTATAGATGGCAATTCAGGCTCAGCCTGATCGGTTTAATTCAAAGTTAACAAGTTAAACTTGTATTGATGAGATGCGGGCTTGCAGGCCTGACCTAACCCTCCATTTTATAAGCTATTACACAATGTAAAATCTTATCTTTGGCCTAATCCTCCATTTTATAAGCTATTGATCAATGTAAAATCTTATCTTTGGCCAAACCCTGCATTTTATAAGCTATTGCACGATGAAAATTTATCTTTGGCCTAACCATAAGCTATTGCACAATGAAAAATCTTCACTTTTTAACAAATTAGAATGGATTAAGTTAATATTATGATATAAATGCTACATTTTCTTGATTTATTCGAAGCTGAGACAAAATTACAGTTAACAACAGGAAAGAAAAATAGATATTTAGTTCATGGCAATGACTAAAAACTAAAAGATTAGATAAATAAAATTTTGTGTTCATAAATTGTTAGTAAATCAGCACTTGAGTAGAGTTAACTCGGTTGAGGACTCAGTATAGTCCGTTTGCCAACTCGGCCTTCCAAGGGTGAACTCTAGGTTAAGCAACACAGCTGGTGGTGAAAAGGAGCTATTCTCCAACCTATCTTTCTCACTACTAAACACATGGAGGGCTTCCTTGGGACCGTCCTCCTCATCCTCCTGATAAAAGAAAAGAATATCAGCCATAGTTTTAGTTACAAACTAGCTAGTTTTTGTTTTTTTATTGATAAGTTCTGTACCTTGCTATGAGAAATATTGAAGTGAGAAAATGTCAAACCCTCATCAGAATATGATCTGTGCTCATCGTTTCTCTCTGGTGATGACCGAGAACCCCTGTTCAAGAAATTGGCAAGATATCAGTAATCAGTAAATCAGTGATGATGATTATAAATATTAAAAGCAACAGAGAATGATGATCATACAGGTAAAAGAACGTTTATTTCTTCTATCTTCTGGTTTTTCATATTGTCTAGAGGTAAAACGATGTGTTCCTGACTCTATCAACTAAAGACACGACTCTTCGAGGGGTGGGAATTGGGAATAACTAGCCTTTTTAGCCGGATTAAAATATGGCATTGAGATTTGGACCTTGACCTTAACGTACCCGCATAAATGGTGATGAAGACAAGGATGAAAATCTAATGTCTGCTAAAGCTACTAAGTAAATCACCATTTACTCACTGCCCTAGAAACCCTAGTTGAAGACCATTAAGATCTCATCTAAAGGAAGAGACTTTTAGGGGTCAAACCTCTTATGTTCCAGGAACAAGGACAAAACATATTGTTGACTCCATAATCAAGGCATTAACTTGTGTGAAACTAACCACATTGCTTTAAAGCATAGTTTGAGGATGGGATTTTTGATAGATATCGAAATGATGGAGTGATAAGATTGCAGATACTGACAACAAGAAACAAGAACCAATAGTAGAGGGAAGGTAGCGGCAGTAGAAGCTAGAGCACTCACTTTTGGTTTTTCTGCAAAATCGGCAGTGGTGGTGAAGTTGGTGGTGGGTTGAGAGAACTAGAAGAGTTGTTGGTATCAGCTTTTCTACGAGACAACAGTGCATCCACATCAGCTGCTCTCGCCCCTACTTCCTGGTTCATACCCACATCTGTTCGTGCTTGACCTACAAATGCAATCACAGTTTCTGATGAGCCATGGCTGTCACTCTTCATCAGAATCGTAGAAAAATAATTCATCTTGACTCAGGTCAGTCCAAGACGCAAAAACTTGCAGAAAGAAACAATAAATGGGTTCGTAAGTTTTGTTCACGCTTCCATCACTATACTAGAAGAAAAAGGAATAGCACTTGAAGGACAAGATTCTAATTTTTACCTGATCCTCTGTCAGTGCTCTTCACTGTTCTATACATCTGCATGAACATCCACATGAAAGAAAAAGAAAAAGAAATCAGAAAGGTGAATAATGCTAAGATTACTACTTTGTAGATGCCCTTTTGTCCTTACAACTTGTCTTACATTCCCATAGTCCCACTACTTGTTAATAATGGGATTGGAATGCATAGAGATAAACTCAGAGAAGTGGGAAATCTGAGTACGGGAATCTCAAAACTGTCTATCCATCCACACACAAGTTCAAAGAAATGAAGATTGAACACAGACACAGAGTAACCCCACCTGCAAGTGACTCTTCACGTGAGCTAGGGTTAGATCCTTCACATTCATCAGCTCTAATACTGATTTTGGGGTTGCTCCTGCGACGTATGCCAGAGGAATAAGTAATCTTGTTGGCATTTATAAGTCGAAAGTACAGCTAAGATGCTTCCTTCCATAACAAACATGGAAAAATTTGAGATGTGGAATATGTTTTTGTACTTACTTTCGTGACCACCAAGAAGCTGGACGGCATGAACAAAATGCGCATGGAGTGTTGTGGTCCATCTCATTCTTGGAGCCCTTATGCTTCTTCTCACACCACTGATCACTCTTCCATCTCTCTTGAACTCGCGGCCATAGATTTGAGGTTGACGGTGGTAATGGTAGTGAGGATTTCTTGGAAGTTGCGGCGTTGGAGAACCCGAATCAACCATGTCAAATCCTAACCTCAAACTTGGCTCATTTCGACCAACACTATAACTCCTCTCTTGGTTAAAGAAACCATTTTCATGACTCAAATCGCTTCCGCTGCTACCAGAATCAGTTGTAGAGCTCCCATCACTATGCAGTGCTTTTCTATTTAACCCTCCAACATAACCCACTTCCTTTACTCCACAATCCGAAACAGATGGCGGGCTGATCTGCAATGAAAGATCAGGAAAAGTAGCCGATGCAGTTCTCATTACCGGGTTGGAGCTCGGAAACATGAGGGATGAGGAGATCTAATTCAGTCAAGCCTGTTTAGGGCAAGAACTAGTTAAGAACCTTGGAGGAAGAGCTATGGGGGCGAGTGATAGATGAAAAGGCAAGGGAGCTGTAATTGTATGATTATATCATGAGTACCTTATGATTTGCATGGAGATTGAGAGAGAGGGGAGTAAAGTAAAAAAGAAGCAATAGGGTCCTTTTAATAGGATAGCTAAGGCGTTAGTAGATAGAAGATCGGAGCAAAAGGTACAAAGAAAGGTTAAGGAATTGCAGACAGAGTACTAGTCAGATTATCTATAAACAAGGCAATAAAAAGATGATAATGATAGTAACAAAGTTTTTCCTAGGGACGATAGTTAAAACCAAAAGTTAGTGAAAAGGGTAAGTTGAACTTAAGAACACAGGTAACGAAAAGGAAAGCAGCAGAGAGAGATAAATGGGGAGTGCTTTAACAGGAAAACAAAATCAGTACTGTTCGATGGAATATTTGGAGAGAATTTAACTGAGTCTTCACTTTCTTGCTGCCCTTTCCAAGCTCCTCCAGATTGATGGATTGCGACTTTTTTTTCTTAATCTTTCGTTAGGTTTTATTTTATATTTATTGTGATCTCTTGGCCTTTAAAGGAATATATTTATGAATACAGATTTTGATACGATATTCATAACTTAGGACCTATATATATATATATATACCTTTTTATCTTTTGAGCTTTTTTATTGTAAAATATAACAATTTAACATAATTAAGTTATTTCACTTACCAATATAAATAAATATTTATCTCATATAATTGTATGTCTAGTAGGGCGAACTTTAGTGTACAACATTCGATATTTTGAGTAAGTCGGAAGAGAGTTATCAATTATATGCAGTATTTTCTTTACATTTAACAAAAGAGTAACCTTACAATTATATCTCTAGTACTAGAACATAAAAATGAAGATATATTTAATGTTTTATTTATTATACAAGTTATTCAATATTATATATTTTCATATATAAAAAATGTTTTAAAGGAAATTCAAGTAGAGTTTAAGATTGACCACTTTTATACTTAAAATGCATTTTAATTTGAATTTTTTTTATCATCTTTACATCCATTCAATAATTAACTCTTGATTTAAATATATGATATTAATGATATCATAATTAATGCATTTTCATATGATAACTAAGGATAAATCTAAAATACAACAAAAAAGAAAAGCTAAGTTTCAATTTATTAAAGACAATTTTGAGAATACTTGGCAAGGGGGTATCTAATATGTTCAAACGATTTTAAGGGTTTATCCTTTGAAAATTGTGTTTTGAAAATTAGATTGGATTGGTCGAATCGATCAAACTGGTGATTAATAAAACCTTCAATTTATTAACCGGTCTAAATTTTAAAACACTATTTGAAAATTATGAACGTTAGGGCTTTATATGTGTTTTAGATTAAGGTTATTACGTAGATCCCTATCCTCGTAACGTGAGATTAAGGTTATTCCATTTCACAAACAAGGATTGACCCACACGTTTGTTGTAGACAAAAAGGATAAATATTTATTAAAAAAAAGATTCTAAGAAAAACTGCCAAATCTTCTTGTTTATTGCCAATGGAGTGTACCTTAAACACTTAGCCTAAACCGACCATTTGGTTGCCAGCTAAGCCTAAAGTCTAAGTCAAACAGTGTCCGACTCAACATATATATTTCTTAATTCAGTCTCGGACACGCACGTAGGAGCTTTGCCGATAAATATCGAGCTGTACACGTGCGAGTCCCACACTGTAGCCATAGGAATATAGGATTTTGATTACGCTAAGAAATATAAATTGAGAGAGTAGAAGACAGAGAGTTTTATTCTAATTTAAGAATTTTCAATAATTTCTTTAATTGTTTAATAAAAAATATAGAGTCTTAAAGTAGATTAAGAGAATTTAAAAAAATTCTTTAATTTTTAAAAAATTATAATTTAAAATTTTTTTATTTTAAAATTCATTTAAATAATAATAAAATACGCTCTACATAAATATCATTCATAAATCAAATATTGATTATATCATAATTCAATTTATTTCTTAAATTCAAATCAATCTTATTACATATGATTTGAATTAATAATTTGAAATAAAAT
>JANKYE010000002.1:1760939-1777422 GCA_032467995.1 Erythroxylum dillonii | reverse complement strand
ATGTAAAGCTTGGATTATATCCCAACTTGGCACTCAGGAAGTTCCCATTGGGAAAATATTTAGCTCGGAAAATACGATAAAGGAGTGTATGCGAAGACTGCAGCAATCTCCATCCTTGCTTCGCAAGCATAGCGAGGTTAAAACACCTCAAATTACGAAACCCAAGTCCACCATCCTGCTTCTTCTCACACATTCTATCCCAACGTAACCAATGGACCTTATTAGAACCATCGGCTTTGGTACCCCACCAAAAAGAGTTCATCATCCGCTGCAGCTCATCACAGACTGAAATGGGTAAAAGGAAAACACTCATGCAATAAGCAGGGATAGCTTGAGCAACCGCTTTTATTAAAATTTCCTTTCCTGCACGAGATAAACACTTATTTCGCCAATTCTGAATACGCTGCCACAGTTTATCACGCAGAAAAGCAAATATAGACTTTTTAGTGTTACCAACTAAAGACGGCAATCCCAAATACCGGCTATGATCAAGAGGGGTATGAACATCAAGAATATTCGAAAGAATTACCTTCTGGACCTCGAACACATTGGAGCTATAGAAAATACCAGATTTACAGCTCGGCCCGCGCTCATAAGTATGAAGTATGTCACGGATTACATGACACTGCTGCTCAGTGGCCTTGAAAAAAAGAAAGGAATCATCGGCGAACAGCAAGTGAGAGACTGAAGGACTATTCCGACAAATAGAGACCCCTGTGATAACACGTCGACGCTCAGCATCAGTCAATAAGGCTGACAACCCCTCCGTGCACAAAACATATAAATACTGGGACAAAGGATCGCCCTGCCGTAGACCCCTCGAGGATACAATCGGCCCCACCTCATCACCATTGACAGTAACGGAGTAGTTAACATTGCGGACACACATCATAGCTAATGAAATCCACCGGGAATCGAAACCCAAAGCAAACAGAACACTCTCAAGATAACCCCAATCAATCCGATCGTAAGCTTTGCTAATATCAATTTTGAGAGCTACATCTCCGCCTGCACGACTAGTCCTATGTTTCATATAATGAATTATTTCAAAAGCCACCAAGATATTATCTGTAATGAGACGACCTTTAATAAAAGTCGATTGGGACTCAGAAACAATATGAGGCAACAGTCTCTTTAACCTATTCGCAAGGATCTTAGCAACAATTTTATACAAGACATTACATAAAGAGATAGGTCGTAAGTCCTTTACCAATGTAGGATGATCCACCTTTGGCACAAGAACAATGACAGTATCAGTTAAAGTCGGAGGAAAGTGACCATCCGCCAACCAGTGATTACCAGCAGCTACAACATCAGAGCCTATTAAAGGCCAAAATTTTTGAAAAAACACTGGATTAAGCCCATCAGGTCCTGGTGCCTTATCCGGGTGCATAGAAAACACTGCTTTGCGAAATTCCGGCTTAATAAACGGTAAAAGTAGCGCTGCATTGTTAGCCATAGAAACACGGCTGTTGAGCAAGCTAGTGATTGCGGTATAATCGGTTACATCAGCCGTGTAAAGCTGCTCAAAATAGTCTCTTATAATTGTCTGGAGACCCTCCTTTGAACGCACCATGATGTCACTACCAACATCAAGCTCGTAAATTGTATTATGACGCTTTCTAGTAGAAGCCGAAAGATGAAAAAATTTTGAGTTCATGTCACCCTCAGCCAACCAAAACTCTTTTGCCCGTTGTTTCCATTTGAGGCACTCAAGGTATAATAATTGAGCCAATTCTGCTTGCACGGTATTGTAGGCATTGCTATTAATAGACCGTATATTTTCCAATCGGCGCTTTAATCGTCTCTTCTCCGTAACGAGAGCACGGTCATAATTACGTCCCCACCGCTCTAATACGCTACACAAAAATGCTTTCTTATCCATAATATTACCCGGATGTTCCCATGCAGCCTCCACTACTACAAACAACTCAGGCTGCCTCAACCATGTGTTCTCAAACCGAAACTGACGTTTATTCCATGAGAGCACAGTAGCATCAGTAGATAATAGGATAGGCGAATGATCCGATACCGGTGCCACACCAACTTTAATTACAGCAGTAGTAAAGTGTTCAAACCATGCCGAATTAGCAACAGCTCGATCTAGTTTCTCGCGAACCTAAGAAGGAGTGCCTCTACGCCGCTCCCAAGTGTACAAATAACCCATCCACTCGACATCTTGCAAATCACAATCCTGCAAAGCTTGTCGAAACCCCCAAACAAATAATGTGGATGATCGGCACCACCAATCTTTTCTGACGTAGACGCTAAGTCATTGAAATCACCAATAACAAGCCACGGAACATGGGCACCTCGATTCAAATTACGAAGCATAGTCCACAAATCAGACCGTCGATACCGCTCAGGGAAGCCATAGAAACATGTGAGAAACCACTCAAAACCATCCTCTATAGTAATCTGTACATCAATCGAATTCTGCGAAGGCCGTAACACCTCAACGGTATGAGAATCTCGACAGAAAACAGCCAAACCACCACTTCTTCCAACTTGATTAACACCATAACCAACATCAAACCGTAACTTCACATGCAACTGCTCAATATAGTCACTAGCAACCAAAGTTTCAATAAGAAAAAAACAATATCTGGCCTATGTTGACGCACCAAATCGTCAAGTGCTTGAACTGTCTTAGGGTTGCCGAGTCCTTGACAGTTCCAACTCATAATTTTCATGGTGACTGGTCGGGTTGCTCTTCAGCACCCGCCAATAAAGAAATAGGTTGGACACCATGTCCAGAGGCTCCAATCGAATCAACATTAGAAACGTCAATAGCCGATACATTAACAGTCCTTCGCCTTTTCAAACCATCCTCAGTACTCAAGGGTCGTTCCTCGTCGATTCCAACATCCATGTTAGATCCCATACCCGAAGACACACCTAGTATTGAAAGAACACTGCCAGGTAGTGGAGTACCATCATCGTGACACAACCAACGACTCGGAGGTGGCCGTTGTCTACCAGTGACTGCACGAATCGAACTATCCCACCCAAACGGTGCTTGAATATTCGGGTTACAAAGACGCTCGGGGCAAAAGCTTTCCCCATGACCAAGCAAACCACAGATAAAACAGAATAGAGGCAATTTCTCATGCTGGAAACGTGCATAGAAGGAACAAGTGGTAGATATTTTTATTTTCTTACAGCGTTTAAGAGGAACTCGAACATCCAGACGCACACGTATACGCATATACGGACAATAGCTCTTCCCCAAAAGTGACGTATCATACTCGACAAACTCACCAATGAAATGACCAAACTGTCTAGCAAGTGTCTCGCTCATTAAGCCGGACTGGAGACCATGAACTTGTACCCAAAACTCCGCATAAACTAACGGAACTTCCAGTGGCAAGTCACCCTGTCTTAGCCGGTGTAGCACAAGCAAGTGGCGGTTGAAATCCCATGGGCACCGTTTCAAAAAGTTATCAATGTCCACCTTATGAAAAAAACGAAATAGGTACCGTCTGGCACCCAAATCAGTGACGGCAATACCAGCCTGAGGCTGCCATAGATCAGCAAAGAGATCACGGAGCGCCGGAAAATTGATTCGAGACGCAGTTAAAAGCGTGCCGACCAAGCATAAATCATAACGCCATTCATTCGCACCCTTCGCCGCCGCAACCACCCAATCCTCGTCTTCCCCGTCTGTAAGAGACAAACCGGCGATAGCATCACCAACATCAGCAGCCATCAGAACGAGCGGTAATGGAACAATAGGAAAACCCTAACAAGCAAAAAATCCCCAAAAATGAGAGAAATGTGTTGTAACTTCCCTATGATAAGGTTTTAATATATTATATATATTATAGATGACGGCAATAAAGAGTAATCTATAATAAGGTTTTAATATATTATATGTATTATAGATGACGACAGCGTTGCTCTTCTAGGATTTTAAATTATAAAGATATAATTACAAAGAATTACAAAGATAATAATATTATATATAACAGTTGTAACTTTACAGACGACGACGACGTTGCTTTTACAACAACTTATAGGGTTTTGATACATTATATTATATTATATATATATATATATTAAAAATAAAAAATTATTTAATTTTTAAAAAACTTGGGAGGCCCAGTACACCTCTGGGCCCCACATGTCTTCGTCTATGGCCTAGCTATCGTCTTTACATTTTATTAGTTTATATTTTATATTTATAACACATGTTTTAATATTAATTTTTAATTGGAGTTTAAGAAAAAAAATTAACAAACTAAAAACTAAAAGAATTTTTTTATTTTCAAAATGTAAAAGAGATGTATGTCTTTCATTTTAAAAATATTTGAGTAACGTCATATTTTTTTTAATCTTTTACCCATTAAGAACGGTAGTAACGAACCGGGCCTTGCTATTGGGCTAGATTCCTCTATTACCCCCGATCTCGATGTGTCCAGAAAAAAATGTCTAAATCAGTACATGAGTTACTTCAGATTTAAACCTGTCGCATATGACACTGAATCAAGGACACCACAAATGAATCGAAGACTGATACCTTTCTCCCTTCTTTCTCTCCTCCTATCCCTTCTTCAATTTCGATTTCCGTTCACAGTTCTTGCTTCATCCACTTCTCCTAACGGTACCCTTTTTCACGTTCTTCACGACGTTTTGAAGGAGATATCTGAGAGGCAAAACTGGGATTTCAACGCAACTGGGATTTCCGTATTGGATGTGAGTAAAGTTCGGTATGGTATTTCTCAAAGACACGAGTTTCGGATCCGATTTGGGAAAAGGAGTTACTTGGTTTTCAAATTCCCCCATGATGTTGATTCCTGGAATAAGTTCAATCAAGGTGGTGACGAGTTTAGGGATTTGGTCAACAAAGTTGGCTCCTTTGCTGTTCTTCACTCGTTTAAGCTTCAGGGTCCGTTCGATTTGCGGGTCGGTGGTGATGATGATAGGTTTTCCTTGTCGTTAACGGTAACACTCTTTTACCTTTTGATTTCGTGAATCTTTTTCGTGGGTAATTTTTGTTGTTTTGTTTTGTATTTAGGGATTTAGTTAAAAACAATGGTACCTTTGATTCTCATCTTGCCAATTCCTGGTTTATTGTAGCTTTATATTCACTTATTGGACATGGAGTTAAATTGCATCTGAATTGTTTTCGGCAATTTATCATGTTAAGTGTTCTGGTTTGAGCTCTTCAATGATGACTTTTGAAGTACGATCTTATAATTTGTAAGATGCATTCATTGTTGGTGTATTCATGTCAATTTCTGATGATTTAATTGGTTTTTAATTCTGCCAGCATTTGAGCACTTCCTATAGTGGTCTGAAACGGATTTTGGTGGGTGAGGGCATTACGTTGGAAATAAAACATGCTCAAGAAGTCTCTCTCCTTCACAGTTCCAGTCTTGATTCTACTGTTAATGGAAGTGTCTTTAGAAAAAGCAGACATGCTGGCTTCTGGCCTTTTTGGGATTCATTGTGTATGCCGCGACTTCCTATATGCATTACTGGGCCAGCCTCCCTTTTTGCCTACAAATCTCAGAACCCTGATGGTAAAATTAAAAGAACTTTCTTATCAAAGGATATGATCGAGTTGCTGCCAGATAAGTGTTATGCTAGCAATGCATACAAGAACCTCGCTAGGCCAAATAATTCTTTCGGTTTTGATATAGCTAAGCTGCAGAAGTTGTTTAAGAGATTTCTGGTTGACAGAGCTCATCACAGTGGTCTTTTAGGCTCTTTGAGAGCTGATCTTAAAGGGTCAACTGTGTTTCGGTTTCAGCTGGAAATCAAGAGGAATATTAGCAACAACGAGACTCTTGCGGGCACGATGGCAGAATGGAGAACTAAGCCTAGCTTTGAACATCTTTGGTTTGATGTTATGGCAGGGGTTGAAGCAGGCAATCTGAAACCCATAATGATCAAGAAGGTCAGACCATTTATTGCGGTAGATTCAGCCTCATGGAGCAACTTGATGTTTAATATTTCATTTACCAAGTTCCCATCCATTCTTGTACCTTCGGAAGCTCTAACACTTGATGTAAAATGGTGATGAACAGCTTGTAAATAGTTATGAATCCAAATTATTTACACAACAAAAGCACTCTGCTGTCTTTTTCTCCTTTCCCCTTACTGTACTATGTGTCAATACCAAAATTGTTTATTGATGTTAACGTAGTTGTCTTGCTTGACCACTAGAAGCCAATGTTGTTATATGTATTCAAAGTGGTTATAAATTTAGTTCAATTATAACGTCCTATTAGACCAAAAGGAGTAACAGTGCAAACCCTGCAAAGCCCATTCATGGTGGAACAACTAGCTAACTACTGATTAGTATTTTTTGAGGTGTCAAAAGCCTCTTAACTCTTATCGTCTTCTTCTTGTGACATATCCACCTTCTTGTAGCTATACCATGATGCACACACCAAGTAAATTCCGAAGTTCACTATGCTAACTCCTGACAGTAACCAATAGAAGTAGTTCAGGTTGTCTCTGTTCAAGTTGTTACTAGCCAACCAACCGCCACTAACTTTGTTCACCACCTCCACCACCACCGAGCTCAAAAAGTAGCCAAATGCCATTGAGCTCCAAGAGATCGCTGTACTCAATGACTTCATTCCAGTAGAGCTCTCTGAGTAGAAAAATTCTAAAAGTCCAACAAGAGTGAATATATCAGCAATTCCAAAGACACAGTACTGAAATCCTAGCCAAAACACAGTGATAGGCAGAGGCTGTGCAGAGTCAACCATGTTGTGTTCAATAGCCACATGTTTCCGGCGAGTTTCCACGACACCGGCAATTGCCATGGAGATGGCTGAGAGGACTAGACCAACTCCAATGCGCTGAAGGTGTCTGATTCCAGTGGGAATTCCGGTTATTCTTCGAGCAAGTGGAACAAAAACTCGGTCATATAAAGGGATTATAAGTGACATGAAAAGTAGAGGAATGACAGTAAGAGATGGTGCGGGCACATTAAAGCCAAGAATACGAGGGTCCATGGTGGTGGCTTGTTGGATTGAGAAAGTCTGGAGTTGAGCTAAACATGTGTTCATAAAGACTGTGCTAAGTATAATTGGTAGCATCCGAATCAAGATTTTAGTTTCTTCAACCTGCGAGACGGTGCATATCCTCCGAGCTGTTGATGCACCATTAGTAGTCATGATAGCTGCTCGGTCCAAGAACCTGGGAATTGCAACACCAATTCATGTTTCAGAGAAGGTTAAAAGGCTTATATGTTGAAGCCTGATTCAAAGTCAAATTCCTAGTTACGTGCAACGGTTATATGTATTTAATTGGTATTTGTTATCTGAATAAATTCTAGGCAGTTGCAATTACAATAAATTCAGGCAGTTTTTGTTATCCTTGTAAACCTATAAATACAGGGATTATTGGAGTGATTTAGAGATAAAAAGAAAAATTCAAAAGAGTGTTTCTCAACTTTGTGTTTACGTTTTTTATGTTATTTCTTTAGTTTTGTTTTCCTTTGTAAAATTTTAGTATGGTATCAGAGCCATAGATCCTTTCTCGTTTTTAATATGTCCTCGAATCATTCTCTTCCTCCTCCTAATTTTTAATGGTGAAAATTATCACGTGTGGGCAGTAAAGATGAAGGCTCATCTAAAGGGTCTTGGTTTGTGGCAATGCATTGAAGGTGAACGTGATATACCACCTCTATCGAAACTTATTAACGCTTTGCAGGCACAAGAGCAGCGGAGAGCTTTGAGAACTTCAAAGAGTAAGAAGGTATTTGCAAGAAGCCTGGTCATGAAGAAAAAGACTGTTGGCACAAAGGTAAACCTCAATGTTTCTAACATAAAAGGTTTGGTCATATACAGAAAAATTGCAGGTATAACATTGAACATGTGAATTTGATGCACGGAGAAAAATCGGGTGAAAGTGAAGAATGTTTGTTCTGAGGGAAGGAGAGAAAGTGCTCCTGTGGACGATTGGAGAGAAAATGCTTCAGTGGAATGTTGGTGATGAAGTGCATCAATGTGTGTGAAGAGAAAGTGCTTCAAGATTGATGAGACAGTGCATCAAGGTTGTTGATGAGAAAGTGCATCACAAAGATCAATGGTCATAATTGGGTGTTTGTAACTTTGAATTAAGGGAGGGTGTTGAAGCCTAATTCAAAGTCAAATTCCTAGTTATGTGCAACGGTTATATGTATTTAATTGGTATTTGTTATCTGAATAAATTCTAGGCAGTTACAATTACAATAAATTCAAGCAGTTTTTGTTATCCTTGTAAACTTATAAATACAGGGATTATTGGAGTGATTTAGAGATAAAAAAGAAGAATTCAAAAGAGTGTTTCTCAACTTTGTGTTTACGTTTCTTATGTTATTTCTTTAGTTTAGTTTTCCATTGTAAAATTTTAGCATTATAATCCCTTTTAACAGACACTTGGAAAGGAATTTTACGATACCTGAATTGGTCAGTCCTTTGAAGAATTTCATCTCTCTTTCCTGCTTCTTTGTCATAAATTTCATATAATTCTTCTGTTGTCTCTGGGATGGGAAGGTTTCGATTTCTAAAAGCTGCGACAAACACCTGCAAATGCAATTTCGAAGCATGAACTGTAATTTACTCAAATCTCTCCATCTCCAGAAGTGTTAGCCATCAACTTGTGTATAGTAATTACCTGTGCAAACCGAACAAAGGGACTTCCTTTTGGCACGTTGTGGTGATACAAAGACTTGCCCATTAACAGGAACATTATACCAATAAAGACTGCAATGAAACAAAGACCAAACGCCCATTTCCAACCTTGGTTGGTGCTTATCCAAACAACGAAAGTGACTCCTATAGTAGCACCCGTTGTGACACTAAACAGAAACCAGTTGAAAAACCTAGAAAGTTTCAGAGCCTCCTTTGGGTCATTTTCATTGAACTGGTCAGCTCCCAAAGATGGCAAAGCAGCTTTAATCCCACCAGTGCCTAGTGCCAGGAGGTAGAGACCTGTGAAAAGAACTGCAAGTTGGGTTCCATTTGCAGTCTCACATCGATTCCTCAGGTCTGGCCGAACACCTTGGCATTGCACTGGTCTCAGTTGGTGGGCATGTGCTTGAATTGTAAGAATGGCATATGCCTGGAAGTTTTGGAATGGATTGTAACGTCAATATGATCTCTTGATGATCATAAATAGAAGATTATAAAAGATCAAGAACATACCAGCAACTCCATGCAGCCCAAAATGACACACGTCTTAAATCTAGACAGATAGGTGTCTGAGATGAACCCTCCAAATATTGCCAGTAAATAAGCAGTCCCCATGAAATTGGTTAGAGTATTTGCAGACTTCGTTAGGCTGAAGTTCATGAAGCCATAGAAGTAGGTCACTAGACTCACGGCATTGGAGACGAACCCCATGTTTTCTAGCCCTATCATGGCTGCATCAGTAATTTCAACACTTTATTCATCTAAATCTGAAACAAGCCACAGATTAAGCAAGATTTGAAACTCAGTTGATTACCGTAAACAAAAAGTGTAGCTCTAGTTCCTCCGAGTCTTCTTTCTTCATCACGTCGAGCTTTAATATCTTTCTCAATCTCCTGAGAAGTGAACAGATACAAATTTTATCAGCATGCATTTCAAACCTGAAGATGATAGCTACTGAAACACGCACGAGATATTCAAAGTATCACAGGAGAAAGAAGAAAAAATTGAAAATTTCAACTGGGAATTCACCATTTTTGTTGAAAACTTCTCCTTCTAGTGTGTTTCTGATAACGAGCTAGGGAGGGAATAAACCCTTTCTGGGTTATTCTAGAAGGAGGAAAGAGAATTAGTGGACAGAAAAGATAGAGAATTAGATAGCAACGTTTACCACTACAATGGGAAGGCTAGTTCTACAAATAGGACAGAAGGGATCCCATTGGGGGGAATTATGCTTTTACTAATTTTCCTTTGGGATTGAATTCTCGGCTTTTGCTTGGGCAGAGCATCAAAACTCTGTAAATCTTACTTTTAATAGAATATACGTGATCTCTTACAATCCGAAGCTCCTAACTCATCAGTTTCTATACTGTTTTAGGTTTTAGCAACCAGAAACACACACTTGTATATATACAGAACCAATCTTTCTAAATCGAGTAGTGACAAGTAAACCAGAAAGGAATCAGAGTGGTATCTAGTGAAAAGGAAGACTTTGTGGGTCGTTTTTGTTTTCTTATGATACGTATGTTCTTCATCATCCACCATTCTCTATATATCTACGTATAAGCAGGAACTATGTCAAGGGCATCAGAGAGGAGTGATGATAACATTACGTAGATGTTAGACTTTGTGGGTCGGTTTTGTTTTCTTATGGTACGTATGTTCTTCATTTTCCACCATTCTCTATATGGCAGGAGCTGTGTCAAAGGCATCATAGGTTAAATGTCTTGGGAGTGATATTAAGTTACCAACATTATGCAGATTTTAGATTGATTATAAATAATAATAATCTCAAAATCTAATTAATTTATAATATTAGTTTGAACTTTAAAAAGTAATATTAAAATGCTCTAATTTTTAAAATTTAATAAAAATAACTCAATGCTAACTTTATGGAGAGTCATTTTAAATTAGTAATTTTGTCATGTGGTGTTACATAAAATATTTATATTACGTATGAATCTTATTATTTAATAAACTAAAAATATTAAAACCCTAAAATAATTATAATGAAGAATTTAATCTCGAGCTAGCTTTTATAAACGTTAAAAATTGAAACATTTTAACATCGTTTTAAATTTTTTTTAACTTTATTCAATTTTATAATACTAGTTCAAATTTTAAAATGATGTTAACATGCTTCATTTTTTATATTAATATTAATTAATTTATATCTGACACTTAATTTAAAATTTATTTATTTATTTACATTCAAGGATATAATAAATCCTACATTATAAGTAAACAAAGTAATAAAGCTATAAAAAGTAAAAACTATTCTAAGGGATGACAATAGGCAGGGCTTGGAGCTGCTAGGCCTAACACTCGACCTGACCAAGAGGCCTGATCAATCTGAGTCTAACTTGTTGATTTCGAGATTAGTCGGGTTGAACCCGAGCCTTTTTGTCATCCCTATTCCCAATTACTAGGATGACACAGAACAGGTTCTGTAGTACAAGACAAACCTTGGAACTGCTTTGAAAATGGAACTTTTGGCATTTGTGTAAAAAGAAAATTTAAAACTGCCAAAGTGATATTTCTTGGACAAAAAAAATGCTCTGGAAATACTTTACAAAAACTCCATAGAATCCAAACTCCCAACACGAGAGGAGTACCGCAGAAATCTAATAAAAACGGCATATACAGGCCATTCTGCCAAAAGGGTTCGCATACACAAACACGAAAGGAGGATTACATACAAGCTCTTACTAAAGGACCGTGGATCATTGCTAGGCACGCGCTCTGGGTCCAACCATGGACTCCCGAATTCCGACCATATTCTATTAAGATTACGCAAGTTGTAGCATGGGTTCGATTCCCCGAGCTGTTGGTGGCGAAATACCACCCCTCCATTCTGAAAGCCCTCGGTAACCTCATTGGTCGAACGGTGAAGATTGATGACATCACCTAATACTCTACCCGCGGTAAATTCGCAAGGGTAGCTGTTGACATTGACATCAGCTCGCCCCTACGATCGATTGTTGAACTCGACGGTGAACTAATCAAGTCGTTTACTAGGGATTACCGCCGATTTGCTTCTTCTGCAGAATGGTTGGCCATAGAGTCACTGCTTGCCCGACCCGCAGCAATACCAGCCTGAACGACGATAACCCTATCGGAGCAACGAGGCCGACAGAAAACACCGACACCTGACAAGACCAACATGTGGTCGCTCCTCCCAAGGCTATCTATGGTACGTGGATCCAGGTGCAGCGGAGAACGCGCAGACCTCCAACCTGTGCAACGACTACCGGAAGCAATAGGCGAGGAACCACCCAACATGCTACCTTGCAGAGCTCAAGGTGTGAGCTACTGACCGAAAACTACAGTGGAACGTTGCAGGAAACAGAACGATTAGAAGTCGACCGAAGACGAGAGCAGACGATAGCTTCAATTCCACCCCAAAACCAAACTAAACCCAACCCACAACCGACTGGAAGAGCCCATGCTATAGCTGGGTTGCAAGATCCTGGGCCTACTCCGCCCAACTGTCAACCCATACTGCCCAGACCACCAACTGCAAGCCCTCTGATCCCAATAGCCCAATCCAGGCCACTCCAACAAATTCCAGATCCAACAATGACGACGGTAACGATCACGTGAACCACTCCTCAACACGTGGCCATATCTATTCCCTCACATACCGAACGAATTATACAAGACCAATCTGTCACACTAGCCATGCTCGGAGACAAAGGCTGTGGAGCCATGGAGGATGATACGAGAACTGAATGCAGTAATATCACCTCCCCACCAGCACTTAACGAAAATATTTTACCCCCATCCAGACCACCAGATAATGATAAGGACATGATGGTGGAGAGCGAGCAAGCTTTTGTGCCGGATACTCAAATGGAGGATATTCCATAAGTTCTCATGACAAACCCAGTCCGGGTATTGGAGGGACACACAGTAAACACTCAAGAATAGTAGTGTTTACTCCAAATTGTTATCCTTTAATATGTCAATTTTCATATGGAACTGCCAAGGGGTAGGAAGTAAGACCTTTAAACCCATTATAAAGAACTACATTCGGGTTCATAAACCTCTCCTAATAGTCCTGGTGGAACCAAGAATTAGCGGACCTCGAGCGATGAAGGTTATTCGCAGTCTGGGTTTTGATCACTCCTTCCGAGTCGAAGTTGAAGGTTTTTCGGGAGGTATCTGATTACTTTGGAACACTAATATCTCTGTTCGCATTCTTCTAGCTCATCGGCAATTTGTGCATGCTAATCTTGAGTGGGATCATACTTCTTTTTATTTAACAGCCATATACATTAGCCGCCAGACTGCTCTTCAACACTTCTTATGGAATTCTCTGACTAAAATTGCTAAAATCAACACCAAACACTAGCTCTTGGGAGGCGACTTCAATGCCAAGCTCGAGAGTAAGGATAAAAGCGGAGGGTCCAAGCTGCAGTCTATATTCAATACCAAATTTCGAGATTGCATCCAATGCTGTCAACTTCAAGATCTAGGATATGTCGGACCAAAATACACTTGGCGAAGAGGTCAGATTCTCACATGACTAGACCGTGTATTCTGCTTGACCTCCTGGCAGTTAGCTTATCAGAGCACTTCAGTTACCCACCTGCCTTTTTTTAAATCAGATCATCGCCTCTTCTGGTCACTATACAACTACGCCTGCATTCTCCTTGGCCCACTAAATCTTTCAGCTTCCAATCCGCTTGGTTATCCCAGGAAAGCTTTAGTACTTTTGTCAAAGATAACTGGAAGCCAACCATGGATGACTTTAGTGGTGAGCTCAGAACTTTTACTGAACCATTACAGAATTGGAACAGTAATAGTTTCAGAAATATCTTTCAAAGGAAAAAGACTCATGGCTCGACTGAAAGGCATTCCAACACTAGTTAGAAAACGACGAATCGAAGTCTCTTCGAGACCGAGAACAACACCTCTGTAAGGAGTTGGAACAAGTCCTTTTCCTAGAAGAACTGTACTGGTACCAACAATCGCGATGTCAATGGATAAGCCAAGGGGACAAAAATACCAAGTTTTACCATGCAATAACAACTACTAGAAGAAGGCGAATGCAGGTGACTTCACTGAAAGATGAATAGGGCTGCATGGTGTCAAACACAGACAAAATCAAGAGCATCGCAACGCATTTTCTCGAGAAACTCTACACGACCAATTCCAGAAATCTTAGGAACTTCCTACCAAAGGACACTTTCCTCCACTCTCGCCCACGACTACAAATGCCTTGACAAGTCCTATCAACATTGAGGAAATAAAGTCAGCCTTTTTTGAGATGGCATCGAACAAAGCACCGAAATATGATGGGTTCACGGCCTTATTTTATAAATCCAAATGGGACATAGTCGGAACTTCGCTAACACATTTTATTCAGAAAGTCTTTCACCATGAAACATGGGAATCTGAAATAAATTGCACTATCATGGTTCTTATATCAAAAATCCCATCTCCCACGTCGATTACTTAATTTAGGCCAATTGCTTTATGCTTAGTGATTTACAAAGCCATCACGAAAATTATTGTCAACCGCCTCAAGTCGCACCTCGAAGACCTCATAGCTCCTAATCAATGCAGCTTTGTTCCAGGACGCCTATTTACGGACAATGTTATTATTGTCCAAGAAGTTATTCACACAATGAAAAGGAAAAAAAGGAATCATGGCGATAAAAGTGGATCTAGAAAAAGCTTACGATAGACTTTCTTAAGATTACATCAAAGATACGCTGCACGAAGCTAGACTTCCATACTCTTTGATAAATCTTATTTTGAAATGTATCTCCTCGGTTTCCATGTAAGTGATCTGGAATGGAGAGCTTAGTGATCCATTTCTTCCCACGAAAAGCATCAGACAGGGTGATCCCATTTGGCCCTATATCTTTGTCCTCTGTATGGAGCGTCTTGGTCGCTTGATTAATACTATTGTGTCACATGAGAAATAGAAGCCTATCAAATTAAGCAGACGAGGGCCTTCTATATCACACATGATTTTTAAGGATGACCTCATTCTTTTCGCAAAAGCTTCAACAGACCAAGTACGGGTGATTAGAGACATTCTGAACACTTTTTGCGCAGCCTCTAGATAACGAATCAATCAGGACAAATCTCGGTGTTTCTTCTCCAAAAATATTCACCACTCTGAGGCACGTTTGCTTAGCAGAGAATTAGGCTTTAAACATACGCATGATTTGGGACGGTATCTAGGCGTGCCCATCTTGTATGAACGAGTTAGCAAGAAAATATACCAACATATTCTGGATAAGGTCCAACAACACCTGTCAGGCTGGGCGGCTAACCTTTTGTCACTCGCAAGGAGGACCACCTTGACTCAATCAGTCATCGCAACCCTTCCCATCTATACCATACAGACGGTTCGCCTCCCTCGAAAGCTCTTCGACGATTTGGAGAAAATAATGTGACAATTCTTGTGGGGCACAAGTAATGGCACAAGGAAGTTAAATTTGGTCAATTGGGATACAATCTACCAGCCTAAAGAAAAGGGAGGGCTCGGCATGAAAAATATTAGAGAAGTCAACGATGCCTTACTTGTGAAACTAGGTTGGTCTTTGATTTCTAAGCCTAAAGCGTTATGGGTACAGATTCTCTTTGCTAAGTACAACTTTCATGCTGATCATATACTAAACGAACTGGATGTCACTGGAGGTTTAATGGTTTGAAAGAGTATTAAGGCCACCTGGCAACATATACTTCAGGGGTTGAAATGGAGAATTTGTGACGGAGTTAGGACTCGTTTCTGGCTAGATCCTTGGGTTGAAAATCTGAGGCCACTTATCTTCCGTACAACAGAGCTGGTCCCACCTTCAGACATAGATTGACGTACACAGCAATTTGTGGACATTGTAGGTCACTGGAAATGGGAAGAATTCAGATATCTTCTCCCTCCTTCAATTTGCTTGTCCATAGCGGGGATACTTCCTCCCAAGGCCTCTCTAGGATAAGACAAATTAATCTGGGGTATTTTGGAATTAGGACACTTCACCACAGCTTCAGCCTATTCTATGATTATGAACTATAAGGAAGGCCCTTCCAACTCTTTATGGAAGACAATTTGGCAATGGAAGGGTCCGCAACAGATTCGATCCTTCTTGTGGCTTTTTGCGTACGACCGTTTGTTGTCTAATCAACAGCGTGTTCGCAAACATCTAACTACAGATGTTGCTTGCCATCACTGTCATTCAGAAGAATCATCGCTTCACATAATGCGAGACTGCATACGAGCCCGCACCTTATGGAATGCGTTCCCTACACAGGTCATCGCTTCAGAAGTTTTTACCTTATAAACCCATGAGTGGCTCCTAAATAACCTCCAATCACATTGATGGGTTAGGGGATTGGATTGGTCAACCATTTTCGGGACAACTTGTTGGTTCTTATGGTCTTGGAGAAATAGGGCCCTGTTCGAGGTGCAATTCTCTTGGTCGACGTCACCGGTGCATTACATTCTAAAGTACGTCCATCAAATCAATATGGCCTCAGGTTGGCAAGAACGAGTCTATACTGGCATTCGGACTCGGAAGGAACAGCTTATCAACTGGTGCAAACCTCCTCCCAAATGGGTCAAATTAAATATGGACGGAGCGTGCAAAAGACCATCTTGTGGTGACCTTCTTTGCGACAGCTCAACATGGCTTGGCGGCTTTGTGCACAATATTGGACGGTGCTCCTCTACCCCAGCGAAACTTTGGGGAGTTCTTTCTAGCCTTCAGCTAGCATGGCAGCAGGGATATCGTCAGATTGTGTTAGAGGTGGACTTGTTAATACTAATAAATATTCTGTCATCCCCATATATGCATTCAATATCCCTCAATCCCTTGGTCCTAGGCATTAATGAGCTTTTT
>JANKYE010000002.1:1658502-1680235 GCA_032467995.1 Erythroxylum dillonii | reverse complement strand
GCCTGTTACGAGCAGAAACTCACAAATTCGAGTCTCATTACCTTGATAAACTTGTTGGTAAAGTGGATTGAGCTTCTGCTGTTACATGAGTTTCTTCTGTGTTCCATTCCTTATGTTAATTTTTGTGGAACCCAGGTACTGAAAAGGAATTTTTTGAGAGGTCACCAATAAATTTTGTCGATCAGTTTTCCTGCCCCATAATTCTGTTTCAAGGGTTAGAAGATAAGGTAAGCATATTACAGGTGGTTTTGTCACCGTCTTGCCATTATTCTGACTAGTACAAACTCTTCTAGTTTTCTGATAATATTGTAAAAATAAAAGAAAGAAATACATATACCATATATTATAATTTGGGTTCTACATGTTTAATTTTGTACTGTGTAGGGTTAACTAGTGTCAATTTTGCTGTCAATGGAGAACCTAAAATTTATAATGGTGCATTGTTGTCCCAAGAGAAAAACATGACATTCTATTAAGTTTTTGCTGCACTTTCAACACAAGTGGTGGTTCAGAAGACTTGAACTTGCATACTTGTGGTTGCAACAAAATTTGCTTCCTTTCACCAAGCAATAGGCCCTGATGCAGCTATCTGGATTTGTAGTTAGCTGTTTATATGTGAGAAGCTTTATTTGTTTCTTTAGCATTTATGTGATCTTAGCGTTTTGGTTACAATGTGCATGGTGATGTTAGAATAATTAATGATGTGGGAACATGAGCAATTTAACATATATTTCTCATAATAAAACTTTGAAACTTTAGTTGAAAACATCTCCAAATGTTGCAGGTTGTACCCCCTGATCAGGCTCGTAAAATCTACGAGGCCTTGAAGAAAAAAGGTCTGCCAGTTGCTCTTGTGGAGTACGAAGGAGAGCAACATGGTTTTCGCAAGGTATATACTGAAATCACGTCTCAAAATTACTCTATTTATTCCTTGAAGGATTGTCAAAAACCATAATATCCGACTGTTTGCAGGCCGAGAACATTAAGTTCACACTTGAACAGCAGATGGTATTTTTTGCACGATTGATAGGACATTTCAATGTCGCCGATCCGATTACTCCTATCAAAATTGACAATGTTGGCTGAGAGTGTGAGGTAACCGGTCGTGAACTTTTGGTTCTAAGATTCAGTTTCATGAGTCTTCTACTTGGTAAAACTAACCATCTTTCGTTATTTCAGGAATTTGTGTGTCACTTGCATCCCACATCAATAAAAGAAACATATTTCATTGGATGGACCATGGAATGGCTAGATGTGTGCCTTGTTTCTTTGGGAATTCAAACACTGATTGATGAATGTACTGTATATTACTTCTGATTGTTGAATGTAGTGTATATAAGTGTTTGTTGATACTTATTCTCTTCTTCTTAAGCAACTCCAACTTAATTTTAGCCTAATTTTATCTTCTTTCACTCTTAACAAGATCTGAAATTCTTGTGAAATGACAATGGGGGATATTTCCAAGTGAAATGTCTAATTTTTCTTATGAAAAGGAAAAGATTTCTTTCCAATGTAACTAGGAGCAACTCTTCTACAATTGAAAGTTATCATTGTACGAAGCGCGCCGCCGGAGGAAAAAAACAACGGAGAAGAGAGTGCGACGGTGTGCTTGGAGCTTAGTACGTACTGGTCTTGTTCAGGCGTATAGGTTAGAGTCTGTTCCTTTTTCATGACTTCTTGAAGAATGGCATAGGCTTTGTTACGTAGTACAGCAAAGAATTAAAATAGGCATCAACTTGTATACAATTGTACACGAAATCGTTAATCTTTTGTGATTGGCGGGCCCAATAAGCCACCACTTCCAGATAGATCCAACGGCGTAGAAGCGGCAAAACGGGGAGGAGCGAACCAACTACCGTACCGTTTCACTTCTCTTCTCTTCTCTGCTCTCAGATCTTCTCCCCCTCGTCAAACATCAAACATGGCTATGCGAAGCAAATCCCATTTAACTCCTCTCATTAAACTGTAGTTAAGCTAAGCTTGAAGGTTATTTATTTATTTCTTCGGGGGTTATGGAGGCGGAGCTCAAGGACATCAAAGCCGAGCCAAGTAAGACACTCGACACCCAGCCGGCACGGGACGACGGCTCCAGCAAAGACGACCGTCCTCTTCTCAAATCCGACTCCTCGAACAGGAGCTCCCCCGCCGTCAATGTCGAGGAGCTGGAGAAGAAGTACGCGGCGTTTGTCCGCCACGACGTGTACGGTCCGATGGGGCGCGGAGAGCTTCCGTTGATGGAGAAGGTTCTCCTGGGAATGGCTTTGGTGACGCTTGTGCTTGTGAGAGTGGTGGTGGCGACGAGTGTGTTGGTGTTGTATTACGTGATTTGCCGCATTTGCACGCTGTTCTCCGCGCCAAATCGCGACGAGGATGAGGGGCAAGAGGACTTCGCTCACATGGGAGGGTGGCGGAGGGCTGTTATTGTGGTATGCGGGAGGATTCTGTCGAGGCTCGTTCTTTTTGTGTTTGGCTTTTATTGGATTAGCGAAAGCTATAGTGATCTAGAACTACAGCAGCACAAGTCATCTTCTCAGGTATTCATGTTCAGTATCGCTGATGCTCCAGACAATGGAGTGGAATTTCCAGAAGTGTTGTTTGTGAAGACTTTGTTTGCGATTCTTTAAATTTGGTCTGTTTGGATCTGCATTCTTCAAATTGTCTGACGTCTCACTTATTAATTGAACTTTCTACTTTGTTTGACTTTATATCGAGTTGAATAATGTGATTGAAATTATTCAGAATGAGGGGAAAGATCAGTCTGTGGAGCCCGAGAGACCTGGGGCTATTGTGTCAAACCATGTTTCATACTTGGATATTCTGTATCATATGTCTTCTTCTTTCCCAAGCTTCGTTGCAAAGGTTTGTATCTGTTCAGAGTGCTTGTTACTTTCATGCAAGTTCCTATTCGAATACATTTGATTTCTAGATTTGTACAGCTTTTTTGTGAGACTGACGCTTGTCTGTTATATTGATTCTGAACTTCCCGGTCGAAGAGATCAGTGGGTAAACTCCCTCTAGTTGGTCTTATCAGGTCAGTTACTGAACATCAATGTTCTCTAGTATCATGATCATTGTTATGATCCATGTTGGGATTTTTACGCGTGTTCTCTGCATTTTATCCCTGTGTGATTCCTTTCTTGAAATTTAGGCCGTTGAGCTGGTTTCTTTTTTCATATTCAATATCTGATGTTCTTACCTGTCAATTTTTATGATTTGGTTGTGTTATGATGCATATCATGACTATGCTTAACCAGGTTTCCTTCTCTTAACATTGTCGTATTGAGGAATCATCGATCTTAGAAAGTTTTGCATTACCTAATAAAATGATTTCTTCTTGACTATTTATTACCTTCTGTTTAAACACTATTTTTCCAGTTGTCTGTCCTTTATTTTTTCTCTTAAAGATTTCAACTAGTTAGTTGGATAATGTGGAAATACTGCTTTCTGGTGCATTTGGATTAGTAATGGAATCAAGTGGTCTAAATTTTACAGCAAGTGCTTGGGTTGTGTATTCGTTCAGCGGGAAGCAAAGGCGTCTGACTTCAAGGGTGTTTCAGGTATATAAGCAGTTGGCATTTGATTTCCTTCATTATTATTGGGCTTGTGAACTGTTACCTTTTTATCACATCTGCATAACTTACTGTTTGATTTAGCATTGGTAGAGATAGAAAGTACTGGAGTAGAGTCAGTCATTGCTGGAAAATAAGAACTCATGTCACTTCTAAGGGCTCATTCACTGGCAGAAATGTGAAATAAAATCAATAGAGAGAGAGAGAGAGGGACCAATAAACTGGCTCATGACTTGTTTACAGTTTCTTTTGGCAGGGTAGGTGTACATTGCTGGACATAAGCGTATGAGAACTGTTATTACTGACTTGAAAAGTTGATTTAATTGTCTTCTATTACGAGTGCTTGTTTGTTATCTGTTCTCTATTGTTGTTTGCTAGATTTCAACATGCTCCACTCCTTGCAGGTGTTGTGACGGAAAGAGTTAAAGAGGCTCATCAGAATAGATCTGCTCCTAAGATTATGCTATTTCCTGGTCAGCAACTTGACTGCTTGAATGCGTTTCCTTATTCTTCTTGATGCATGTCGAACGATATTCTTATTTTCTAGCAAAAATGCTTCAGCCATTTTGGTTTCTCATTATGTATGTTATTCAATAATGTTTGGCAAGTTCACTTTCATAAAAGATACATATTTAGAGCTGTACAGTTTTGGGGTTAGTTAAGGTCTTTTCTGTTTGGTTATTTCTCCTTCTTTTTACCAATGTATTTGGAAATAGTGGAGCTTTTTCTTATGCTTATGATCAATCATTTTACTTAAGTTAGTTGGTCTTTAATGCTAATGCAGAGGGAACAACTACAAATGGAGACTACATCCTTCCATTCAAGACGGGTGCATTCTTGGCAGGGGTCCCTGTAGTCCCAGTTATTCTAAAATATCCTTACCAAAGATTCAGTCTTGCTTGGGATTCCATATCTGGGGTGAGTTTCCACTTGTGATTTTGATATTTATAAAAATTGTAGGCGATGCTGTGTTGGCTGTCTTAGAAGATCAAAGCTTATGAATTTAGACATAGAAAGGTCCACGAAAGCATCCAAAGAATTTGAAATTCAACTTACTTTCGAAGTAATAACAACAATGGAAACAGTCTTTGAACTTCAATAAATCAATATTAGATGGCTGGGTAATTGATAAATGTTACAGGCATTGGGTTTAATTTTCAAAAGGACACCCTATTAGCTATCCCTGGATTCTTTTATATTGCCACTGAACAGTGCTGATGGTAGATCAAAATCTCCAATTTGCACGCCAGCTGTTCTTTGTTTATAATCATGAAGGGACACCGACTTTTCTATTTTTGGTAATAAAGGGCACATTGAGTACAACATGCTTTTCTGTCTGATTCTAGCTTGCATATACTTTTCTTTTTGCAGGTGCGACATGTAATTTTACTATTATGTCAATTCATAAATCACATGGAAGTGATACGGCTTCCTGTTTACTACCCCTCACAGGAAGAGAAAGATGACCCAAAGCTGTATGCTAATAATGTCAGAAAACTGATGGCTCAAGAGGTTTGCATTTCCCTTAGAAGTGGGATATTAATGATTTTGAAACTAATTTGTCATAGTTCTTCTTAGTTTTGTTGTGATACAGTATGATTTAGAACTATTAGCTTCATTGAAAAAGTCATTAGGAATGAAAGGGACAGCAGTTTTATGATCCCTCAGGTTCTAAATTTTAGATCACGATCTATAGCATGACAATGGTTTTGCAAGAGTGACATATCTGAATCTTGAATTGAAACCTTCACCTAAATCAGTACCTTTTTTTTTTTTTTGAAATTTCTAAAGCAGTATTGTTAGTCAGGCAGTTCCGGTTGTTTATGCTGATTCTAATTTGCACTTAGGTTTTTGATGGATTAACAATCGTGAATTACTGTTATAACACCCGGAATTTTACTTTTTGCTGCAGGGTACTTTAATAATGTCAGATATTGGACTCGCTGAGAAACGAATATATCTTGCTGCTCTCAATGGTAATAATAGCCTGCCTACTGTTTTGCATCAGAAAGACGATTGATAATTTCTTGGCCTCGCTCCCAAATGATATTTAGTCTCTATGGAACTTCGTACTTAGTATTGGTGCTTGCTCATAATGACATCCAAAATTGGGTGTTATATCCAAGCTTTTCTAATAACGAAAGAAACAGAACAATATCCAGTTTGTACTACTATCTTGTAAAAAATTTGTCATTGAATGCAGTTACAAACGTGACGGTGAGCAATTGTCGAAACATCTGAGATCTTTACTGGGCCTTTTATTATATTTTATGCATCCACAATGAGCTTTAGTAGATCCCTGAAATTAATCATAGCTGGAACCCTTCCATATGAAAATCTGAAACATCTCTCTTCTCCTGTTTCTTGCAGGTTTGTTTTGACAATGCTACTAATTGGGATCCGACCGTCTTGTATATTTCTTGTATGATTTCTGTTACAATCCCTAAAAAAAAAGATGAAAATCATAAGAAATCATTGGCAGAATGATGATTACAGTTTTCATTTTGGGATGATAAAATGGCATTTTCAATGCAATCCATTCCTTTTCCATAATTTTATCATTTGAGTTGGACAAATGGGACCTGCCTGTTTTGAAGTTGAAAGTAAATTCACACAGCTCATTTAGTGTTTTACACTGGTTAAAAAAGGCTTCTTAGCTCTCATTTGTTTTCTTTGTTTAATATTTCATTTATTGCCGTGTCCAACTCCAAAATGATCAAATGATTTTGTTTCCTTGTTACAAAAACACAAACTGTAGTTTTGGCAAGATGTTGATAATGATAGAAGAATACATCTTTTCCTGAAAGTTTACAATAGATCTTGGGGCTTCTTCTCAAGGACACAAAACCAGGTGCAAGTTGCTTACATTTAGAATCATACTGCAGCTGTATATACATAGCTGCTAAACATTTCATGATACATCGCTAGCCAGCTTCATGAGGCAATCAAAGTAGCACTAAAATCGCTCTCTCAAAACAGACTAGTTTTACAATTGGTCGCTGTTTGTTTTAATCACTCACAGAATCTTCTTAGATGCTAAAAACCCACTTCCAGGCCGGAAGGTTTTTCTCATCTTTCCTTGAAGGAACCACTTATGGACCTTGGCAGTTCCCATGGCAGGCAGCCTCTCAATGGTGACTGAAGAAACATGGAAGATGTTGATAGCTGCTTCTGTCGCATTGAGATTGACGATAGGCAGTTAAATGCACCTGTTAGCCTTCTCTTCTCACTGTCAACAGGTTGGCCACCGGGGTCATGCTCTACTGCAGATATCTTTAGGGATTTGGGAAGTATGCAGTTGCAGAGTGAACCTATTCATCATTTCATTAAAATTTGATGAATTAACCTACTCATTCTTCAGCAGTAAATATGTAGGAATATGAGGATAAGTACCTATCCCGGCAAGACGGTTCACCCATTTTGGGATCGGTTTTCCGGTCAGCTTGTAACACATGTCCTTGCAGAAATGGTTGCAATTCTTTACAATCAAGTGATATGTATCACCATGATAGCTTGCTGCATGCTTTTCCATGAACTCTCTCACCTGAGTAGGATCCAAGCATGTGGTGCCAATGAATATAGACTTCCTGAACTTGAAGCCAGGACAATGGCGAGGTTCCACCTCGAAAACACCGCTTGTTGGGTAGTCATGAGCTCCAAACGCATACTCCACACCATAAACTTCAGGAAGGAGTGGAGATTTTCAGAATCACTTAAATATGGAATCAATGTGGAAATCCAATTTAAAAACTCATAGCCAATCCGTTGATTAAACATGCTTAAGCCTTACCTTCCACACCAGAGTGAAAGATACCAACTCCTGCCCAATAAAAGTAGCCATTCATGGTCGTCAAGTCATAAACATTCAAGTAAACTGGTGCATTTCCAGGACCATAGCTTGCAGACCTTGATTTAGGAAACAAGCAAAAGCGAGTCACGGACTTCTCTTTCAGACGAAGAGGCATAATACATCTCCATCCTTTCCTTGTTCTAACTTTCATGTTCCCTGTAATGTAGGATCAAGCTCTATTAATGGCTGCCTCCACCCTGAAAATTCGAGAAGAGATGAAACCAATTTAGAGTAAAAATGAAACTCATCAAGCATCCAACCTCGAAGCTCTAATACTCTCAAAACCAAGAAGGGAAATCAGAGTGTTCGATTGACTTGAAGCTAGAGTTCAACGCCATCCTTGTAGAGATTCTACATTTTGAAAGCAGAAAAGAAAGGACTTCTTCGGGTTGATAGAAGTAACTTCGAACCTAGATCTTCACATCAACCGCAAGTCTTAAATTCCCAGAAGCCAAATATTTGTAAAAGAGTGCTCAAAGAAAACAGTAGTCTTGCAAGCTTTTAAGCTATACAGTAATAATAACAAGTGATGATGAGAGGTCTCAGATCTAGTCAAAGATTATAACTTTAGCCCCATTATCCCACCATTTTTACACAACAAATGTAGCAGATCAGACAGAAAGAAGCGTCCATCCCTGCTTGAATCTAAATACTGAAAACTTTAACGTGGGCAGATGATGACATAATCACAAATACCTTATAAACACAGAAAAGGAAAAGACCATGAAGAAAATGACAAGAGTTCAGAGTTGGGATCGTGCATAAATTTTCAAGCCAAGATAGTCATAAAGGTTCAAGCTTTAGCCCTCATTTTTCTTTCCCCTCAAATTTTCTCAGGATCCAAGCAGACCCACCAAGAAAGTAATGGCTAAGACACGGCCAACAAACATTCAAAAGAAGCAGATACTGGAGGAGCACAAAGATTCAAGGGTCAGAACACAAACCTCAAATATTTCATTTCCAATGAAAGCTACTAAGTTGAGTAGCCATTGAAGCCGAAAATAACACTTCCACCGCAGAAAATCATGTTCATTGACACTTAAACAGGGGAAAAGAGTAAAATTATGAAAACCCCACGAACAGAAACAGCCTTAGCTGCTTCACAAACACACTTCACACCCTCTGCTCCTCCTATGATAAGATAACCCACAAAAGATGAGACATTTATGTGAGATAAATAGACCAAAGCAAAGAATGACAAGTTTCAAGCTAATACTCAAATCTCTCTCTCATCTGTCTCTTGCTTGTGACTATGTTTCCATGTGCTATCTGTTCCAATTACTTCAGTGCTAAATCACATGAATTGTCTTTTAGCCTTTAAAATTTTACTTTTATTGCAGTTGTGGGAAAAAGAAAGATTTGAATTCTGTAAGGATATGATATATAAATAAATAAAAATTATGCCTTTTTATTTAATGTAAGCTATTAAATATATTTTCACCAAAAAATCATTTTGTAATAATTTCTAATCATAAAATTTTATTGAAAATAGGCAAAAAGAATAATTTAGCCCTAACATTTACATTAAAATTTGAGTTGAACTCTAACGTTTCAATACTTCAAAATTAACTATACGTTTATAAAACATTCAAAATAATCTCAAACGTTTAGAAAACATTCAAAACAACATCTAATCGAGGCTAAATTTTGTGAGTAATTTCGTATAGTCAAAGGCTATTTTGATTGTTTTCCAAACATCAGGGTTGGTATTAAGTGTTTTAAAAACATTAGAGTTTATTTTAAATACCTTGAAATGTTATTATCCAACTTAGATTTTAGTACAAACGTTAGGGATTAAATTGCTCTTTTTGCAAAATACTTGCAACTTAAGGGTCATTCGACTAAGTGAAAGTGTCATTAAACCCTTAAGATGAAATTATAAAACTAGTTTTGGTATATATACATATATACTAAAGAACAAAGTAAAAGCTTATTTCTTTATATGATTTAGTGCATGCCTTAAAATAAAAAGAAAAATAAAATACTAGTGACAACCATGTCTTCAAATCTATACATTTATGAATACCAAATTAAATTATGGTCTCAAAAGTCAACTTAATGTTTGGATTTTTTATATAATATTGCATATATAATAACAACTAAGTGGTTCCAATCTCTTTTTTTTTTTTGGGTTTGACAAGAACAAAGTTTAGTCTTTTTAACTTTTAATTCATCAAACAAGGCAAATTTTAATGAAATAGTTGAAAATAGAATGCTTTAAAAATCAGACTGAAAGTTAAATCGGTAAAATAAAAGATTTAAGATTTAAAAGATTCAACTAAAATTAGATTGTCATAAAATCGATTAAATATTAAATAAAACTAAAGAATTTAAAATATGATTAAAAGAGATTATCCTTATCTAACGAAGAATTTGAAGTTTAATTAAAAAAGTGATTGTTAAATGAAAACTAATTAATTTATTTTAGTTTACATGAACTTATCAATTTAAAATTTTGACCAATTAATTACCAAATTGATCATTTTTTAACAACAAATGTTATTAAAACAAATTGAACCGAAAAGTTAAAAACTAAATCAAAAATTATACCAGCCAAAAAGGTTGAATTTTTTAAATACTAATAAGATGTAATTATTGCAAATATAGTACACAATAATTACTCATGATATTAATTCTTGAAAAGGAGTTGAAATCTTCTTTATAAAAGTGATTCTATCTCTAAGCTTCAATCTTAACTATACAATTCAAAGTGGAATTGGAGGAGATTTTGAAAAAGAAGATGAAATTTGAAGTTGGATTAGGTCCTTGAGAAAGAAGGAAGGAAAGTTTGAAGGTGTCAGTGTGGTCAAATTAAAGTAAAAGTAGGTACGGTGACAATGATCTTCATGTCTGATGATTATGCTGTTTACAGTTGCATTATTCTTAAAAAACTGAAAATGGTTTATGTCTAGGCATTAGTCGATTCAGATGAACTTTTTTGACCAAGATTCCCAATCCAAAACCAACGAAACTATCCAATAGAGGGAAGGGTTTTGTTAGGTAAGTTTTTGAGAAGGTGGGTCATGGATTCTCACGACACTGCAGGTTTGGCAGGGAGCAGGAAGCCGACAAAAGCAATGTTAAAGACTGTACTGGGACTATGACACCAGTCTGGTGATGGAGATTCTTATTTGCAAGAAGAGTGTTATGGTTATGAAAGTTAAAATTTTAAGGAAATTTCTTGCATATGAAAGATGATCTGAGACTGGTTTCCAGGGAAGTTTTCTGATAAATTCTTATATTTCACAGAGATATTTCATGTCAGGACAGGAAGTGAGTCATCATTACGTATGGTTTCCAAGGCCCCTGTAGCTTCTTCTATGCCTAAGTCCCTCTGAAGAATAATCAACTGTACTGCAAAATTCAGCTTTCTATGCTTTTTAGGTGACAAAATTCGAAAACCAAACTTCCAAAAGCGTGCACCCATTGACCCACTCGGTTGGTGTTCCTACTCCTGGGTTTCAGTTCATGTGGATGAAATGGACTGTCTGTGCCACTCTAAAAAGGTGTTGAAATAGGTTATCTTCTTCAGACAATGCTTTTTTAGATTAGCCCGATTGGTCATCAGCCCATGAGCATAATTTAATCAGCAAGCGTGGTTTCTTTTTGCATCAGGAAAATGTTTCAGCTTCTGACACACACTCACTGTCACTGACAAGCAAACCAGAAACAGACATGACATCCAATGTAGTTGTAGAGTAAATAATTCCATGAAAATGTTCTTGAATAAGTATACCCCAAAAGGTTATTTCTCAAACTTAACACGACATATGAAACCTATCCACAGTCCTAGGCATAATAACACTTCTTAGGAACTGAAGTTCATCAGAACAACATTGGCGGGATGCCTTGTCTGGAGAAGAGATAACATTCATCGTTCAGAGTCCACCAAGTGAACTGAAATGCATCCATGCCTCCTGTACATATGCAAAACCATTGTTAATTTCTCTATCAGGGCACTATCTCCTTTAGTTTCAAGGAACAAACGAGCATGGATACATAGAAAACCAGACCTTTACCTGCAATATATCAAAGACTTTCTCTGCTGTGTGCTTTTGATTTGAGGTTGCACCTTTCTGCTGCAACTTATCTGGATGTAAACAGAGCAAAGCCTTCTGATATTGTCTTTTCACTGCGTTACCTTCTATTAAGTCAACGAGAGGTACAGGCTTCCATCCACTGCCAGTCCATAGGACCTGTGTAAATACATTTCAATGTTTTAAGAAGTAAAAGAGTGTTGCAGGAATTTATCAGGAAACATTCGTAAACTGAACCCTGAAATGAAAATTTCAATATTGACAGAATCTAGAATTTGAAAACCGGCAACTGACCATCTAATAAATCACTCACATATTGTAAAGTAGAGAGCAAAGATCGAATGTTTCCTTCCTTCCCACTCGACCATTTTCGTATCTTTGCATCTATGGCCTGGAAAATAAAAATGTTCTTGGGTTACTATATATATTCCAACAAACTGGGAACAGAAACATCCATTGTTTCTACCAAGTATGTTACATCAATTACATGAAAATCTTCATGGTTGTCAATGTTTTGTGTGATGTTGTCCACATACTGCGTCAAGTCCTTTATCTGCTCACAAGTCAGAGGAAATTAGCCAGTCAGAATATCCAATATGAACAAAGAAGAAAGGTCGAATTGTATTTTAATGAAGTGTAGATAAATATGAAAGAATAACACACCATGAATTTTCCATAGAAAAACTCATCTGTATCTCCAGGAGTAGCGTCTGAACCATTGGGAATTGATTCTGAAAATGAAATAAATAAAAAAGTTTCCAAATTTGATCCATAGCTTTGACTTAAGTTCATATGAATACTGCTGCATATGTACCAAATGGCTTTTAACTAGCATAAAGTACCTGCAGTTGAATCTGATAAATCCTTGAGTGTAGAAGAAGATTCCATGGACTTGTACATGTTGGTCCTTGTCTGAGGGCTTTGATCCTCAGCTGGTTGATTAGATTCGTCCACCTGGAAATTCGTAAGAAGCTTTCAAATTCTAAGACAAAAAGGAAACAAAACCTGGAAGTAATTCACTAATAAGTATCTGGAAAGAAAGGAGATATATCCATTGTTACCGTGATCGAAGCTTCTGTTATATGATTCTTGTTCACATTTGGCAATTCAATTGTGTCATTTGGTTTATTTGCTGTGATTCTTGCTTCATTTTCACTCCAAAGCCTGCCTTTTTCTTGTCTTCTGGAGTTGTGATTTTGAGAGTTCACATCAGAGTTAGGTTTGCTTGAGGCTTCTTGATTGAAGATTTTCACAAACTCTTGCACTTTTCCTCCAAGCCTGTTCTTTCCAAGATTATCTCGTCTCAAGTTAGATTTATCCTCTTCTTTGTGCAATGACATGTTCCTTTTCTCACCTTCTTTCTTTGAAAGGTCATTGACATCAAAAACTGCCGATGATTTCTTGTTGCCTCTTGATTTGCTTTCCTTAAACTCATTTCTCTTTGTTGACTCTTCATATCCTGCGAGACAATTCAGGTCCAGCTTTAGATATACCACAAGAGAACCAGCAATCATGTTGTAATTTGTAAATAAGAGATTACCTTGCTCAGAATCGTTATCAGAGAACAAAGAATGCAGTGTTTTGGTCTCACTGTTTGAAGCTTTTTGCTTAAGCACATGAATTTCTTCTTCTGCTCTTCCTGACAAACCCTTGTCTGGAGCAGATTCAGATTTTGGTGCCTCTCTGGAACCCTGAAAGATGGTTTTAGCAGGATTGTCTTTAACACTGGTTTGAGTAAGAATTGGCTCCTCAACAGCCTGACATGGCTCTACCCTGTCCAATCTGGCCGCACCTTCAACTGAGCATTTATCTTTGTCAGTTTCCATCCAAGAAGACTTTATCTTTGATGACATAGCAGCATGCAATGGAGAAGCAATGGATTGTGGGGTTCCCATTGGTAATTCTCTACTCTTGCCTTCACAACCTAATCTTCCATCTGTGCTAGATGATCTCTCAAATTTAAACTTGTCTTTCGGTCTTGAATTGTTTCCTTTCCTGAAAGGCATTGGCAAGGGTACCGCTTTGCTCGCCCATTTGTAGATCGAAAAGTGAAATTGACCACCGTTCGCTGGACCCGAAACAGTGGAATCACTTCTGGTAGCCTTGCTTTTCTCTGTTTTATCAGTTCTGCTCAGGTTGTGTAACTCTTCACTGCCGAGAGATAGGTCCTCACGTAAGGTGCTCTGTTGAGAGACAACATCATTGGACGCATCCTGAGCTAGATCTGTTTGGCTTGAAACTGTAGACAGGGTAGAATACAAATAATTACTAAATCCATTCGAAGCACCGTCCTTGTTTTTCTGATGATTGCGTGTACGGGAACCAAATGTTGGCAAATCAGACCCTTTTATCAGTTTGGAAGGAAGACTGCAAAATTAACAGATTAACTGAGAGTAGGAAGATGCAGAAGCTACAGAGAATCGACGAGCAGATTAAGATATGATAATGGAGAAAAGTTATTCTGGTGAAAATAACTTCAAAATCATTCTCAGTTCGTTGCATATGTTCTATAAGTAGAGACCTCAAGCTTTTTCCTTTTTCAACCGATAATCAAAGTTTTATCTAACAGGTGAATCCAAAACCTGAATTGTGCTGGAACTGATGAACCCAAGAACGGTTCAGCTCTAGAAGGCAGTGGACTTAGAACTCTGGAACCTGGACTTGAACAAAATGGATCTCTGTTATGTTTCCTCGGAGAAGAACTCAGAGACTCGTTTCCTTTGAATATATCATCAAAGAATTCTTCGTTCTGGTAACGCCTTGCGGTCCCAACTTCATCACCAAACACTGGTTTCTCACTCATACCAGACCACCTACGGCGAATTGAAACTGTGTCGTTCTCACCACCCAAGTTGCTGGAATCTGCAGCTTCGCTGAAACTGCTTCGCATTTCCTGTGCCGAAGCTCGTCTTGGTGGCCCTCCGAACACATCGTTGAAATCAATATCAGAGTCTTCATTTGGGCTCTTTGGATAAGAGTTGTGCTGGTTTGCAAATGATCTTTGAGGACCATAGCCTAAAAGAACGCTCTCTCTGTTTGAATACCTCTCCATTTCAAAGTTCTTGAAATTGATAGACGAGTTCAAATTGGACAAAGATGGCCGGAAGCTCCATGAGCTTCCATAGCCCGGTGCTGAGGAAAAGGTTATATGGAGCTTACAAGAGAGAAAGACGAAGTGGTGTAGAAACAAGGAAAGGGAAGATTTTGATTGGGAAAACACAGCTAGTGGGGTTAAAGATTTGGATTACTGAGAATTGGAAGCCACAGCCACGAGTGAGGTTCATCGTATGTGTGGATATCGGATAAGGAGAAGGAAAACTCCAAACTACAAAATGGAATATAATGCGTTGTTCTTGTCGGGTAACTGAAATTTGAAAAGTAATCTCTCTTGGTGACCGTTAATTTAAGGATTTTTTGTGATGCCTCGTGAGTTTTGGATCATTTTCATACAAAGTTTAGTAGGGTAGCACTCTGTTATTGCCGCAGAATCAAATCTAAAGTCAGGACTTGTCTCTGTCAGACATGTTTTTGATTAATAATAAAAAAAAAATCTCATTTTTGTTCTGACCATGTAAAATTAAAATGAAAGTTTGATTCTTTGTAAGAAGAACAGCTTTTTTAAGACAGAACTGGAGAGTAAGCAAATCCTTGAACAAAGCAGAACGAGCTTCCATGGTTTAGTGAAGAATTTACAGAACCATAATTTTCAACAATGGTCTGACACTGGCATGCTATAGACATCACCCACCATCTGATAATATTGATCCTCGACTGTAACTAGAATGCCTGTCAAACTAGAAGTCGTAGAAGCAACACAGATGCATCAAGCACAGATCTGCAAAATCTTTACCATCAGTTCAATCAAAAAGAATCATCTTTACTTCCAGTGAAAAATGATATATACAAGTCGATCAATGAGGGCTTTCTTCTATAAAGGGAAGTTGACGATGAAGCTTAGCCGAAAAGTCGAAAGAATCTGTATAAAGCTGATGATGTGCTGTGTTAGTTTAGATCTCAAGAACAGAGAGAACAAACTTACCTATAAATCCTGACTGTAAAGTAACAACATGATATAGATAAGACCTGAACTGTGGGTCAAATGATGCTCTTTTGTACTTGATGTTCCTACCAGTTAGAACCATCAGGAAAAGGCTCCAGAGCATCTTGCTTGCCATTGACACAGAATTCAATAACTGCTTTCATTCTAAGAACTTCATCTGGGTGGTAACTGAGATGAACAATTACAAGTTTTGTTTTCTTTAGTTCAGCATCTTTCCTCACTGTCTTGAAAAGTACCTTACTGTTCATAAACATCAAGAAATCCATAGTTCTCTCTGCAGCATGAAGCCTGTCATACTCGGTATGTAAAGCGAAAAGAGTTTTTCGTTGAAAACTGCTCGATCCCATGAATCTGGCTCCTGAGATAGGTGACGAGCCACACGATCCAAGAGCTCAATACTAATTGCAGGTTCATCAAACACATCCTTACACCCATAAACTGTTCAATTATTGTGACAATCACTCATCCGTTCAACATCTGAATCCCGATGTATGGGTTCTGCAAGTATACTACATCTGAGAGAAGAACACTGCTTCAAAAACTCCCTTCAAATGTGGAACTTGGTGCAGAAACAGCATGATTACCTCCAATTCTTCCAATTGAATCAATGCTTCGGTCTGGATCTCTCTTATAAACAGGTAAATCACTGGACTTGCAGAAATCTAGCATGTGGTCACCCAATTGGGAATTACCAACTTTCTTGATGCTTGTGAACCAGACCTCTAGCATGTCTTTCACATTTGAATTTGCAAGTGCAACTATAATCTCCTTGCTAATAGAAACTTCCTCCAAGAGTTTTGCCAACCTGGAATGCACAAACTCATCAGGAAGAACCGTTCAACAGAAGAATCATCAACACAACAGTAAGTGTCTACTCATATTCAATCATCAAATTTACAAGCCAAGAAGCGAAGAACTAAATACATAAAATCAATGAGATTTGGTTATCCTAATCAAAAACAAATTTCACTGCAATGTAAAACATGAAAATCAATTCTAATCACGTAATCAACCTCTTCGTTATCAGTATAGATAACCCTAAACACAAATGACGGAAGGGTTTAAGATTGAACAAGATGGAATCAGAAAAAATCCGAACCTGAAACTCGATTTCATTGTTTTAGCATTTTGGACAGCCTGATAATAGCAAAAGAATCCATCATGAAAAAAGACAGAAGCATACAACCCAGAAGAATCCCGATCAAAATGGCCATGGCTACTCCCGATCCACAGATCCTTTTCCTTTCGACCCACTACCATGGATATCATAAAAATCCTCTCTTTGTATCTTCCTTGTGAAATGACTAATATGTCAGAGAGTGAGCGAAGAAGATGAACCAGATCTTTTTATTAAAAATAAGAAAGAAAAGATGGGTTTTATTACGCGAATCCTAACAAACTTCCTCGTTATATGCTTCATGCGTCAGAGAATCTTCACACCAGAGGAACACACACAACAACAGTGTCTTTATGAAGAGAGAGGTGACGAACAGTTTCGTTGAGGACAGCACTGAGGGGTTCAGATCCTCTGCCCCATTTTTGCCGGGATCTGCACCCGATACTACTGAGGTAGGATTTCCCTCTAGTCTTGACTCAAATTATTAATATAAAAAGTTCAACAGAAAGTCATTTTTTAATTTTAAAATAATTCAAAATAATCGAAACAGGGAACATTATAGGGAAGTCCAAAGAATAGAAATAGAATAGAATGATAATGCATAATAATATATCGAACTCATTCCTAGCTACGCAGGTAATCCCAACCAGAACCAAACTGCGTTTAGAAAAAAACTCCAGAACGTGTCAGCAGTAACTGGTATTCCATTAACCATCCACTTAGTTTCAAGTCCAAAAGATACAAAGGGCAGTCTCTGGTCGATCCTACGTAGAAAATACATCGAGAACATCAACATATTGCACAATTCTATTTACACTCCCATCCCATGTGGTTTCAAAGAACAAATATTCACTCTGGCACCATACAGACCCACATGCAATCCGGGCACTAACTACTATGTAAATCTTTCTGGTAACAAAAATGGATCTTAAACTCTCTAAACTGTATGCTCAAGGAGAAGATTTTTTTTCCTGCAAAATTAGAACACACAAATGAGAAAAAGGGCTTGTTTAGAGCTCAACAGAACAGGGACTGAAATAATTGATTGCAAAATATTAGGGACAGTGAGCCAGAGATGCATACATCATCAGCGCTGGTAATGTATGAAACAACAACAGTGATGTCATCAAGTTTGCCACCGTAATATCGGAGTCCAGCATCTTGGGCAGCAGTAGAAAAGGGTGTCTGTCTGTTTTTATCCTGCGCACGTTGCCTTGCCAATGCGGCAATTTTCTGAGCTGTCACTTGTGGCCCTAGGCCAGCTCTCATGGCATGAACCACGACTGCAGTGATCTCATTGTTGTACAAGTTGTCAAACAATCCATCAGTTCCAGCAATTATAACATCCCCAGGAGCAACAGGGATCTTGAATACCTGAATCAATGGTGCTTCTTAGCTCATTTAAAGTTTCCACAATAGCAGGATATATATTTTTTAGATTCTATTTTACAGCATCAATGAAGTCCATTGCAGTTGTAACATATTATAGCCACATCTACTTTGTACTTCTAGGTCCAAACAGGATTACTGCATCCTATGGATGGTATTAAGAAAAATAAAAATATACTTTTATTGGCTATCAAGGATGCTAAAAAGGCATATTTAGCGGAAAGATCATCAAGGCGAGATGAAATTAAAGTGATCAAACTTGAAAGTAAATTAACATTAACCCCTCGTACTTAGTGTTTTTCCAAATAAACGAACACCATCTGGAGGCATCAATCTAAGGAGAATATGCAAACACTAACCTCACCAGAGCTTGGTAGATCACCCCTGGTTCCACATTCTAGCTGATAGGTAAAATTAAAATCATGTTGCTGCGGAGGAGATTTGAAAACAGTGCATCCATCTCGAACCACTATAAATCCACTGTCCCCTAGATTGATTGCGTGCAGGCCCTGCAGTGACAAGCCAAATATAGATGATGTCATCACTAAATTTAGTTATATGAATGGCTACACATTTTTGCCAAAACAAAAAAAAAAGGAAATTATAATTATTATAAGAGAAAGAAAGAGCCATGATTGAATTTTCCTTATCAAGAGGTTCGCTCTTACAATTGAAAGCCCAGGCTTCATTAGCGAAAAGCAACGATAGGATAACAACGATTTGTAAAACCTAATTGGTAAGAAAAGGATGACAGCATTAATGGTTAAGTCTGACAATGCAACTATATAGAAGATGCAGGCATAAAACTATTCCTCCGTGATATTGAATCGGGAAAAGAAAGCAGAAACAGTATACCTCATTAGTGAGTGCTATGATGCAAGCAGTTGACGAACCCTTGGCTTTTGTGCTCAAGTGGGCCTTCTCCAAGACCCTAAAAGGGTCTACAGAACCCTTAGGCTCCTCTTGAACCGCACTAACAGAATTAGACATCAGTTCTCGAGAATACTGCCCAGCATCAACACCAAGCTCTGCCCAACCACCAACACCATCTGCCACGCCTACTGCCTGTTCATCTGTGCAAATAAAGTGGGCATCCTCTCCACCAGTTTCTTCTTTATCAGGATGTGGCAGGTAGCATGATGCTGAAAGCAGCTTCAGCGTTTTGCCAGCTGAACTCTTCCTGTACCCACGCAGCACAACAACTGTAAATACTAGGTACTTCTGTTAAGTATGAAGTTTATTCATGGTATAATATATATTGTCATAAATAAGTAGAAGATGGGGTGCCAAGGCAACAAACAACACAAACTATCAAACATACTTTTTTCTTTTTGAACAAAGAAAAAGTAATACGCGGATATATGCGAGATAAAGGACATTTCATAACTTACTGGTCTGACGAAACTGCAGAACCTTGAACATTATCCCCTTGGTTGGAATTCTCATATACATCAGGAGCAATTCCAGCAGAAAAACATGCTTGTGAAGAGCTATGGAAACCCCTGTACAGTGTCTCGATATCTGGAGAGAAGTTGCACCATTTCTTGGCAACATTGTAAGCAAAAAATCCATAAATGGAAGAATTAGTAGGCTGCTCTTGGTTCTTCAAACTCATACTAGCCTTTCTGCAACTTTGGGAACTCCTACTGCCATAAGACAAGCCAGCATCATTTTTTGACAATGGAAGATGTTCATCCTTTAAACTCAGATTCTCAAAGAAGCGTTCACGGAAAACAACTCTGGATCCACAAGCAGCCATTGGTTGGAACTTCAAGTTGACTGATATCTGACTGGTGTCACAAAGTGCACGATCAATATGGTAGCCACAAACTTGAAACGACGGGCCTGAAACAGAGGGTACAGAAAATGTACGAGAAAGTGCTCCAACAACAGATATATTCCTCCTCCTATCAGCTAAGACAGAGTCAGAGGTAGCGTTGACGGTAGGCCCCAAAAGTTCTTGTAGATCTCTAAGTGAAGCAACTCGTATAGAATGAAATAACTTATAATTGCAACATAAAAATTTCCCTTCTCCAAGCAGAATATGAACAGGGATCTGAATGCCGCCGTCTGATCCTAAAACCGATCTCCGCACCCTATTTTGGACGGCATTTCTCAATTTTGACAAGAATGTAGATGGCATCTTAACCACTTAACCCCGAATATTTTACCAGAACCAACCAATGAAAGGAAGCAGGACCTTTGCCCCTACATAAAGCATACACTATCATAACTCTCAAAGCACCGATGCTTTAGATTGCAGCAATATAATCACACCTTTCTCAAAAATCTGAAAAGAAGAGAAAACGATGAGATCTTTACAAGTGCAAAAAGAAAAAACAATTCCAAAACAAAACCACACATCTATACAGGAATCTCCTATATATACACCTAAAACCATATTTTACCATTTTAAATTTACTTTTATTCCATCATCCGTACGGAACATGTAAGAGAAAACAACAAACCATCGAAGATCGATGACAGTGCGTTCGTCCAGAAATGAATCCCACAAAATGGGGAAAAGAAAAGAAAAACAACGAATTGGGAAAACATAAAAGAAAGAAAAAATAAAAATCAAGGAGCAACTAGAAAACGAACATTGATCGATCGAAGGAACCAGAATCAGAGACCGAAGAATCAAAATCCTCTCTAGTTCACATGCGCATAAAGAGGAAGGTGTGTTAGGTGACAGACAAACACGAGGCCTCTGACCTTCTAACCTTCTTCACCCTTTCAGCTCCTTACCTGGCCTTTCGCGATCGCTCGAAAGGCAACAAAATACATAATCCTGAAACTTCGGTGCAAGCTCGCCCCCAGAACAACAAAAATGGAAACCCTAAATAAGTCCAACAAAAAGTGAGAGGGAGACTATTTATTAATAGTAGATTTTAACTCTGTACGGTCACACACAATAAGCTGAGAAAAATTAACGACTTTTCCTCTAATCTCCGTTGACTGAGCTAATTAAGCTAATTAGCGTGTGATTCACGGGATTAGCGTTTTGTTAATAAGGGTAGTTTGGTCACCTTGATTTGTCACGTGCCTAACTATTTTTCCCTTTTTTCCATAAAATTAGGAACAGGATAGAAATATTATTAAACTAACATATATTCATCAAAAAATAGATTTTATTAAAATTACATAAAATTATATATAAGGAGAAAATTAATTAAAGTTAGTTAATTATATATATATATATATATATATATTCCTTTTATTTTCTACATAATGGTTTAAGTTTTGCTAAAGTTTTTTTTTATTGTAGGCTTTACAAATATGGTAATTGCTTGAAGCTATAATCTTGTAGAGATGTCTTTTCCTGCAATGCCATCTTCAGAGAGATTGAAAAACCTTTATGCTCTTTTTAGTTTGTTAGCTTATGAATGTTGGTTAAACCACATGGCCTCTATTATAAATTTAAAATAATAATTTACCATTAGTATTAGTGCTTTTGGTGTTGGACTCTAGTTACTAACGTTTTATTATTGCGTAGAAGAGAATGGAAAAATATTTTGGGATTTTAGATTTAATTTTTTTTACCTAATTGAATTACTATTTTTTTAGTAATTATAAAATTAAAAATTTGAACCTCTTTACCTTGTATTTAATGGATGACAACTTATGTCATATATGGGGGGTTAAAATCTATTGAGATAGCATATAATCGTAATCAAACCAACACAAAAGAGTGAATATTAATAAATAGTT
>JANKYE010000002.1:1646876-1658402 GCA_032467995.1 Erythroxylum dillonii | reverse complement strand
GTTATTTTATTAATTCATTCAAATAATTCAACTAGTATATATTTCTTCTTTTTCTTTTGACAAAATTTTAACTTCAACCTTACAATTCCATTTTTCCTTAAATATTAATATATTCATTTATAGAATACTTTTATTTTTAAATTAATTGGGCATTATGACTGCGCATTTGCGCAGTCTATTTCTGCTAGTTAAGACATAATTGAGAGTGATTCTCTCTACAACCATTGAACTCCTAAATTGTTGGAATTTGTATATTTTATTGATTTTATTTTGTTTTAGATTAAAGAATAGTTTTGCCACTAATGTGTCTATATGTACTCTTACAAGCTTATGAAAATACACAAACTTGCAAAATCTTTCACAACCCCCATGGAAAGAAAGCAGTGGAGTGTTTTTGAGGCTAGTTAAGTCTCTGTGGATTGAACTTGTCTGCATCTTCTCCCCAGGTCTCAACATTCCGGTTGGTGGCCATTATGGCAAGAACCATGTCCATGTGTGTTTGAGATAGTACGTCAAGTCCTCCCAACTTAACATCTTTGCATGCATGCCTCAACAAAACAGCTACTGGTGTGTAGAGTCTTAGCGTTTCGTTTAATATAAGGCTTATCTGTTTCAGGAAGAACAAAGCCTTGTGAGATATTGTTTTCCAAGGAAAATGATGGAAAGAAAATTGACGTAATCGGAAACTCACAATCTTGAGTTGACCAAGAGTATCTGCGGTGATCAGTGACTCTTTGTCTTTCCAAACAGGGGTTATTTCTTCATGGGCCTTGATTTGCCAATCTTGATGCATTGCTAAAAGAACAAGTGCCCAAGTCAAAACATTGGCACTTGTTTCTTTACCTGCAAAGTAAAAAGTCCTGCATTCATCAACAATTTCCTGAATCTGCAGTTTCTCTTCGTCACCATTATTGTTCTTATAGGAAGCCATTAACAAGCTTAGCAAGTTTCTTGAGTTCTCTTTTCCTCGGTTAGTCTCCATTATCATCCTGATTGACCTGCAGAGTTTCCTATCAAGTCTCTGTAAAACGTAATAATGAACAGTGTATGATGTAAAATTGCCTCAGTTTATGTCATTGAATGAACGAATATATATACACAGTATTTGAAAAAATTGAGTATCTGTACAGCTACGAATTCGTTACAACAGATTGTGAGCATGTATTGTCTATGTCACAAGAGTATTTGTTATTGTGAGGGAGCTGAGCATGTGGGCTGGATCGGATCTTGGGCTTGTCGTATTTGCTTTGACATGTAATAAGCCTGTATCTCTTACATCCCCTCTCAAACGAAACCGGGGATTATAGATTAGGTTGAGTTTGGACATCAGATAAGCCAAACATGCGGCTGTCAATGGTTTTGTAAGTAAGTCAGCTACCTGGTCGGTGGTACTGACTTGCCGCACCTCTAAAACGCCATCGGAGACTTTATCGCGAATGAAGTGGAGATCCAGTTCAAAGTGTTTGGTGCGAGAGTGGAAGACTGGGTTGTGAGCTAACGACCTAGCCCTGTTGTTATCGCACCAGATGATGGGTTTCTGAGACACGCTGAATCCAAGTTTGGAGAGAAGGGACTGGAGCCATATTACTTCCGTGGAGACTTATGAGAGCGCTCGATATTCTGCCTCAGTGCTGGAGCGAGCCACAACCGATTGTTTCTTGGAGTTCCAATACACAAGATTCCCCCCGAGGAAGACAGCCACCGCTGGTGGACTTCCGATCATCAGGTGAGCTAGCCCAGTCCGAATTGTTGAAGGCGTGAAGCTGGAGCGGAGAAGAGGAGGGCCGAAAGTGAAGCCCTAAATCGGCAGTTCCTTGAAGGTAACGCAGAACCCTCTTGAGAGCAATCCAGTGAGTCGTTAATGGATTGGTAAGAAATTGACTCAATTTGTTGACAGAGTAGCTAATATCTGGTCTGGTATTGCAGAGATATTGCAGAGTCCCGACTAAGCTTCGATACAGAGAGGGGTCCGAGAAGGGGAGACCATCGTGGAGAGACAGCTTGGACCCAGGAGAGATAGGAGTGGCACAAGGCTTGGCGGAGGACATGTTGGCGCGGTGGAGCAGATCACGCACATACTGAGTCTGAGAGAGATATAGCCCAGTCGCATTCCGGTAAGCCTCAAACCCTAGAAAATAATTGATGCTGCCTAATGTGGTGAGAGCAAATTGAGAGTGTAACTTAGCAATTAGGTCTCGTATAGCCTCTTGACTATTCCCTGTAAGAAGAATGTCATCAACATAAACCAGGGCAATAAGAAGTGAACCATTCTGTCGGTAGTAGTAGAGAGAGGTGTCAGACTTGGAGTTGACAAAACCCCAAGTGTTGAATGCGGCTTTTAGAGTCTGAAACCATGCTCCGGGAGCCTGCTTCAAGCCATATAAGGCTTTGGACAGACGACAGACATGAGTCGGGTGAGTAGGGCTTTCAAAACCCTGAGGTTGGCTGATGTAGACCACCTCCTGTAGAGTACCATTAAGGAACACATTGTTGACATCAATCTGCTGAATATCCCAACCATGAGAGACTGCAAGGGAGAGAACCACTTTGATTGTAGAAGCTTTGACTACTGGGCTGAATGTCTCAGTGTAGTCAATGCCAGGGGTTTGTTTGAACCCTTTAGCAACAAAACGGGCTTTAAACCTATCCACAGATCCATCAGCAACATATTTGGTTCAAAAAATCCACTTAGTGGGTAGGATGTTCATGGTAGATTGATAGGGTACCAAGGTCCAGGTATGGTTTTTGTTTAGGGCATTAATCTCCTCCTGCATTGCCTGAAACCACATAGGATCTTGAAGAGCCTGAGAGACTGTGGTAGGTTCTGTAGTAGGACAAGAAGAGAGGATAACAGAGTATGTTTTGGGCTTAAAAATGCCATGCTTGGATCTGGTTTGCATAGGGTGGGTGTTTTGGGCTGTAGGAGGGTGAGGAGGAGGGTTAGATGGTTGATCTGAGAAAGATGAAGGGGAGGAGAGAGGAGAAGAAGAAGAGAGAGGGAGAGGACTTACCTGAGAATGATTGCTGGTCCAAGGAGATGGTGTAGGCAAACTTGCTGAGGAGTGAGTGCTTGGAGATGAATTCTGAAGATGAGCAGCAGGAGCTAGAACAGAGAGAGGTAAGCTAGCAGAAGGTGAAGTAGAGGGCAATTTAGGGGGAAAAAGAGATGCATAAGGAAATTCAGTTTCATTAAAAACTACATGCCGAGAGATGAAAACCTTACCAGATGGACTGAGACATTTATACCCACGATGAATAGGACTGTACCTTAGGAAGACACACTTAGTGGTGTGAAAGTCAAGTTTGTGTGTCGAATAGTACCTTAAGTAGGGATAGCAACTGCAACCAAAGGTCTTGAATAAGGTATAGCTGGGGCATTTGTGATAGAGAAGTTCAAAGGGAGATTTGTTATTAAGTCTTGGTGTGGGAAGATTATTAATTAGGAATACTGCTGTGGAAAAGGCTTCAAGCCAGAGGGTGAGTGGCATATTGGCATGGGAAAGAAGGGTTAAACCAGTTTCTGTTATGTGGCGGTGTTTCCTTTCGGAGACACCATTTTGCTAGTGAGTATAGGGGCAGCTGAATCGATGATGTATTCCAGTTTGATGGAGAAAGGGTAAAAAAACCTTATATTCCCCCCCACATTATCTGTATGAATTGATTTTATTTTGTGGTCAAGTTGTAGTTTAATGTGATTTTTAAAACGAATGAAAGTGGCAAGAGCTTCAGATTTAAGTTTTAGATGATAGAACCGTGTGAACCGTGAGTATGCATCAACAAATATAATATAATATCGATGACCATCGCTTGATGGATGGGGAGAGGGTCCCCAAATGTCTGAGTACACAATCTCAAGGGGTTTAGTGGCAGTAATATCATGTGTATCAAAAGGAAGTTGATAGGCTTTACCTTGCTGACAGGAATTACAAAATTGAATAGTATTTGGATCAAACTTGAAATTCATTGATTTGGAAATCAAACTCAGTACATGTTTAGAGGGATGGCCAAGTCTAATGTGCCAAAGATTGGCAGATTTGTGAACATTGTAAGCTTCACACTTATTGAAAACATTAACAGTAGGGTATTTAGAAGAAAGGGCCTTAGATGAACCATAAGAGGTAATAGAAGCTTCAGATTGTGATGGAGAAGGAGTAGGAAGGCTGTAGAGTCCATCTCGAAGCACTCCTCTAAGCAGAAGTTTCCCTGAAACCTTGTCCTTAAACAAGCAATAATTGTCAGTAAATTCCACAATAATTTGGTTATCTTTTGTAAGTTTAGAAATACTCAACAGATTCTTAGTTATGGGAGGAACATGAAGCACTTCTTTTAGGACTAATAGAGTATGATTGTTATCAGGCAAATGAATGAAAGAAGAACCAGTATGAGCTATGGGAAGAGTGTTACCATTACCCACAGTGAGATAGTCCTTGTCTCCATATGTTGAACTGTCAGTGAGGTTGGTCAGGTCAGAGGTGTCATGGTGAGTGGCCCCACTGTCAACAACCCATGTTGAGTCATGTCCAAGATCGGTAGTAGTATAGGAAGGTGACTGGTGGTGAGTAAGATAGGTCTGTGGACCAGTTCTCTGATGTTGAGGGTGTCCTGAGGTATTAGGAGACTGATGTTGCCAGCTTGATGAAGGTAGTGAGCCTTGCCAGATTTGATCAAACCTCTTGTAACATTTGAGAGCATCATGACCAGGCTTTTGGCACAACTGACAAAAAATTCTACCAACCCCAGACCATCTGCCATTTCGGCCTCTGCCTCCTCTGCCTCTGGATCTGCCACCATGATGTGGCTGTCTAGTGGGGTTATTGGTTATATAATAAGAGGCAATGTTAGCTGTGGGTGTAATAGCTGTGGACTGAGTAGATAGAGTGTTAAGCTGCTCAATCCGAGTCTCATGCATCATTAAAGTATATTGAGTGTCTTGTAAAGTAGAAGATTTCATAGTGTGGGTGAGAAATACAACTACTGGATCATATTCATGTCCTAACCCATTTAAAGCACTTAAAATGAGTTCATGTTCAAGAATTTGACGTCCTACAATTAAAAGAGAGTCTCCAATAGTTTTTAATTTTCTGCATATATTCTGAAATGTTAAGAGAACCTTTCTGTATTGTAGAAAGTTGATGTTTGAGCTGGAGGACACGCACCATGGAAGTTTGGGCATAAAGTCTCTCAAGAGTTTGCCATACCTCAAGTGAAGTGGAGGCAGTGTTTACCTGTCCAATCACCTCATCACCAATGGTGGAGAACGGCCAGCACAGGAGGAGCTGATCAGAATGAGTCCAGTCCTTGAAAACTGAGTTAGATGAGGGTGGAGCATCGGAGGAGGAAGGCAGTACTGGAGGTGGTGAAAGACCTGGTGTGATGAAGGCCTCAAGCTCCAAGGCACGTATGGCAACTAGAACTTGTGCTCGCCAGTTGATGAAATTGTTTATGTTTAGTTTAATAGGTAAATTGAAGTTTAGAGTTTTAGCAAGGGCAGAGAAATCAAGGGAGGGCATAGATGTGTTGGTGGTTTGCAGCAGTGGAGAATCAGAAGGATGATTGGCAGAAGAAGATGTTTGGGAAGCGTGAGCTATGGACGTTTGTCCTTAGAGCTCTGATACCATGTAAAACGTAATAATGAACAGTGTAAGATGTAAAATTGCCTCAGTTTATTTCATTGAATGAACGAATATATATACACAATATTTGAAATATTTGAGTATCTGTACAGCTACGAATTCGTTACAACAGATTGTGAGCTTGTATTGTCTATGTCACAGGAGTATTTGTTATTGTGAGGGAGCTGAGCATGTGGGCTGGATCGGATCTTGGGCTTGTCGTATTTGCTTTGACATGTAATAAGCCTGTATCTCTTACAGTCTCCACCTCTCTATGTTCACAGGAATTGGCAAAAACCTGTGACACGAGCCAATTTCATTACTCTTACAAACACAGAAGACTACAAATAAGATTCAAGACACGAGATGATATTGAGACCTGAACAGAGGTATAGCAACATATTTCAGAGCAGCAGAGGCAAGGAGCATTTGCTTTTCGTGCAGCTCAAATATGTACTTTCCTTCTTCAAACCTGCTCCAAAAGATAGCGCTGGAGATAATATCAGCTGACAGTTGATGTACTTGTTTATGAACATCAATCTCCTCATCATCCCTTCCAGCTCTTGTCAGTTCCCATTTCTCTAGCATCTTCATTGTCCTGGCTGCCATTTCTGGCACCCAACTCTGTGTTCATAAATATACCGAACATACAGATTATGTTTATGCTCTGCTTCAGACAGTAAATTGTTATATAACAAATCTGACAATATTGCGATCATAAGTCCAAATTCTGCTTCAAATTCTTATGATGCAAGTAACCAGAAGATCACACCTTAACCTGTTCCATATTCAAGGCCAGGTTACAAATTCTTCTGTAAACAGCCCATTCCTCGCCTCTGAGCTCCATGAGTCCCTCACTTCCCTGAATTTTTTTTTTAATTTTAAAACTTTTTAATTAATTGACCGATCTTTTAAAACCTTAATAATTCAGTTCAAAACTCTATGTTGATGATTAGTTGATGATTAAATTTTTACGTGAACGCTTATATGTTAAGAGAGAAGAGATTCCATTAGCTACGCCAATAAAATATTAATAAAATTAATATTTTGAATTGAGTTATTAAAATTATAAAATAGTAATCACTTAATTGAAAATTTTAAAAATTTAGAAATTGCATAAAAAATGTCATCCGAAGCTGTAGAATTCTGAGGGTAGGAACTTAGATAAACCACTAATGGGAGATGAAAAGTAGTACAACTTCAGAAAAATAAAAGTGAGATCATGGCTTCACGGAGATGTGGTCAACTTGATCGACAACTTCCACACTTGATGCTTCAGCTGAAGGTGCAAGAGACAATGAAGAAAGTATATCCATATTTTGTATTTATAGCAACTAGGACTTGTTAAAAAGTGGACAGTGGAAATGGTAAATTTCACATTCAAGCACTATAAAACATTTCAGGTTTCTGATCAGCTGCAAATCCTGGAGAAGAGGATCTGGGCACCGTACTGAGGCTGTGTGGTGAGGAAGAGCATGGGAGCATGAACATAGGTGGGGGAGACCACGAAAGAGTAATGCCTGATGATCATGGTAAGCACAATTTTAGCCTCAACAATGGCTAAATTTTGACCAACACAGATTCTGGGGCCTAACCCAAATGGCATATATGAAGCTATGTGCTTTCGAGACTCGTTGAATCGCAAAGGATTGAATTCGTAAGCATCGTCTCCCCATATATCAGTGTCATGGTGGATGGCAATTATAGGAATAAAGAACTGTGTACCAGCAGGAAGATCAAGGTTTCCAAGCTTAACTTTAACAGATGTTTCTCTAGATGTACCTGCAGCTGGAGAATAGAGTCGTAGTGTTTCATTGATTATTAAGCTCACCTGCAATTACATTCCAGGAATATCAGAACTGAGGTGAAATGGAACATGTTACAGATTCAGGAAAAGGGTAAGAGTTTACGAGTTTAAGGTCATGTAAATCGTCTGCAGCTGGAAGCTCCTTTGTCCCCAAAACACGGTACACTTCTTCTCGTGCTTTGTCTTGCCATTCCTGATGTGAAGCCAAGAGGAGGAGTGCCCAAGTTAAGAGATTTGCAGTAGTTTCTTTTCCTGCAAAGTAGAAGGTCTTGCATTCATCTATAATCTCCTCTATTCCTAATGTCTCTTCTTCACCATTCTGACTCTTATGTGTGGACATTAACGAACTCAGTAAATTCCCTGAATTTTCCCTTCCTTTCTTGTTCGTTTTGATCAGGGTCCTCACTGATTCGCGAGTTTCCCTCTCCAGCCTCCACCTTTCTCTGTTCTTCTTAGTAGGTAAAAACCTGTCACATGACACCATCAGAGCACAGAACAGTCAGGTTCGTACTCATCTCAAAAAACAATCATCAGAAGGCGACAAAGGAAACAAGTTAAGTTCTACTGAACGGGAAAAGATTTTAGTACCTAAATCCTGGAATATATACACTTCTCAAAGCCAGAGATACAAGGTGCATTTGCTGTTCCTGCAATGCAAATATGCGCTTGCCTTCTTCATAACTACTTCCAAAAGCTGTTCTAGATATAACTTCGGCTGAGAGACCATGAAGCTCCTTACTCACTTCTATCTCGAACTCGTCTCTCCCTCCTCTCATGTCCTCCCATTTCTTTAGCATAGTATCCGTACTTGCTGCAATATCAGGCACCCAAGTCTTCAAGAAAAAGGAAATTTCTGAGCATCAGTTCCAACACTTCAATCCTGTCTATATGATTTCAGGCTACTTATGGAAGAAACAGAGTTATGCTTAAAGCTCACCTTAACTCGCTCCATGTTGAATGCTTGGTTACAGATCCTCCTATGGAGAGCCCATTTCTCACCTGTGAGACCAACAAGCCCCTGCCCAAAAAGTTCCTTTGCCTGAGGATTATGCTGAGCTCTGTCGAACGAACCGGGTGCATTCATGAGAACTTCCTTTAACATGTCCGGGTCACGTAGGGCCAACCTGGGTTTGGACCCGAACCACAAGAGAAACGTCTTCCCGTAAATGCTTGACCACTCAGAGTAAAACGGAATAACCCTGTGAACAGTGTTCTCGTGGTTAAAAGACGTTGACTTGGCTTGAGCTTCAGCGTAGAGCCGCTGGATCTCTCCGGTGTTGCCCCATATCGGACGGTAACTAGGTCCTCGTATGCCTTGTTTCGCGAATAGTCGTTGAATTCTTAAGGGCACCCATATGTTTGTATATGTAAACTTAAGGACGAAGATAAGAAGCCAAAGGGTCACTGCTTGAACAAGAAGAAGAAGAAGAAGAGGAGGAAGAGAATCCATAGCTTGTTTGAGAGATGAAGAGAAACAGGAAGAAGAATAAAAGAGCAAACGTTGACTTTTGTTAACTATATTGTAGGGTTTAAGGTGGCATATTGTATATGGTATCAAATTTCTTGGGCTAAAAATTTTAATAGGCCAACTCTGGTCCAATTCGATTTAATCCAATCTAATCCGACCGATACAAAATCTCCAAAGCATACAACCTAGCAAATGAGCAAAGATCTTCTATCTATTTTACTTTGTCCTTACTCTATCTTATAAATTTCAGTTATCTATTTACGTGAGTCCTCAGTTATCTATTTACGTGAGTCCTGTATAGATGAATTATTGAAATTCATGAGATAGAATAGGGACAGGATAAAATAAACAGAAGATCCCGTCCCCTGACAAATACATTGCAATATGATTTTAGAAAACACCAATTAGAACTTCTCTATAAGAAGATAAAACAGCTATATAAACCAAAAGTATGCCAAAAAAAAAAAAAAAAAAGGTATAGTATATGAGTTAAAGAAAGGTAACAAGAGATGGTGTCTTGAATCTTAAAAGCTACAAGTTCTTTGACCTTAAGCAATATAAGCTACCTAAACTAAAGGGGTACAAAACCAGGCTTTTATACATCCCCTGACAAAAATACCTGGGACATGAGAAGAGTTAAAAGCTCTGAAATCGAGCTTGACTCATCAATGAGCCTTTTCTCTCTGGAACACCATCCCATGTCTCCTCCGAACTCCCACCACCTCCTCCTCCGTCGTAGGATGTCGCTGCAGCAGTGAGGACGCCGGCTGCTCCTACATTAAAGTTGCCACCGTATGAGTTCAGCAATGCAGGACTAGCACCCATACCAAGTCCTAGAAGATCAAGAGTGGCAGGTTGGTTCAATGCCACATTCACAGCAGCATCAGAATGCAGTCCTAACCCAAGTCCAGCTTTCACTGCATTGCTGCTCTCTGGCTTCACGTCCCATTGATGCTTGTAGTTGTCTTGAAGTCTTAAGCTACGAAGAAATGATTGGTGAGATGTGGTGGCCCCCATTTGAGCTGCTTTCTGAAGCAATGCTGTGGCAGACATTGCGGGTTGTGCAGACGGCGCGTAGAGGTGGTGTTCTTGATTTGGTGAGAAAAGAGAAGCGACATTGTTGGAGAGGTAAGGAGATGGTGATAGAGAGAGGGACGGTGGTGGTTCCATGACTCCTGGTGTTGGTATTGTTGTGGTTGAGCCGATCACACCACACAGTAGATTGGAGAACGACGGTGATGACGACGGCGATGCTTGTTCTGAAACTATGGTTGTTGCTTCTGTGGTTGAGCTCGCAAAGATACTCGCGAACACTTTGCTTGTAGGGCTTGAAGAGCTTGTGCTCGTGGCTCTTGCAGTGAAGCATGTAGATGCTGGTGTTGGTGGTGAGAGTCCATTCGGATTTTCGGCCAATTCTGTGATCAGCAATGAAGGAATGAACGACAAGAAACAGTGACATGATTCGAAAACCAAAAGCAGGTGGTAAAAGGAATAACTTTTTGGATGAATAATGGAGGGCTGCAAAGAAAGTTCACATCAAGTCGATAGCTTTACTAGTAAAAGTGAGAATCATTAATGGCGTCTTTTTCACTTAAACCTCCATTGGTGCTTTTCGATCTTTGAGCTTACTTATTATGAACTGCAACTACTACAGTATAATCACAACAAAACTCCTTGAAGTAACTCCCTCTCATGCACGCACAAAAGCGCATACCATAAAAAGAAGAGGCATCATCTCATCTCTCAGAGAACCATAACCAACGAGAAAAACACAATGAATTAATCTTCCATCTAATCAAACACTACAAATCCTTGTTAGAAATGGGCAATCTGAACATTACACACGCGAAGGACAAAAGTAATAATAACCTGAGCTTTGAACTGATACACCAGGAGAAACCACAGTAGTGGATGGCGTAAGAGGCTGAGGAGGTGGTGACGAAACTGCAGTACTCTTCGCATTGTGATTGATCCCTACTTTATCCAGAATCTCAACGTTTTGTGCTCTTGTACTCTCTTCAGCTAAAGCTTCACAAAATGCCCTATGCGTAACGAAACTATCCCTCCTGTATGTATGTATGTATGTACACACCACCAAACACAAAACCAAATCTTGAAACATCAGCTCCAAACCATTTGGATGTTTCGTGTCCTAGACCCAAAAAAAGAAGAAGAGGGAAACGGAATTGAAAACCTGGAAAACAAAGTGCCGCAATCACATTTGTACTCCCTAGTCCCGCAAGTCTTCATGTGAGCTTTCCAATCAGATTGTACTGCATATTTTTTGGAGCATCTCTCGCACTTCCACTTCTTCTCGCCGTGTTTTCTGCAAAAATGTTTCTTGATTCCGGTAAGGTCGCCGAGAGCTCTAGCTGGGCTATGGTGCACGCAAGATGGCTCCGGACACACGTAGACCCTTTTGCGTGGTTCCTTGGTTTCTCGCTGTTTAAGCTTCCATGGCAAGTTGTGGCCTCGTCGGTGAAGCTGCAGATTCTGGTCTCGCTGAAAACCTTTGCTACAGATCTCGCACAAGAATCTGTTTGTGGCCAAAAGGGACTTCGGCGATAAAGCAATCACTTCAGCATCTGGATCTAAACCAAGAGAATCATAATAATAGATAAAACAGATCCACAGTAGGA
>JANKYE010000002.1:1619542-1641413 GCA_032467995.1 Erythroxylum dillonii | reverse complement strand
TATTAAATATGATTTAAATTCAAGTAGAATTTTTTAAATTTAAAATATTTATTAATTTAAAGTTTTATTTAATAAAAGTAAAAATTTTAAAAACAGATATACTTGTATTTTAAATTCTTTAAAAATATAGGAGTTTAATTTGATTTAATAACTAAAAATTATAATTTCATTAAATTTGGAATAAAAATTTTTAATTTAAGTCACAGAAAAATTAAAAATAAAAATTTAAACTATAAATTATAAATTAAAAAGCAAGTGTTTGAGTTCACTTGAACATAGAATGTTTGATGTGAAGAAGATAACAGGTGGAAGAATTGGATAAGACTCTCCATCACTCTCAAATCATCTTTTTGTTCACCTTGTGAATGGTGGCTTTTCTGTGCACGAACAAGTCAATTATTGCTGTGTTGTCAAAATTTCAAAGAGAAATTGATGTTTAGGATCGAAATTTGAGGTAAGATGCTCTCCGTTCGATCTAATCCATTCACAGAGTTTAAGATCGAATTCGATTGATTTGAATTATTTTTCAAAAATATACAGGAAGGTACAGCTGTGATGTGAAGAGCGAAGCACCAAGTGACTGCAATGTCAAAAGTTGGAATCAATTGCTAGGTCCCCCAGCAATCATCAACAAGTTGATTATCTTTTAGTTGCCACCTTTTTTCTGTGATTGCAGTGAGCAAAGTTTGAATCTTTATGCTCATACCTTGCCCATTCATGCCTTTATAGAAAGGGTTTCTGTTTGCAAGAGCCAATCTTGCTATTCTGATGTGTCCTGTCTACTTTTTAAGATCATTTGATCAATCATACAATGCTTTTAAGAGGTCTCATTTGAGAGATTAATCATTCTGATAAGAAAATTAGTGATAATTGTTATAATAATTATTACTTCATTAAGTGATTTAATCATTACCTGCACTCACGACTCCATTCATAAGCCCATCATTTTGCATATCCATCATTCACAGATGATAATTTTGCAAAGCTTCAGGTACTCAAGATCCCAGTAAGACACCAAAAGCTATAAAAATGAAAGTTCAGAGCCTTAGCATCTTCCCCATCACTTAATTTGATTTAGAGAATAACGCACCTTTTGATTCTAGCCATTCTTACAACATCAACATGTTACCTACACATAGTGTCTCTTATAATTCAGTCTTTCAACAATCACTGGATATATGCACACAAGAATCACAATTGTTCTGTATTGAAGTATTTCACTTGCTAGTGCAGAATATTAGCATAGACATACAGTATAAACAGAACAGAACTCTTTCTGTTTCATTTTTCTAAATCTTCAATTTGTTATTTCTCCATTTTTAATGATTCTTAGCTGCCAGAACTCACAATGGCTTCCTAGTACAAAGAAGTAGGAGAAAGAAGACCAACAATGTGTGACTTTTCAATCTTTTGACTCATCTCTTTTTCTGAAAAAAGACAAAAATCTATCCCCATTTCATTTACATGTAAAAATTCTAAGAACTCTAAACGAGATGCATGTAAATTACAATTGATGTCCCTCTATCCCTCTCATATTTGTGAAAGCATATGTACAAAGATTATTTGAGCTTCCCTTTCCCCTGTGGTGTATGTTTCTAACTAAAGGAGGCGGTAAACTACGTATCTGTTGCTCTAGATGGAGAGCACTTTGTTGAATCCCTTCCAGATTGCACGTAGACGTCATGATTAATGGATGCCAACTGCGACAAGTTCTGCAAGAGATGTTTAAATTCAACAAACCAAAGTATGTTGTGAACTTAAAGTGAATATAAGTTAATGGAAATCATCCCAAGACTTTATCACCATACCATTGACAAGAAACCTTACCTTGAAAGAGAAATTTATTAACGAGAGATTAACCGGTACAGAGCCGAATTCTGCCAAGTCGCCACATTCATCCATCTAAAACACGAGGAAACAGAAAATGTAACACTTCAAATCACCACATTCATCAATATGACAAAATCTCAACCACAGCATCTGTGACAAGAAAAAGAATGAACGTGAGCAAGTCTATCTACTTCCCTTAGCTCCACCTTCCCTCCACTTCGCCATCACATGCTAACCTCAGAAGAGATAAATATAAGAGTTTTTTCACTCCCCAGTTTCCACCTACCTCAGAATTAGTCCCGGGAAAGAAAATGAAATGATTAACTAAATCTTTTTTTGGAGTTTTTATATTAATTTCCAACCACAAGTTGGTCAAAAACACCATATATACCAAAAGAAAGTTTCAGTTGCACGCACATTGCATTGGTTTCTTACGAAAGGAGCAAAACGTGACCGACGGTAGAACTAAAAAGAATTTACTCACAAAGGTGTGTATTGTGCACTCACCTCATCTCCAGAGTCTGAGGATGAGTCGCAGCTTTCACTATCAGAATTGCTACTATTTTGATCATTTGGTATTCCAGTAGAAAATTGAGATAATCGTGAAACAAAATAGCTTGTGTCATCTACAGTGTCGGGACTTGGCACAAAAGCAGCCTGTACATGGAAGAAAAGAATTATAAAAAAAAAGAATCAGAAAGCAGTGACTAGAATTAGTTTCACATATATAATTGCTTATTATTGACATGAGATGATGCAAAGCATTCCAACTAAGAAAACATTCTTAACTGATTGCAAAGTTTAAAGTTCTTTCATGAAAATACACCAAATGCAATCTTGATAGGCACAATGGATATCAGTCACTGCTTCTGATTATTCAGTGACTAGTTTTACAAAATGCAGCTGGGGAAGGATGTCATTCAACACCAAAATGGTTGGTGAAAGCTAAGAAGTTGGCAACACTAAGCATAATAAGGGCACAAATATGAAATACAGTTCTTGTACCTTTTGCAAGGCAAGGTTGTTCCAGTCAATTCCTTCAAAAAATAGATGTGCTTTAACCTATAAAGTAAATATAATTAATTCAGAAAACCCAAACTGAAGATTGTAATTCTTAATCAAAACTAAGTTAGTGAAATGCTGCCCACCTCCATTGATCCCTTTGCTCCCAACCTCCGGTCTGGATCAAGAATAAGCAACCTAAAAGGAGAAAGGTGACAAATGATTGATAAAGTTGAAGTATGATTTCTTCTAGTGAAGGCCATAAATACCATGCAGATGAAAAGTTCACCGCCCACCTCTTAATCAAGTCTTGGGCTTCATAAGACATGTCATCAGGAACAGAAGGCCATGGGATTTTTCCATTAAGAATGTTGTCAAATATTAACTGCAAACATGAAAGGCCATAAGAATTAATGACTGCTCTCTCTACGAATCAGATCTATTGCAGCAAGGTTTCTTGAAGATGAACACTACAGTTAATCTGGACTCATTCCATGCTACTGGACCCACCAATTTCAGTCAAAACCCATTAGTTCCATGTTTAAAAAGTGTTCACTATAATACACACAATCTTTGCTTCCCACCTGAACCACTACAATTTATGAGATAAACAGAAGAGTTAAATATACACCTCAGGCTGGTCAGCATTAAAAGGTGGAATACCAGTTATCAACTCAAATAGGATTATTCCCACAGACCACCAGTCAGCAGCATAACCTGCAGGACACTCGAGAGGTAAATTGAAGTGGTACATAAGCTTTACATAAGGCCAACTTCAGGTTATGAACCAAACCATGCTCAGTTCCAAGAAGAATTTCAGGGGCCAGATAGTCAGGTGTTCCCACAGCTGAATGCTGATTTCTATTTTCAGAATGTTGACTGCATGGAGTAAGCGCATCTAGAGATATATCCCCTTTTGTCTCAGATCCTGATAAATCCATTGTACTGTTTATAAGGCCAATTTCTGAAAGCCCAAAGTCTGTAAGCTGGTAATATAAGGAATCGTTAATACAGGGAGGACTAAAGACAACATATATATTAAAGGTGTCAAGATATGCAGGAAATAGCCTGAAATGCCCAAGATATTCAATCCAAAGAAGAAAACTAATGTTTCAGTAGTGTTACAGTAGAAGAAGACAGACAGCTTTCTAAACAGTTACTGATGAAGTACTTTGTAGAACACAAGAATTTTCCCGTTGAATTTTAGCAGGAATAAGTATCTTGAAAAAGAATATTGATTTATTACTTGAAGCAGATTTCACATTTGAATAGATGAACATAGAGACATGGAACATTAGGCCCTTTCGATTAAATGATCTAAAGGCATGGCCACCCACATGTATGCATGCACACAAGTGCTCATTAATAAACAGGTAACAAACTCCTAGAACAATAAGTTCTCTAATAATTTGTATAACACTCAGTAAATCACATCAAACCTTAATGTGCCCATCATGTGCAATCAATATGTTGTCTGGCTTGAGATCACGATGCACTATTCCCATAGAATGGAGATATTCCAATGCAAGAACCTGGAAAATACAAGAACCAACTTTCTGATGAGCCCTGAGAATTCATGGTTCCTTTTACTCAAAACAAAAAATACAAACCAGTTCTGCAATGTATATCCGAGCCACTTCTTCCTCAAGGCAACCAACTTTTCTCAGCAGAGAGTACAAGTCACCACCATTGAGATATTCCATTACCAGATATAGATTATCTCTACAAGTAAATGAGTAGAAGAAACGAACCTGTGGTCACAAGAAGACGTATTAGACCCACAGAAAATAAAGTGAGTAATTCCATAAGCACGGTCAAAAGAAATGAAGTTGCTCAAGCAAGGAGAAGAAACTGAAGCAGATCTAATCCTAAATTGAAAGCATCTAAACTTTTTACTTGAACCTAAAAAATTTCTTATCTGAGAGTAATTTAGACAGATATAATACCACAAATGGATTTCGAACTGTTATCAGTATGTTACGCTCTGCTACTATTCGCTGAACATCATTCTTCCGCAACATATCCATCTTTTTCACTGCCTGCTTGATAAAATCGATAAAATTACATTAGATGAATCTAGGAAATCACCACTGTCAGAACGTTCAACAAAAAAATTATTAAATTATCAAAATTAGATTCAAACTGTTGATTCTCTGTGAAAAAAATGTATTTGTTCTTTTCACCTCAGTTGACTATATTAGAAGTACCAATGACATCCCGATACTGAAATCTAGACAAGCCAATGACTTAGCTATCACCGACCTTGTTTTTGATGTCTTAACTCTAACACCTTGTTAAGCAAGTAGACTTCCCAGTTTCATTGCCCATAAAGATTGCATGAATAAATTTAAAAAATAAACTTAAAACCTGGCATTTATAAACCAGTAAAATGTAACTTAAAGAACATGACCAGTTTTCATTTCAATGTTGCTATTGTCATCTTTGCTGCACAACTAAAATATTCCACAAAACAAGTCAATAAAAAATCATTGAAGTGGCTAAGGATGTTCCAAGAACTATATAACAAGGAAAAGTCAAGATAGCTCTCTGGAAGGCTACATTGTCAGTCACCAAAATTGGGAAAAATGAATTGATACATACCTTTATTGCAAATAAGTCTCCTGTTATCCGTTTGCGAGCAAGAAAGACTTTTCCAAAAGCACCTCTGCTAATTGGTTTGATTATTTCAAAATCATCAATACTTGTTCGCTCTCTTTGTGAAGAGTTTCTAGGAGTTGATGCTCCACTACTATGAGATGCACAATCCAGGAGAAGTTTAGGAAATTCCAAGTGTTTACCATAACCTTTTGGACTTCTGCTATCTGTTAGGTCACAAGCAAGTATATACTTCTCCCTGCAAATGTTGCAAAGAGATGTCATGAATAATCAACAAGAGTATCCAGTCTTTTACTAAGAGAACTAGTGTGATTAATAGTGTACCGCAGGAGTTTCTCTACCCGGCTCCCAAAAGTATCTATTACCAAAGCTTTTAGCTTGCTTTGCTGTAACACATCCTGCAAATCTTGCAAATAAGCTAGCAGAATATCATGTGCCCCTTCCTTGGAAATATCAGTGCTAGCTACACAACTTGCTATGTTTGCAAGATCCGTCATCTGAAAATAACATTACAAAATATGTACCTGCCATTACCTCCAACAAGCTAACAATTTCAAACAATTATAGCATGCAACAATAGTTTGTAACAAACGCTTCCAAACAAATTAAACATGCCGGTGATATATAACATGAAGCACTAGTGTAGTTTCACAATAAAAGATTAAAATGGACGCTACAACATACTAAACTGCGGACGAAAGTTTTCAAGACACTGATTTGTGTCACATAATTACCCACATTGTATCTGGGGGCTCAATCGGACTAATACAGCATTTCTATCCATAAAGTTTTTAAAGGTGATTCAAGAAACTTTTAATGTTGCTAATCAAACATTTTAATATGATATGCAATTGTAAAATCAGATTTACAAACAAATAGTTACAGATGGTCGCCTTCAGGAAGCTACCGCAAAGCTGATTCTAGCATCGTAAGGATTGTTATACCATAATCCTTACACTAGTAACAGAAAAATCTTATATACCATAGTTTTACCAACAAGAGAATGACTAACCTGTTGGGTATCCTCCAGCTCAGAAGGATTGTTATGTTCTAACCAGAAAGAATCAAAGTGACCAGCCCTAGGAGTATTTGTGGATGAAACCGAAGTCATGCTCCCAGCCGAGGAGGAAGCACCATAGTTACATAACTTCATAGCCATGTGGCCCTTCAAGCTAAAAGATGGTAGGAGAGAATCATCTATGCTGGCAATATCCATTTCATGTATCTCTTCAACCATTCCTTCAACACCTTTGTTCCTCCATTCACATACTCTGGGAGAGTAAACTTCGGTTGCGGCAGAACTAGAATTTTGTATCTTTGAATTCTCAGGGCTGTCATATGAAGAATGGCCATTAGTATTTCGAGACTCTATAATCTGTTCCAATATCTCTGCAAAGTTTGAAAGACGTTCATCTACATCTACAGAATTCAAGTCACACTTATCCGCATATGCACATATATAAGAATGTGATTCTAGTCGTGAAATTGGGACAATTTCTTCGCATATCCTACATATTTCTGAATCGGATTCATCCAAAACCTGTCGTCTGTCATGGTGATAATCATCAAAGTTTTCTGCCTCCTCAGGAAGTGAACCACAACTAGATACATTCACCAAGTTTCCAGCAAACCTGTTATCAGCTTCTTGCAAAGTAATGCCATTTTTTGACTTTTGAGCAAGCAAATTTTGTCCACACGTCTGATAATTGTTTCTGGTAGTTACATCACTCTCATCAGCTGCCTCTTCAAGCCCAGTACACATTGCCTCAGGGGGCTTATAGTAATTACTCTGTCCCAGAGGTTGTTTTTTGGTATCACTGCTATGACTTAAAGCATAATCTGGATCAGACTCGGCAATCCCACGATTGGCAACCCAACTCATATCAACTGAAGGAATTCTTTCCAGACATCTCTTGAATTTTCTAAGAGATTTCTTATCAATCGGTTCACGGTCTTTCTGAAATTGCAACAACCTCGTGCAACGTGTCAATATAAAAAGCAATCTAGTAATTAGCCACTTCAAAAGTCCGGTTTGGCACTGACTTCTTTTCTCAGTTAGATCTTGAACAATTATTTCACATTTGGAACGAAACTGAACACAGGTCATTTTCATACAGATTTGAGCAAGAATCAGGAGATCCTCTGCCATTTTCTGCTCTTCTTCCAGTGAAGCATCAATATTTTCAAGAACATCAATCACTTCTCCAGCAAAACTAGCTAGCTCTGCATTGACCACTTCTTTAGCAGCATCAAATCTCGCCCGCAATGAACCCAATAATTCCTGATTTAACACAAAAGATAGAAAGACTACTCATTTTAGTTTACCACTACAATCAGAATGCTCAACAAACTAATTAGATTTTCTTGACAATCAAATGCATACACATCGAACATGGTTGCACTCGGATTATTAAATAGTGCATCAAACCATAACATTTATACACGAGCTAGTCAAAATAGGATTTTTACCATATTCAAGAGAAGCAGTCTGCTTCCCGAGATGCTGTTAATTAAAGAATTTGGTCAATGAAAGAGAAACTGGGTTGTGGGAGGAAGGGGGGAGGAATGAAAAAATAAGCCAATCAAATGAAGTAGTATGGAATGCCAATGCACCCTTTTCTACTACCTTGATAAAAATTCCCAAATAAATCCTACTATAAAAACAACAAAGTTTACCTCCAGATCGCTGTAACTATGAGCCCGTGATTGCACTGGTTGAATGCCACCTTTTGGTCCTATCTCATGTGAGAAACTTTTCAAACATTTTGATGGTTTACTCCACCTTACATTCTCAAAATAAGACTGTTTTGCATTTAGGTTATCATTTCCATTGCAAAATTTGCTTCCCACATGTTCCCCTATTTCTGATGTCTTAGTTTCCACGCTTCTCTCCTGTCAAATAGATGCATTGCCATTTCAGTACTTCTAGTAAAGCAAAAAGTAATCATTAAGCATTGGCGTAGGCATAAGCAATTGAATAGCTGTCCAAACAAATGATCACCTCAGTATTTGGAGTGACATCACTGACAACTTGCCGAGCACCCCTGGAAAAGTAAGATGTGAGCCATCGGGGTATCTTCTTTCCTTTACGCGTTTCATCTAGAAATATGAACAAAAAATCAGATATTTTGGGAATAAATGGATCCTACCATCCAAAATAAGCAAAGGTACATAAAACGATTTTCCAGTAATGGAATTTCAATTAAGAAGATCGTTGAAGGAAACAAAAGCAACATTTAAGTGAGTCCCCCTGGATATGAATACCAACATTTGACAGTAAATGAGAAGACACTGAGCGATTCACATTCTTCACACTAATAGTAGTTAAAAAAGGCATTCAATCCTGCAGGCCAACTGAAGTATGCTCTCCATAATGTTAGGCAACAAAAAACTCCACTTTTCAAAGTATTGGCTTCTAATTATCTTCGTAACATATTTTAGTTACATAGAGACAATATTCTTCCTCCTAAAGATACATTAAAAGCTTCAAAATGAAATATAAATTACTTAGCATGAAAAATACGAAACAAAGGCTCACCCAAGATTTCTATATTCTAATCCAAACTGACTGACAGGAACGGAAGTCATCTGCAAATCACAAGTTCATGCTTTGAATGGCTAAATGCAAGAATATATAGTACCTTTTCTAAGCCCCATTAAGAAGAGAACTGATGATCTCAGCTTTTTAGGACCCATGCCTATGCAATAACTAGTTGTTTTAACACTTCTCACAAGGCTCAAGTAATTAGGCAGTAGGATGAAAACTAAAAGTAAGAAGGCAGGTTTTCTAAAACAATGTAGACTTCGCAACAAGTGAGTAAAACATCTTAGCCGTAATCCATAATGGAGAAAGTTTGCACAAATATTACAGCAACTGTACGAGAAAGTTGTAGCAACGCCAAAACAATAACATTGCAGGTGAAATAGAGCGTACACTCATTAACAGGGATAGAAAACAAGATGGTGGGCTATTCCCACAAAAGTACAAAGATTCTCAGGCGATGATGGTTTTCTATATATGAATAATGACATGGGCAGGTTTTTCTCGATGATAAGAAGAAAGCTAGAGACTTTTCATTCAAAAATCAAATGGAAGCTTCAGAAACACAATGCCAATTCAAGAAATTTACAATCTGAGCAAATATATCCACATCTAGCTTAGTTCCAAACTGCCCCGAGTCGACAAATCGTAAGTTATGAAACAACTAGTCCCGAAAAATACTGTTTAACCCGAAGAAACTGAAACGGGTGAGTGAAAAAGACAACGGCTGGGAAGCCATAATAGTGGCGAGTCCATGTCTCGTCCTCAGCTTCAACCACCATTCTAAAACAGTTCGGAGGAAACAAAAGTAGTCAAAAACAAACAAACCTGACAAGTCAATTCTATTTCTAGAATTTCCAAACCCAAAAAAAAAATCACAGACAACGAAAACACAAAACCGAAACCCCAACAAACAAAATTGAAAAGAAAACGATAACGTTAAATTAAAGAACACATGAAACAACCTTGTTTTGAAGAAGCACTAACGCTACGTCCCTGAGCCATAACGTTCGGTTTAGGCCTTCCTTTCACGGGAGGCCTTGACAAACCTCCACAGTTCTTGGATTCCGTAAACTCTTCAAGTCTCGAACTCGGTTGCTCGACCCGACTCGTTCTAATCCGATTCAACCCGCTCGGAATACCCACCTCCGACGAACCCCCACTGCTTCCACTTGATTCAGTCATCGTTAAGAATTGTTCTTTTTTTTTTTAACAAAAGAAGCTCCTAACAAATTGAACTAGGTTTACTCTTGCTTATTATTTTCTCAGCAACCAAAGATGAAAAAGATCAACAAATCCCTGAACTACTTCAGTCTTCATAACCAAAATCGCTAAAAACCAGGGTACGAGCCGAGTTAGTTGGGATCAAATTTAACAACAAAAAAAACTTGCGAGTAAAATAGAGTTTTCAGAATTTGTCTTCTAGCAGTAGATAAGAGACGAGGAAACGAGCCCCGTTGTCTGGTGGTGGTTAGACTTCTCAAACAGATGAGAAAAGACACACACATACGCACAAGGCCTTGGTTTAAACCAACAAAAGGAGGCTTTTTTTTAATCTCCTTCTTGTGTATTGCGCTGAGTTCGGTACCTGATAGCGACATCAACTTAACCTAAACAATTCATCAAAATTCAAACCCCTAATTTTGAAAGGTAAGCGCCCACAATGACATAGATTTTTAAAAAAACCTACGACATATCCGTTACAAAAATTAAATCTTGGAGTAAACCCAATTTCTAATTCAACAAGAACGAGTCAGAACTTGGACTAAAATTAAAAATCAAAAGTGGAAGAAGAAGAAGAAGATAAGTGGTCCTGTCGATGGCTTACCATGTCAAGAATCGTCCAAAACACGTGCACGTTCCTTGTCCGCCATAGCCACAGTATGACACACAATCTTACAAAATTCTCTATTTTGGATGCTGATTCTGATGTGTTTTAATCCGTGTTCAAGAGTTTCTCTCCTCTACGTCGATGAAAGTGGGGAAATTTCATCACGTAGAAGAGAGAAACTTCCAAGATTTTGTTCATCAAGATTCTCATTGATCACAATTAATCACTTTTATATGCACACCCAAAAAAAAATTTAATAAAATCTCCAATTTATAAAATTTATTTCCTTTTTCTAACCAAATTAAGGTTAATCAATCCAAAGATTTCTGCTTTTTTAATTCTCCTTTTAATCTCTGATGGGATTATTTTGGAAACTAATTGCTGATTATTAACGACCTTTTTGTCGGATTGTGTCTGAATCTCAAGTGCGAATGGAATTTCAACACGTGGCTATTGATGGTTAGATGCGAATATTAAAAGAATGTAAGGACCAAAAGGGAAAGAAGATAAGAATCTTTTGGAGGCTCTCCTCTCCTGCCAATTTTGATCATTCGTTATAATGCTCTTTGATCTTTTTGACTAATTTAGTATTAGGAAAATTGGATAACTTAGCACTAGCACCACTTGTTCTAAAATATTTTACAAAATAAACCGAACTGGTTTTACAAAATAAACCGGCTTATTTTTCAGTTCGATTTTTAACATTTTAGTTTTATTTAATTTAATAACATTTATCATTAAAACTAGCAAGTTTATTATTTATTTGGTCAATTTTTGTAAATTAATTTATTTTATAAATAAATCAATCAATTACTTTTTATTTAATAATCTTTTTTCAATTAAAATTTGAATTTTTTTTAGATAAGAGTACTCTTCTTCAATCTTTTTTAAATTATTCAATTTTATTTAATCTCTAACTGATTTTATAACAATCTAATATCAGTTGAGTCTTTTAAACCTTAAAGTGCTTATCTTATCGGTTTAATTTTCAGTCCGATTTTTAACACACTGTAATGTTTAATAGTTTGGACCGATTTTGTTTTTCTTTACTTAATTAGTTTTGTTAAATAGTAGTTGATTTTTAGAATAGAAACGTTTCATAATTAAATTTATCTCAAAAGAGGAAGCAAATTTTAGTATTTTTGACTAATTTAGTATTTCCAAATTGGATAACTAAGCATTAGCATTTATTCTTTTGACCTTATTTTTTAATTAATTTAATTTTTTTAAATTATCTATGCCACTTCTTTTTTTTAAGAATAATTTAAATTTTATTTTTCATCAAATAGAATGTTAGTATAATGAAAAGAAAGCAATATATGGTTAATTACCTTTAAATTAGCGGTAAGGCTATTTACTACTAAATCCCGCATCTTAGTGAAATTTCTACCGTTGTTATTTTACTTGTAAGTTGACATTTTATGATTTAAATTATTATATTTAAGATTATTATTTGTTTTAATATAATATTTACTAGTTTCTGTTTAGTTAAAATATAAAAACGACATCGTATTAAAATTTAAATTTTAAAGGAAAATGAAAATTAACGATATAAAGAATTGTGATATACTTAAAAACAATATAAAAGAAAATGGTTATTTTTTAAAATATAAGGACTAAAATGAAAAAAGACCAGACGAGTAAAGTGGACATGGGCTTATCTCAGACTTGACAAGGCTTGTGCAAGTCTGTGTCTCAAAGTCAGTATCCTGGCGAGGCAAAATGAACTTGGAAGGAAGAAGCTACAGAGGAATCGCTACAAACTAAAGTATGGTGTAGATACGATTTTCAAAAGGGTGAATCAGGCAGGATTCATGTTCTTATTAGTTTCTTAAACAACTAGGAAGTAAGGTAGTGAGGACTTTCGAGAAAAAAAAAACTAGGAATTAAGGTACAACAATGGCGGCCCCAAAGGATCTGTAATTCCAACACATGAAAATGGTGGAACTGATGTTAATTGCCATCATCAACTTGACTGTTTCCATACAGGGTCTCCCTTCTTTTGGGAAAACCTGCGGACTCCAGGGTTGGACCCCTATATTTAAGCTCTGCAGGTGCTCTGAAATTAGGATCGACAGAAGTTGATCTCGCGTTCGCGTCAGTGGAACTGGGTCTAAAAGAAGCCGTGTTGGTGTCGGCAGAACTCGGTCTAAAAGGAGCAGCTGCTCCTCCAGGATACCGTGATGGAGAAAGGTACCTCCTCGGTGGACCTCTCAAACCACCTGCTCTTAAGTCCATAACATCAGCATTTCTCGAAGATGATTCGACAAATGATGAAGCTGAACCCAGTGGAACTCCAGTTCTAGCAGGATTGGAGGTAAAGGGATCATCTGGTCCCCATGATGTAAGTGATTCCCTCTTTTTAGCAAAGAATTGCCAGGCTCCGAACAGGAAGATTAAGAAGAAAATCACAGGGCTTGTCCAGAGCATTGTGTTGAACTCTCCTTTAAATATCGGGAGGTTAGAGCGGTATATACCCACAAAGCCGTTCCCGAGTCCGAGAATAATCAGCTTTTCATGATCACCTGCTATCAAGGGTATCAGATTTTTCCCATTAAAGTCATCTTCTGTTGCTTGGTAATTAAGAAATGATGATCTGATCTCATCTAAACCAGCAGAAAAGAGTAGGCGAGGTCCACCAGCCCTTACATAATGATGAGAAGAAACATTATATACTGAAACCTTCTCTTGATTCATGACAAGTAAGTACCCTTTGATCGATTTAAACGCAATGGGTTCAATCAAGTCAACTTTTCTTTTGGATTTAACCCTGCATTTGAAGTTCATCACATCCCCTAATAACAACACATGAATCAGATCACCCTCTGATGTAAATCCATATGCTTTAGATCTCTCAGTAGTATCAAAAGCAAAACTCCGAACAAGCGAATGATTGGATCCTTCACATTCGGATTCTCTGACCGTCATGGTCCTCAAATCCAACGAACCCGCACCATTCTCAGTCAAGAACAAAAGCTTTTGCTTCAAGATCGCCAATGGTTTGCTAACTGGCATTGCAGAGCCATGAATGGTCCCATTTTCTCTGAAAACCCGGATCATCCCATTAGCATCCGAAGACAAAACGTATTTCAATCTCCCGACATGATGCATCTCCAAGATAGTAATACCATAACCTTCATCCCCATTTTTATGCAAGGCAAATTTACTAACACTTACCATAAAGAGTGATGTTAACTCTTCCCCATTTGAACTCTCATAAACTTTGTGCATCAGAATCTCACCATTTTGATGCCCAGTCACCACAAAACTCTCATTCTTATACACAGACAAGTAGGAAGTCATAGCCGTAATCGGTGAATCGCATTTCGTGTCAAACTCAACCAAAACATCCCCACTGCTTGAGAACACATAAACCCTCCCTTTATCATCCCCAACAGCAACGTACTTGTTAAGCCCCTCGTAGTCTCGAAATGGCAAAACATCAATATAAGTTGCATCAGAATCCAATTTCACCGCCGACACAAAATGGAATCTCTCAGACCAAAAAGGACTAAACTTGGTGACCGAAACAGCTCTCACCTTCTCTCCATCTCTGTTTTTCCTTTCTCCTTTCATTTCGTCACCAATCACTTTCCTTCCCCCATCAGTCTTATCCCGTTCTTGACTCTCTTTCCTATCTAAAGTCACCGTCTTAGGATACTCCAACAATTTGGGTTCTAATTTAGCAACTAAATCACTTAGGTTCCTCACTAACTCCTCGAGTCTCTGCAATAAAATCTCTTGTGGGTTGGATTCGTTTGCAGACTCCTCCGGTTCTTGATGGGTTGGGGCTGAACTAGTGTTTGCAAAAGCTCCAAGTGGTTGAGAAGCCAAAATGAAGAGAAAACAAACCAAAATGAAGAACTTGCCTTGATGGGGTTTTGCAGCCATTGAAGAGAAGCTCGAAGTCGAAGACCGTCGAATTCCAGCGTATGATCGTTGGCATATAATTCTTCGAACGTGGCACGCGTGGAATCGTAGATCTTTGATAATCGGATCCAAAGACTTAGAAGGAATGTTTTGTTAGATTTAACGCATCTAATTTACGAACAATGGGGATTTTGGATCAGGTTGATGTTGTGTTTGAGGATTTATTGACTTAGGTCCGTACAGTAAAACGTGCCTTAGGGCAAGAAACCAGGTTTTATCAGGCGAAACTTGTGTGCTGTGCCTGCGTATCTAAAAGCGGTTCTTCTTGTCTGCTGAAACTAAAGGAAGTTATCCTCTACACTCGGTTCTAACTTGGCGCATTTTGGTGGCCCTTTATAGTCGGATCAGAGTTTTACTCGACTTATCATATATTTAACGTACCTGTTTTACTTATTTATTATTTAACTTCCGTCACTTTTTTATTGTCACAATTGTACGTGAATATACTAAAAGTAATCTTTTTATTATGTAAAGATAAAATTAGGAGTAAGCATTATTCGAGCCGGCACAATTACCCGACCCGGCTCGAATTAATTTGGATAAAAAAATGTTTAATTTTGAGTAATTCGGGTTGGCCTGGATATTACCCGAATTATTTTCAAGCCAGGACGAGTAACTTCAAAAAAATTCGAACCAACTCGATTACCCGAATTAGGTTTTAAAAATTTATGAAAATACATTTCATTATTTTTCTTGTAGAATTATCAGATTAATTATGTTAGTTAATTGAAATATTTGGTTATATTATTAATGAATTCAACTACTTGTTGAAATATGATAATATAATTCAAGTATTTAGTTATTTTGTGTAATTTTTGAAAGAGAACCAAACAAAATTTCGGATAATTTGGGTCGAGTAAGTTCGGATAATGAAATTTCAGGTTCGGATCAAGTAAGATGGAAAAATTTCGGAGAATTTGAGCCAAATCCGAACAGTAAAAATTAGGCTCAAATTACCCGAATACTCACTCCTAAGTAAAACTACATCTTATCGAGCCTCTCCGTACTCCACTTTAACATAAAACTTTAGATTAGACGTGATCACACTTCTATTAGAAGTAAAATATAAGGGTTAAAATATAACTCTATTATTATCATTAATGCATCTTTTAAGTAACAAGATAAAGATGGTTGAAGATTGACTCTGGTTGGAACAAATATTTCTTGTCAACAAATTCTAAGTAATTCTCATATACTTCTAAGTCTTGGTGTTGGATTCTTAATCTTAATCCAAGATTGAAAATCAGGATCATCGTCGTCATTTTAACAGAGAAATTGGTGACTAAGTTGGCATCAATGAATTTTCTTTTGTTGTTGTTTTCTATTTTTCTTCTTCCTCTGTTGACTATAAATCTTGTCATCATTTACTGTCTCAAGCATAATTCAAACAGACTTTACAGTTTACATCACATATCATTAACTTAAAACTTGAACTGAACCGGTTGATCTGATCGGTTCGATCAATGACTGATCAACTATTCAGTCCGGTTAACTCTAAAAAATCAATCTTAAATTAAACCAATTCGAACCGGTAAAAACCAGTTAATTAATCGATCCGGTTCGACAATTTTTTTATTTTTTTAATACTTTTATATTTTTTGATATTTTTAATATTATACATAATTAAATATAATTATTACATAATTATAACGTCACACCTATTCAACCGATGGTTGAATCAATCGAATCGGTGACCACTAAAACCTCCAGATCGATGACTAACCCGAATTTCAAAACACTGTCACACATGAAAAGTACGACATCCCAAACAAAATGTCTAGAATAATAGCTAACATAAAGAGTATTATAAAATAATACAATAATAGTATTATAAAATTAAGCAAAATTTAAAACTTTTATTATCCTTTTTTAATTGAAGTAAAATTATTTAAATTCTAAATTACTAAAGATGGGTCATATTTAATTATACAACCTTTCACATTAATATCGCATACACACAAATAAGTCTTCAATTAATTCAATATCTAATTAAACCTATTTTTAAAGATTTTTTTGTTAAACTCATAAAATGTGCAACAACTAACAAAAATTGTTTCAGTTAATTATAAGAATAGTGATTAGATTCAAGTCTAATTAAAAATTAATAAATTAAATTAAAATTCTTCAAGTTTTAAGTGAAATTTTAATTTAAGACTAACGCAAACTACAAACTATTTTAACTCATTAATATCCTTAATTCAATAATATCAAATAATTTATTAAATAAATATATCTGATCAAACAAATTATGAATTTACTATATAATCATACGAATTTATCTAACATAGCATTTGCGAGTTTAGTACGCCTAAGAGCAATACACACCACTATGTATAACGTTAGTGATATAGAATCCCATAATCCTTAAATTGCGCCTTGAACGTATAGGGACTTTTTTTTTTTTAATACGACCATGGACAATAAAGTTGGTATTTACTGGCCCTAATGCAGGCATTACGTCTCATTATTGTACATAAATAAAATTAAGAAAACAAACACCACCATGAATGAGATTGAAGTGATGAACCTGAGGTCCTGAGCAGCAGGAGCAGCAACGCTACATGGTTCTAATAGATACGCTTGAATCTTTCTTTGGGAGATTCTTATCCAACTTGAAAGCAGCATATATGGCTTCGACATGGCCAATCACTGTACCACGATTGAAATTGCTCGGTTTTAGAGAAGGGCATCTTAATATCTCGTGTAAAGAGGGACCAGATTTTGTCTGTCGGCCATTTTTAGGGTTTTGGGTACCGTCGGATCCAAGTTGTGTACCACTAAACTTGGCCGAAGTAGTTTTCCTCGATCTATTCTGTGTCTGGATCTGCAAGGAAGAAGAAAAGGCAATGAATTTGGCGCTTGTTACGCAGACAAATGACTTTTTAGTGCTCAAGTGATGAAAAGAATTCATTAACGCATATTCCAGTCGAATTCACATAATTTTCCCTTGACTCCGCTACAAGTAATGATTTAAATGAATGGAGAAAACTCCTATCTCTACTGTGCAATGGCTGGAGGAAAGCTCGCGGAAGGACCAACATAACTGGGACAGACCTCTCAAACTTGCTCAAACTTGGCTAGTTAAATCTCTTTTACAGAAAGCTTACCTCAACTGAAGATTCCTCTGATGGTGACGCCGAGCTTCTGCTATCTTCTCTTTCAAACACAAATGAACGTACATTGCCTGATCCATGCTTGTTGAGTGACGGCAGAGAATTTTTGTTGGACCGACTAAGAAATGATGCCTGCTTCATTTGCAAAATTCTGGTTAATGACATCAAATAAATTAACAAATTTTCTTCGTGCCAACATACCAATTCAAATATTTAAATTCAAGTTTAATTAAGGTCAATTTAGTTCATTAACTTTAAATTAAAATTATTTTTAATTTAAATTCAATCAAATTAATTTTAATCTATTAAATTTAAAAATAAAACTATTTTTCCTCTATGAATATGTATTAAATTAAGAGTTAATACTTGGATGCATAATAAGCCTAGTTACCTTTACCAAAATATAAATTTAGAAAGTTACCAAGTTAGATACATGAGCCGACTGATTCTTCCAACTTAAATGTTACATTACCTTGGATGATGAGATTCTGCTTCCTCCTATAGATAACATATGAAAAGAGGCTGCAAAACAGAAGTTAACAGCACCCAGCATTAGGAGTCATAAGTATGTTTACATTACTAGGTCGTCCGGAGACAATATGCACCGAAATAGTTTCTACTATTAGTAAGTGGGTGAAATTTGGGATAGATCATACATGTTATTCTGGCTCGCTTCCTAGTATCAGGCGCAGCATTCAGTTTCTTTATAAGACCAAAGATTTCTCTAGAGCCACGATCCTCTGCTGGTGATAAAAAAGTAGCTTGCTCTTCCTGTTTTCAGATGAAATTTGTAGTAAGCATCTAGCAAACGAAGATTTACGACTAAGAGACATAATAATACAAATATCATGTAGGACAATCTGCCAACAACTCACAGCTTCAGTAGAGAGGCGCTCCTTAACAAGCCTGTTTTCAGTCTCCTCATCATCGGATGATTGGTAAATATCATTCTTATCTGTAAACATCTGGGAAATCATTTCCTTTGCCTTTTTCATATTCATTCGGACAATATTTCTTGGAACAACAGATTCTGGCTCATTATCAAAAAGATCTTCATCCTCTTCGCTTTCCTCATTCTCTGTGTCTTCAAGCAGGGTTTTATCTCCCTGTTTAGAACCACATCTCAATTTCTGTAAAAGGTTTTCTGTTCCAGCAGCATCCTGTTGTTCAAGCCATTTCTGATGAAGCTCAGTACGCATTTCCTCGTCAGCGGGTTTTTCTTCATATTGAGTTATCATATCTTTAAGTTCTTCAGAATCTGTGTTGTCCTCATCTTCCTCGTCATCTAGGAATCGACCTAAGTCGTTATCACTGTCATCTTCTTCCTCAGCTTCTTCATCAACAAAAGCTTTGACAGGATCACCTACTGGAGTCGAGCAAAAACCGACTGATCCATGAAGGAGGGGATCAACATTCTCTTTGTCGTTATCCTCTTCATCATAACTATATAGCAACAAAGCAATAACTTCACCTTTAGAACAGTAAGTTGAACTACAGAGTAATCATAACTATGCATGCTATTATAGCCATGGGACCAGCTCCACATGATTTCATAGGTCATCCCTGTAACTGAGTTGATGTCAGTAAAAGATATGCCAAGAGAAAATGATATAGAGCCTATCGATGGCTTCTATAACTTGAAACGGCAGATGACCAAAGTCATAAATGACCGATTACTCAAATTATACTCTTGACAAAAGATGGAAATGCAACAGAACAATATCATTCTCATATCTAGAAGGAGAGTTTCTAAGCAACTTACAGTTCATTAAGGGAAGCAGAATCAAGCTTTAAGTTCATTGCAAGCACGGAAGGAGCCATATACTCTTCCAGAGGGCTGCTAGGTGTCTCATCTGGCAGCTCCTCTAGAGAATCACCTTTTTCGGAATCAAGAGTTAAATCCTATAAACGTGTCAAAGAAAAGAATTATCTTCTGATTATCAAGCAATCCAAGAACGAAAATGACAAAGTGAACATATTAAATAAAACCTGAGTATCATCAATAGGAGCTCGAAACTTTTGCTTTGATTCTTCTACCGGAGCCTGATATTAGCAGAAGCAATTACTGGACAATATTATATGCCAATTTTCCAATGTTTCAACAACAGGATAAAACTGTAAAACTTCAAACCTAGTTTTTATGTCAAATTGAATAATCTCAAGCAATAACCAAGACATCAAACGATTGGCCAAGCAGTAACTTTTCCTATACCTCATATTCACTCGCTGTTGTTCAGAATGTGCATGAAATCAGATACGGTTCCTAAATTACTTACAAACTACAAGCAATCCAGAAACTTGATGGGTATCCATTTCAGGATGGATGACTATGGAGTCGCTGAAGGACATAGATATAAGCACACATGATATTCATAAATATTAAAGGAAAAGAAAGAACGACTCAATTACCCTCGGAGAAGCTGCGTTTTCATGTCTCTGATCTAAGTCATCCTTGGATCTGCTGCTTTTGCTCTCACCAGTACAAACTTTTCTGTTTACATTATCTGCCTTTGCAACTTTATGATATTCTATCTCAACATCCAAATCCACCGTATCCTCTATAGAAAATGCATCATGGTCATCAAGCAAAGAGCTTCGACTTTCGACAATTGATCTGCCAACCAAATATTCCAGCAAAATCACAGAATGACTAAAGACAAACGACACTCATAGTGAATACAATTAATTTAAGGTCACCCACTTTTTCGCAACCTCAAGTTTCCTTTTACGGATCTTCTCCAAGATACTGGATATGGGCTTTTGAACAAGAGGGACAGGTTTAAACGACGCATCTCTCGTTTCTGACAGAAGGGAAACGGATGTTCAAATATTTATAAAAGCGTTCGTATAGCATGTAATATGTAACATCAATTTTTTTAATGATTTTAACAACATTTACCTCTCAACAATCTCTGAGATTCAACACGCAGCTCCTTAAGACGGTTTCTTCTTTCCAGCTTAATGAAAACGTCAAAAAAAAAAAAAAGTAACTCCGAAAATCAGACAAACTAAAGATTCCAAATCAATGTCATTGTATCATTTTAGTATAGAAACAACCACAGACTTACCTTCTCTCCCCTTTTTCCGGTGGAAGCAGTTGAATTGTCATCAAATCCAGAATTATCTGGTCTTCTCTTCTTGCTATGCGTCTCTTCCTCAACAATTATCTCACCAGATTCGTTCTCCACAGAGAAACCATTGCTCTCCTCCAACGATTCAAACACATTCCTTTGGTCTTCTTCACAAGATTTGTCAAATTCCTCAAATTCCAGCACTCTCTTAACCCCAATCCTACCTTCTTCACCATTAATTTCCTCCAAACTGGAATTCACCTCATTAACTGTTTCAAATTCATCAAAATCCTTCTCCACTGAATCTCGTGTTTTAGATACAGGAGAAATAGTAGCGTGCAGCGAAGGAGCATCACCACCCGATGGACTTACAGGAGGATCTACACTGATCTGAGCGGTGGATTTTCTCAAACGTTTTAGCTTTCTTGCAGTCACCGGAGGCGGAGACTTTTCTGCATCAGAGAACAGTGGAAATTCTTCTTCGCTATACATCTTCTCCGATGAGACGTGCTTCTCCGACGACGAGGAAACGAAAATGTAGAGCTTCGCCGTTTAAAGCATTGGACTTAGAGGGCGATATTTACAGGTCGGGGAAGAGTGGATTTAGGCGCCAAATACTTCAAAATGTTTGAAGGCGGTTCATATTATGCATTTGCGACTTTGAACCGCCAAAACGCTATTGGAATATGAGCTGAGATCCAATGCAGGCGAGACTACAGTTTGACCCTCACGATTATCGTTGTTTGATCCCGCAATGTCCGGTGATCAAGGAGCATTATTAAAGACATGTTTAATTCTAATTATGTTTTAAATTATTAATTTCTTATTTTATAATTTATAAAACTATAAAAATGAAATTTTCATTTTTATTTTTTATTTTTTCACTATAAAATCATGTATAATAAAATTCGGAACTGCTTTAATGATAAATATTTTA
>JANKYE010000002.1:1577231-1606657 GCA_032467995.1 Erythroxylum dillonii | reverse complement strand
AGAAATCAATTAATTTATTTATTAGTTTTAAAAGTGACAGTTATTAAAATAAAACGAATTAAAAAAGTTAAAATCGAATAGTTGACCGATTTCGAATTTTTACTGTTCGATTGACCTGATTGATTAAATTTTTTAATTATAAAATTTTTAACCCATATCTGTAACATTTTGAGTTTGATGAACAATGAAAGAAATTGATCCGAATATTAGAAGAGATTAAAAGGAGAGAAGAATATCCATGTCTTCTTCACCCTATCTTCATCCAAAAGTACTTCTCTGGTTTTTGTTTTTGATCTGAAAATGATAATTATAGACTAACAGTTCTTTAAGAAAGACTCACAGAACAACAAATCCCATATCTCAGAGAAAACATCGACGATGATTCCATGGTATTGCTTGGAATTCAAGCACAAGAAACACTCCAAAAGTTCCTCCAAATCTCGAACCTCGTACATTTGTTTCTCTAATATCATCTCCAACATTGACTTCTTAAAATCCTCGTATGGGTTCTCCGATTTCTTCACCACTGCCACGCTCTCTCTCATCTTCCCTGAATCACTGGACTCTTCATTAATCCACTGCACAAATGACATCCTCGCCGGTGACAGAATCTCCAGCTGCGATGACCCTTTTCTTGTTCTCGTAACCTGACTTCTCATTCCTAGGACTTTCTGTATGTTGTTGTTGATAGCTTTCTTCATTGTCGGGTTGATAACTTCGTTAACCGAGCTGTTGGCTTCGCTTTCCACTGAACATTCATGCGTCGAATCGTACGAGAAGCTTCTGGACGAAAACAGAAGCGCTTCAGTCTCTTCAGTTGTTTCTTCGATTTCTTCAGATTCCTGAATGAAACTAAACCCGTCTTCGGTAGACAAAGAACAACTTCTTCTCGTGCGTTTGTTACTAATATAACTGCTCTTGATCGGAGTTACTATAACCGGTGAGGCATCTCCGTCACGCCGGTCACCAAACGATGTACAGGGCATATTAAGATAATTGCCTATTTTCTCTCCCGGAAAGTACTCCGGCGACCGTGAACGTGACCCGGAACGGTATCCCACGACAGAATTGACCTTCCTCGTCGGATGGCGTTTGAAAAACCGCCGGTCCTCCGCTCCCGGACGATTGAAGCCGTCGACTGATGATTTAGGTTTACTGCCACTTGGACATCGTGATACCGGGTTTACTACAGAAGATGGAATTTTCGCACGTCGACATAACTGGAATGAAGTTATGACGCGTGAAATCTTGAGCTTTAGACGTTTAGACATTGTTGTTACTGAGTTTTGGTGTTTGAGACCTTCAGTTATATATATATATATACACAAAACGCATATATAATCGAAGCCGGCCATGAAACTTCAAGACCTGACATGGAAGATCTTGAGAGTTTATGACAGAATCCAAGAGATGTCACACGTCAGATTCCTGTGGCGAATGCATTGGAACCTTTGTGCGAATACGTGTCGTCTCTGATGTTCTACGTCATATTTTTCGATGATGTTAAGAATATTTAAGGTTTTAGCTAAGTTACTATCCATCTTCAACAAATAATTACTATATTTATATAAAAAAGGATTTATGACATTCGAATAAAAAATATTTATTTAATTTTATTTCAATGTCTTATATACATTAGATAACTTATTGGAAAGACAATAAGTCAAATCACGCAGTAACTATGTTTTTAATTAAAAGTGCAAAATAACATCGTTTTATTTTGAAATGTTAGTCACAAATTTGGACAGTCAAAGCCCGAACTAATTGAAGGCTCAATCGATCTCAAAAAATTGGGTTTAAGATTCAATAAACTTCACCCTAGTTTGTTAATTTCGAGTAGATCTGTCACTTTGACCCGAGCCCTTTTACAGTCCCTAAGTTCAACTATCTTGAGTCTTGACCCTTTTTTCATCCCTATATACAACTAATATTTCTATGCTCTACGTATTTAATGAAAAAATAATTAATTTGCAACTCTTTTGCTACATCTCAAAGAAACTTAAATTTACTTTAAAGTACTTGTACTATCTATTTGACCATTGCCAAAAAGACAATTAAAGCTAAGTAAGAGCTGAGAACATGAGGGGATATTAAAATTAGGGTTAGATTGAAATTATTACAGTAAACAATAATTTCCAAATGACCGACGACGAATCAATACATTGTAATTGAAAATGACTTATTACAACAAGACATACATGATGATCATGCCTCGAAAGAGTATCAGATCCCTTGGAAAGTGAGAAACAAAAACAAACCAACATGGCCGCACTTATACCGAGACATGATACTCTGTTTCAAAAATTATATACTGTCTTATTTGATCTTAACCATTTATTTACGTGAGCTCCACATAAAATTAAGATACGTTATATAATGGATTATAATTCGATAACTATCCAAGTTTTCTCATGTCAATATTATCATAAACAAGCCCTTTAGAAGGTGAATGAATTGATAGAATGGAGAATATAGGGGCGGATGATTTTATGTTTGAATCTTCCTATTTATACTTTCTTTATCAAATATGTTGTACAAGACTTGTTTAGTGTAAATTGCCTGATTGACGTAATCACTGCGTCAATTCGAAGATTTATTAATGCGCATCTAAAAGATAGTAACTAAGAGTTCCTTCGTTTTTATGTAAAAACAAAGTATGTTAACAATATATATTACATCACGATCATGTAATAAATATATAAATTTAATACGATTCACTATGTTGTTTAGTTTAACAAAAAATTAACGTCGAACTATTTTTATTACAACAACAATATTTTAATAGAAGCTCTACCGAACACGGGTCTTGAGAGGTCCAGATGTAGGGAATATTTTTTTTAATTGATAGAGAGATTGTTTTGGATAGATATAAGTAAAAAAGAAAAATATACTAACTAAATAAATAACTAATATAGAAATATAAAATAAAATGATAATAAAAATAAAAGACACGTATTAAAATGGTAAAGTAATAAAAATAAAATTATATAAAAGATAGTAATAAAAATATATAATAAAAATAAATAAATGTGTACAAATAGAAATAAAAGATAATTAACAAATGTTTTGACAAGTCCCGTCAATGAGGGCCAAACCGCAAAATAACAAAGTTGGGCCTCAGATCTTGCTTATTTTAACTTTTTTTTGTGTGCTTTTTAATAGTTTCCAGGTTTGTAGAAGTTAATATTTAATATTTAAATAATTTTTAGAGATTATATTAGAATATTTAAAGAGGATGTGTAACTTAAAGGATTATCTGGTAGGTAACAACTACAGTCCTATACTCTGACGATCATTGAAGTAATTGGGGAGGTTATTTTTTTACCATAACTTCAGTTACGGAAACAGTTTCTTTGTAAAAATGCACGAGAAAGATTACGTTTAATTGATGTCCTTCCTCTTCCTCCAATATTTGCAAAGCAAAAAGTCTTGTATATTCCGACCCTCATAATGCGGGGTGTCTTGTATATTTGTGCATCGTAATTCGTTGACTTGCATGGTTTCAATCATCAATTATGCAATTACAATTTAAAGGAAATCATTTTCCTAAAAAATTTTGGTGATTGATTAAATTGTTGAACAATTTTATCCTTTCTTATAAAGTTGGACGATTATTAATTACATTTTTAAAATAAATTATCGGCTAAGTAACGTAATTTCATTCAGAAAAAGATAATAAAATGATCCAATAAATAATCTAAATCAACGGGTCAAAATTTGGGCAAAAAATATATCTCAATTAGTGTAAACCAGACTCATATTGGCCTTGTGATGGGAAAGCCTGATATAGAAGCTATATAAATATTAAGGTATCCTGCTCATATCAATTTTAAGCATAAAGAATCTCTGACCTATTAAGAGAGCTTACGTATTGAAAAAATTATAAAAAAACCTAAATGACGTATTGGGAAATACTTTTCATAAAAGCCCTAAGAAATCCGTGGCATTAAAATAAGAGATGAAATTGAAATCAAATATTTTGATTTCATGGATACATTCAATTAAATTGTCAAAATATAATATGAGATCATGCCTTTTCTTTTTCAACCGCTGATGTTCAATCCACCATTTCTATAGAAAACCAAATAGAATATCTGAAGAGAAAAGTACTTTGATCCATGGTTTTCGAGCAAGCTAAGGTCTCAGCCAGACCATGTAGACTTGGATCAAATATGAAACTCATTTAATATTAAACCCTTTATTTCTAATATTAGCTATTTTAATTTATATCGAAGAAAAGCTTGGTTTATAATGATAATAAGAATAAGAATGAATATAATTATCATAATTATATTAGTTAATTAAGACGATATAAGTTGGTTTGTTATAAATCTTAAGAAATAAAATTTTCTTTTATATAAAATTTTAATACATTTTAATTAATTATATTTAATTATTAAAAAAGCAAAATATATAATTAATTAATTATATTTTAATTGTTAAAAAAAGAGAGGTGAAAAAAGGAGATCCTCTGGTTCATTTTTTGTTGACCTATTCTGTGCCATTACATCTGACCCATTCATTTATGTGGGACTTACAAAAATAAATGAGTCAAATGCAATGATACAGAATAGGTACACAAAAAAAGAACCAGAGGATTTGATCCTGGAAAAAGGAAGTATCACGCTGTAGAATTTCTATTTTTTAGTGAAATTACTTTCATTCTTCTTATAATCGGAAGTATGGAGTATTACCCGAACTTCAAATTTAAAAATATTGTTCATCAAATGATAATATACTTTAAAATTGATTCAATTTGAGTGTTTAATCTCAATATCACGTAATCTCAAATGTAATTTGACTTTTGATTAACTATTTTTTCTAATTGATCATCTTAAAAATATGATAATTTTAACTTTAGAATTTGGATTTAAACCCGATTAAATTGAACTTTATATATTAATTTTAAATTGAAAAAACTTAATTTAATCTAAAATTCGACCCAATTAAATTTGATTCATTGATTTCAAACTCGAACCGGACTGCTAAATTTGATGCCAACTTATCAATTTGTTACACTCCATATTTGTCAACATACCAAAGTGAATTTGCATGCTAATCTTATGTGCTTTTAACCACCCTAAACTAAAAAAACTAACTACGGAATCTTGTCATCAGCTCGCAATACATAAAGCATTTAAACCTAAAGCCCGACGTGCCCAAGTGTTCCAGTCTGTTTGAAACTAAAACCTTAAAAAACAAGAAGACAACCTTCAATTCCTTTTCATCCAATAGAATCCTAAAATCGTGCGTCCACAATACCTACGGACAAGGACAACCTCGGAAGGTGAAGATCACCTGCTCTTCTCAGATTAAAAAAGTTTGGTGATTGATCCTTCAATCCCAGTTCGGAGGGGAAGAGGGAGGTTTATTCTCCGACGACCCATTCAAAATATAGATTCTTGAGGTCGGTTTCTTTCTCCGATCTTCAATGAGGAAACTTTGTCCAAATTACGACAAAGAGGACGGTCTGGACACCGTCTTGGAGGTGCCAATACCCGAAGAAATGTTCGATAGTATGGGAAGCAATGTCGCTTCACGGTGGCATAACATGCGCGCGTTGATGAGAGCTCAGACAGCGACGACGCAGCAATGTCTTCTTCAGACTATTTCAGATACCGAGTTCATGGCATTGCTCAAGCTTGTTTGTTCACCTCTTATACCTTTCCAGTTACAACCTGATCAGCCTCTTACTCGGCCTATTCGACATTGCCCCATTGTACGTATGATTCCAGGAAGATTGGATTAGACTGTTTCTGTTTCTGTTTCTGTTTCTTGTCTAATCACCACGTGTTTGTTTTTAATCTCCATCGAGAACGAACTACATATATTGACCTTATTCCCAAGTAATATTCTGCAAGAAGAGGTTTGGAACCTCAATATGTAGAAAATTCAGATCAGTTGGTATGAATTATTAACAATTTTTTACATGAACAGGGAGCTTCCATTGCGACTTACATAGTACAACAATATGTGGCGGCGGTGGGAGGACAAGATGCGTTGAACTCGGTGAGCAACATGTGTGCAGTGGGGCAGGTGAAGATGGCTGGCTCTGAAATGCACCAAGGTGATGACAGTATCCACACAGCTGGGAAGTCCGAGGTTGGAGGGTTCGTGTTGTGGCAAAAGAACCCTGATTTATGGTACTTAGAGCTAGTTGTTGCAGGTTACAAGGTGAGTGCAGGTAGTGATGGTAAGGTTGCATGGAGCCAATCCACTTATCAACCTGGTCATGCCAATAGAGGCCCTCCACGACTCATGAGACGCTTCTTTCAGGTAACTAACTAGCCAAGTTCAGATTCTGATGAAACTCTAAACAAGAGATGAATGTGTATGTGATCAATTCCTGTATGTGTTGGTGCGATTCCCATCAGGGACTCCATCCCAGGTGTACTGCAAACTTGTTCTTGGAAGCAGAGTGCACAGGAGACAAGAAAATCAACAACGAAGACTGTTTTGTACTAATGCTTGACACCGACTCGAGTGTCCTCAAAGCACAGAGTTCAGCTAACACCGAAATCATCCACCATAAGGTATGGGGCTACTTCAGCCAGAGAACTGGACTGCTAGTGAAGTTTGAGGATACAAAGTTGGTGAAAATGAAGTCTCCTAAAGGGGATGACACTGTGTTTTGGGAGACGAGCATAGAGTCAGTGCTTGGAGACTATAAATACATTGAAGGCATCAACATAGCACATAGTGGAAAGACCACAGCAACTCTTTTCAGACATGGACAGTCACGACCTCACAAGAGGAAGATCGAAGAAGCTTGGAGGATTGAAGAAGTTGATTTCAATATATGTGGACTGTCTACAGATTGCTTTTTACCTCCAGCAGACCTCAAGAGGGAGCAAGAAAATGCAGAACAATGACGAATCACGTAGTTTTGAGTAAATTACTTGACGGGTTAACAATTCGAAAGCCAAGTGACGAGCTCGATCGATCATGTAAATGACCAAATTTACTGTATTTGTTCTTGCTTTTTCTTTTTTGGGTTAGGGGCAAATCAATACTAATTCAAAATGGAAATCTCCAGGTACATATAGGCTTATTTCTGAACTGCAACTTGTATATTCTTTATCTCTGCTTTTAAAGAAACACACATTTGAGTCTTAGAAGTTAGAAGTGAAGTTTGTTTTCAATTCCAGAATGTAATACAGATACAATGGCATAAGATTTGTATTAGCATATAATGATAAACATATTGCCGTTTGGAGCATTTTTACTCGAGGCAAGTTATAACAACAATAACAACAATAACGACTATTCAGTAAAAGTTCCGTTAAAATGCAAGATTTAAGGAGGTCTAATTTAAAGAAATGTTATTTTTGATAAACTTGCCAGACGAAAGGACAAAAAAAGCATATACATATTAAAAAATAATAAAAAGAAAAAAAGAAAAAACAATAAAATAGACCTAACAAATAATAATACTAATGGAATACAAATAAAAAAACTTGTATAAATAAAAATATAAAATAAATAATACAATAAATATAAAACATGGTCAAGACTCAAAATAAAAAATAAAAAGTAAATAATAAATCCAACGAATCATTAACTGTAATGATGTTATTGCATACTTAAAATACACATTATCCTCTTTTCCAATTACTATATTCTAATCATATTCTATTAAATCTCATCTATACATTTATGTACTCTATTACAACCCTATTTTATTAAATTTCATTCATACTGTGGTCCACATAAATGTGTGTATAAAATTTAATAGAACATGATAGGAACACCATAATCGAAACAGGAGATCTGATCCCCTTAAAATAAAGATTTACCTTTCATCCTATCATATCTTACTTTAAAAGTATAATTACGAGATTCTTAGTATACTTAATAATTAATAATAACCATTTACTTTAAATTATTAAATTTAAATATATAATTAATAAACAATTTTATTATTTTATTATTTAAAATACATAATTTATAAATTTGAAAAAATATAAAAAGCCCAATACTAGTTTGGGCCAAGTATCCTAACCCTAATCAATCTACAATGTTATACGTGCAATGTGGCTTCGGCTCAGAATCGCACTTCCTCGTGAAACCCTAATTCTCGTTAGCCCCTATTTAAAGCAAGCACTCTACTTCTATAGATTGAGCCGCTGTATTGTGTAACTTTCAGACGTTTCGGAGACTTCGAACTCGATTTGATGTCTGCAAAGCACAAAGATTGAATCTTTACTCGTTAGTTAGTTGATCAAAGATGAGTGTTTTTGTTGTTACTTGTCAGGTTTTGCATCTGTTTATCCACTCCTGATATGGCAGATTTTTTTTAGTGCTAGAGGAGATAAAACAGATGCACATAGCTAATAAAGGTTGGCTTACCAGCCCATTGCATTTTTCTTTTCTGTTGTTGCTTTGGTGTCAAATGGACCTGCCTACATTTTCGCCTTCACTTCTATGTTTTCCTTTATGTGTCTGATCAACCTATGTACAGTTTTGAGTCTCTTCATGTTTTTTAAATTTACTGATTTTTGGGAGAAAGCGGCAAGTGATGAATAAATTTTCTTATCCTACACACTGAATACCTTGTGTTGACTTAACTCCGCTTATTATCTGATGCTACTTTCTTCAATTTTGATTTTGTAGTTGTTTTTGCTTTCCTGCATCTCGGGTTTGATTTGTCTATGCTTCCCATGTTCAAGGAATTACATTCTTTAAGTATTGGAGAATTTGGATTTGTGATTCCATTTATGGGACCTCGAGTCTTTACAATGATGAGAAGAAGCAGACGGGCGGTCAGAGACTGATGCCATGTTGAATGTCTGCAATATCCACTTATGGAACACCTCTGAGTCATAATTCATATCCTGAAACTGTTTTGGATTTAGATGAATCATAATTTCAGACTTGTCATTCCAAATCTCATGACTGTTTTGGTTAATCCTATGATATAGACTAAGTTGGTCATTAGATTTCGAATCACTACTCACACCAGCAATGATGAAGTTGCTTTATCATATGTCCGGACATATGAGACTTGCTATGATATGATATGCAATCATCTGAGCTGATAAATTTTCTTGAGAATGAAAGCTAGCCATTTTGTCCAACAAAGAATGGTTCTTTGCTCCTGAAGCAAGTATTAGATTGCTAATTAATGTAAAAGTAAATGATCTGTTTAAATCTGTTTCATCGATCCGCATGTCACAAACTGTTTGTAGGTCTTGTATACAGTTTTTCTGGACAAACGTGTGCTACAGGTTGCTCAGCCTTATCAGTCTCAGTTGTCCTGTCTTTACGCAAAACCAGCTGTAGTGAAGGACCAAGAATTGGGATTATATTATGACGATTTTCAGCAACTTTTGTGCAGGAATAATGGGTTGTCGATGTCTTCTTGAATTGTATATTATATGTTTATTGTTAACATGTGAAAGACAATAGTCCATTGGTGTTAAAACTTTTAAAGTCCAGCAGGAATTGCTGAAGACTCTTTGTATGCAACTAGAATCAATCTATATCTATCGAGCTATTGTTACTGTTGTAACAAATTTGTTTGCTCTAATGTATTATCTGTTTCTTAAGTTGCATTGAAAGGGGAAGATTGCAAATCCTGTAATGATATGCAAGTAGCTGAAATTAATTGCTCGTGCGAGTGTCTGCTGGTTGAACATGGTCATTTCAGCATTTAAAGCCACATTCAAATGCTATTTCATTCCATAGATCTAATGTTTTAAAAATCGGACCGAAGAACTGGTGAACTGGAGCATAAAACGGTCCGATTTAACTCGTATTTTTTGTGAGTGATTGGTCTGTTTATTTTGCGATCGGACCGGTAAAAACCGTTGAATCGGTGAAAGAACCTGCCGGTCTATTTAAAATGTCTTGATTTTGGTGACTTCAACTTGAATGAATATTATGATTAGTGATCTTTTTTTAATCTTTTTGATGAAATATGACTAGTAAGCTTTGTTATCTTATTTTGTGTTGTGTTTGGCGAATTTTTTTTTAAATTGTATATTTTGAAATTTAAAGGTTTAAGTTTACATTAGATAAATAAATAATTAAATAATATGTTTAAAAATTATCTTATATATATAATGTATAAAATAAAATTTTAGATATTTATTAATCACCCGTTCAACCACGGTTGAATTCCGGTTGAACCATTAATCCTTGAATCAGTTGCTTATCCGGTTCAATACCGGTCCGATTTTTCTAACAAAACTGATTCTGAGTTTTGAAGTCTCATTGAATACTGTAGAACATTATACAATTATCAAATCAATTGCCGTTGGATTCTTACAATGAAAGAGTCTAAAATTATCTCCATCTGAAAATTGACAATTAACAGATATTAATATACTTAGTGGTTTCCTACTTACAATATGACCCACTTCTGTCGGTATTCGGCCAATCCATGCGCAACCGTATGTCCTTCCATACTATAATAATACGAACCGTGTACTGTTCTATAACAGTAACTCCACCCACCTGCTTTTCAGTACCAAGTTGCATCTTACAAAGGGAATTCTTTAATTCTCTCTGATCATCCTATTCCTCTGCAAAACAGAGTACCAGGAACCCAGAAATAATGAGAGGTGACGATGTACGTACAGTCATATCAATTCCATCCACAGCCACCAGCAACACAGCTACTACATCGAGCGTAAAGAAAGTGAGCTCAGGTAACAGCTTTTCAACCAGTAAAAATGGCTACAAGTTCTGGGTCCTAGCTGCTTTTCTCCTTCTCGCAGTATGGTCTATGGTCACCGGCTCTGTTACTCTTAAATGGTCCACCGGTAACCTCACACGTCTCTCTGACGACCCAGATTTCAATACTCATGATGATCTCGACGTTCTTGTACTCCCTCCACTCTGGAACTCTTGTTGTTTCTTGTGATCTCGTCGGTTTCAGTGCAAAGATTCGATTTTTATGTGCAAAATTTTGAACTTTCTGTGTTTATGGCGTGTGTAGGAAGTGGAAGAGAAAGAGAAAGTGGTGAGGCGAATGTGGGATGTATATACACATAGCACGACTACCAAATTGCCTCGGTTCTGGCAAGAGGCTTTTGACGCTGCTTATGAGGCTTTGGTAAGCGAAGTTCCTGCTGTAAGGAACGATGCAGTTTCAGAGATAGCCAAGATTGCTCTTAGCTTCGTCAACCTCGAAAGACTACCTTTTGGAACAACTAAGGTTAGTTGCTCATTCTCTGTTTTAATGTTGCCACTTCCAGATGAAAGGAAAGTACTGGGAAATGGGCTTTTTAGTATGAGTTGTTTTATGTTGATGTTTCAAGTCAGTCAGTGATTGCTTTCTTGGTGGAGGATTCTCTCTTTGATTCCGTGGAAATATTTTGATTCCATCTTTAAAATCAAACTCCATGAAAGTGTAATTCCTCTGTGAAGGAGGTTATATTCTTTTTTATTTCGTGGCCATTCATATTCTTTATAAAAGATGTCATCTTTTTCTTTTCCTCTAACTTTGGACCGATTTCTACTCAAGATTACGGATCTCCATGCCAGTTTGTGTTTCCTTATGATGCCATTCTCTAGTTTTTCTTCTGGCTTTTGCTCATGTGTGATCAATTGTGTTTCCTTATGATGTGATTCTCTAGTTTTTCTTCTGGCTTTCGTTCATGTGTGATCAATTGAGTGAAGATGGATCACTGTTTTAAGTCTTCTTCCATCAGTACCATGGCTTTCTTTCTCCATTTCTGACAAATTGTCTCACTCAGTGTCAGGGACAGGGATATCTTAATCCAATCAAGATGCCTCGAATTCTTAAAACCAAAGTTTGCCTTTATTTACTATTGTTGGTATTATCTTCAAGAATGAGGATAACTCTCTGTTCCTAAGGATAACTCTCTAGTCTAGCTCCCTATGCTATCTTTTCTTAAAACCAAAGTTTGCCTTTATTTGCTATTGTTAGCCCTTATCTTCAAGAATGAGGATAACTCTCTAGGTCCCTGTGCTATCTTTAGTGTATATCATATGCTAAGGAAAATGGAGTTGGACTAGGTTTAGGCATTTTGGCTGCCTGAAATCGAGTCGGAAATTTGAGTCTGCTCAAACTGATTAAACTGCCCATCAATATATATATATACACATGAAGCCACATTTTATACACTGTTCAAATTTTTGTTGGGATTTGCAGAGGTATTAAAATTTGTGGATTTTCTGACATCATATATGCATTATTTTCCAGGATGACACGAAGAGGATAGCAAAGAAGATATCAGGAGAAGAAAGTGAAGATAGATATAGCAATTTCCAATAATCTTCTCTAATTATCACAGTTCATTTCTCCAGCAGAAAGAACATCTGATTTCTCCACCAAGTGGACAGATAGAGCCATAAAACGAATCTAGCTTGTGTATTGTGTAAAACAGATGGCTATACGGATATGTAACAAACCCGTCTTCTTTAATGATGTTATCCCACTGTTCATTCGCCATGGGCAAGGGTTTCTGTTCCATTAAACTGCTTCTTGTCAGAATAAATTGAATAATATTAGCTCCTGGGTCTACTATGTGTAAACTTCTTCCTGGTCTTCGAGCTGCTTTGTAGATTACTCATGAATTCGTGACATTGAGGTGAAGAGACCTTCCCTTTTCATAACTGTTTTGGTAGGCTTCGGTTCTCCTATAATCTAAGTCTGATCTCGATTTAAGCTGAAATTAGCAAATCAAATTAAACAAACTCGAGTTTAGATTATAAAATCGACTGGACTTTAGCTTAATAAATCGTTTTAAACCAGAATAATCTCACAAAATTAATCGATTCTAACCTAACTTGGTCCAAAGTCTACAAACCAAACTAAACTTGACCAAAGTCAGATTGAGGTTGAAAATTTTTCAACTTCAAAGCCAACCTGATTCATTGCCTAACCCTACCATTTACCATGACAATTCAGTTCTCTCTCAGTTTGCAGAATTATCAAAGCTTTAATTTTAGAATAACAGGGGAAATGGAGAACATAAATCAATGTTTAACTTAACCTCAGAATAGATTCAAGGACTCACTACCTCAGGAATACACCTTCAAAACTGCATGAGCAGATTCAACTAGAACTGCTGCTGCTGCTGCAACCTTCCCATTGAGGGAACAAAAATCCTAGAGAGAACAACATGTACAGTTGTTTCAGCTAAATGGTATTTACAAAGGGCCTCCCAAAACTCAGTACTCTTACCTAATCATCCGCTGACTGGATCTCTCCCATCATGATCCTGTTACTGACAACATTGAAACCCAAAACTGAAGGGCTAACTTTCTTTCCTTTCTTTCCTTTCTTTTTCCCTCCTCCCTTTGAGGACCCATCTATCGCACCGGGGATGTTGTTACAGTCAAAATCATCATTGCCTGCGTTGTCGAAATTCATGTCTCTGGCACTGTTTCTAGTCACCTTCTGATCACTCCGAATTAGGAAGGCAATTTCAAGTACATCTGATGGCAATAACTCTTTATAGTTTAAGAATTTGTCAATGAACTCATGATCAGGATCAAATGACCCAAGGTTCTCTGTCAAAAGGACCTCAGCCTCTGATCTGGATTGCTTCAAGCAGAACTCCAAGAAACTAGTATCTACGGCGATAACATAAGAGTGATGTAAGAAAAGAAATTTAAAAGATTAAGTTTTAGTGGTCAATGATGAGCAGTGTTTATATGACATTATGAACCACAAAACCAGATCTACATTTTTAATCTGAAAGTATTGCCAGAAAACTAGGACTCAGTCCATTTAATTCAGCTACATTTGAGATTTACACAATTTAAACATGCTTAAAGCATGTTTTTTCTACAGAAAATTGTGACTTCCAAGATCATAGTTCCTTTTTTTTTGTCAATTAAATCTCGCGATGATGTATATGCAACTGTTCATATACCAGTTGGTGCTCTTCAGAAAATGTTAAAAAATGTAAAAGATACCTTTTGAACCGATCAGTCTCAAACACTCATTTTGACACCAATCTCTGAAGTCCATGGCCTCTGCAAGAGAAACGAAACATTTAAGAGGATTTCACCTTACTGCATAAGGAAATATGGCCAATCTAACAGTTACCTGAATGCTTGTTCATCATATCTCTCTTCCCTCTAATTGATGACAGAGCGGAAGCAGGTGATGATGAGAGAGAAAGGTCAGCATGCCTACTGCTCCCAGACTTCTGTCGGCCTAATAACCCACTAGGAGTTGCTTTAATGGGAGTGTTTTTGGTTCCCCAACTGCCCTGGTTTGCAAGATGTGGGAATTTGGCCCTGTTCCAAAGTTAAATAATCACATGAAGCATTAAACATAATACACCAGGGCAACCAATTCAAATTAAAGAAACAAGAAAAATGACATTTGGTAATAGGGAAAGACAAAGTTCATACTCCTTAGCCTCTTGTTTGGATTGAACAAGTGGTCCCCAGAATAGATCATCATCCTGTTTATATTTTGACTGAAAAGTGGTATTAGAATTGATATGGATTGGAGCAGTAGCCTTTGCTGGGGAAGTATTAGAAAGGGACCATGAAGAACCAGTCACATGAGCAGTCTGATTTGGTTGGGGCTTCTGTGGAGTTGGTATTTGATTATGAGGCTGGACTGAAGTACCCTTTTTCTCCTGCTCTTTCAGGATGTCCCTTAGTGAAGTGGGTTTTGACGCCCTCTTGGCATCAGTACACCATGCTGGTGAAGGCGAATGGTTTGATGACTCCCCCTTCAAAAGAAGAAAATCTCCCAAAGAAGGACCTGATGGGATTGCAGGCAGCACTTCCTTATCCTGTTGCACAGAACGAGAGTTTTTACCTTTCTCAATGGGACTGGAACTGATAGGTACATCAGGCATTGTGACTTTAGCTCCAGAACCCTTTGCTTTTGACGACTTTTTACGACTCTTCTTTGCGTCTTTTGCCTCAATGAAGTTTCCATCATCAACAGAATCCACGTTCACAATTTTAACTTGATAAGGCAAGCTAGAGACACCTTCTGCCAGCTCCATCTCTCTAAACTCGGACTTCGCTAAAACCTCTTCTGCCAAAAGATCATGTAGCTGGCTTTTCTTGCTCTCTGAAGTTGATGAAATTTCTGCTTTATTCACATTCAATTCAGTTGCATCTCTCTGATGTTCTCTAGAAATTTTCAGTTCTGAGTTGGCAACAACCCCCACCCAAGGAGTTGACAAGCTCATCGAACTCACGGAGTTGGTGATCTCGGTAACTATCGTTTCTTCCTGTGCCCTCTTCTGTTCTTCCAGCTGAATTTCCAACAAAGATTTTGGCTTGAAACCTGGCGCAGGTTTCCATGCTCTTTGAACTGGCTGTATCTGTGAATTATGCACTGTAACAGGCTCAACTAGATGTGGCCCACTCTTGTCATCAGCTGGGTCAATATGATTTCCAGGTACACTTGTAGGCAACACACTTTTGAATTGTTGTGAGTCGACAATTTCAGATGAAATTTCAGACTTGTCTTTTGCTGTCTTTAGAGGAGTTCCCCAAGTTCCATCAGTGGATGCAATATTGGTGTCACCAGAATTTGACCCTTCTGTTTCCTGTTGCTTTGCTTGCTGTAAAATGGATGCCTTTGAGACTCCCTTTCCTTGGTCAGGAGAGTTGTTCAACTTCGCTGATTTCTGTTTTTTGGATTTCTTTTCACTTCTTCTTGACTCATGAACTTCATTCTTCACCTGTGTTGCAGTAGAGGGATTATCAATTGACACTTCCTTTTCACCCTGCTGCTCATTATGAGAATTGTCCACTTGAACGGCCACTTCAGCAGCATTTTCAAGCTTTAAATTTTCATCAGCAGAAACAGAGTTTCCATTAGATTCTGAAAGTCTAGAATCTGTAATTGCCTCAGAAACTGGCACGGTCACTGTTTCTTCACTTCTCAAATTGTCTTCTGACAACTGATCCCGCAAAACATGAGCATGAAAATCAGAGATATGGAGAGATTCCAGTACATGAGAAGACGCATTTGAGGATTCTTTCATGATCCCTGACAAGTGTGCACTTTCAGATAAAGATGAGGGTAGCAGGGATTCATTTTCACTGACAAAATCAAATTTTGCAGGCCTGTTAGGAACCCAACTTCTTTGAAGGCCAGCATCCTCATGAGTTTCATGAACAGGATTGAAAGATACTCTCGAATCGACATTATGAAGGTCGTGCGAAAGATGATGAGGGGCTTTGGCATCAACATTGTAGCTAACATCCTGGGTGACTTGTAAAGGCAAATTCATGAAACTGGCGGCAGTGCGCTCATCTTGCACATTTGAAGCTGGCATCTGAGAACCAAGCTGAAATAATTCTTGAGATGGTTGAAGCCGAGGATCTATAGAAGCACTACCAGTAGGTATTGCAGCAGTCTGCAAATGCCCAAAAGATGGCTCTCCAAATCGTTGGTTCAATTGATGCTCTGAAAGTACCTTAGAAAGCAATTGTTGTTGAAGCAAGATCTGTTGCTGTTCCTCTTGTTGCTGCTGTTGTTTCATTAGCAAGAGGTTATTCATCATTGACAGCTGCTGTGTTGGCATAGGAGCTTGGGAATGTAACTGCAACATGTATTGCTGTTGCAACATATTCAGCAATTGTGGATCTTGTGCTAAACCAGAAACAATTGAATTATCAGAAGTCAAAAGACCAGATGGATTATCTACAGCTTGACCAAGTATGTTTGTTAAAGAGGATGGATTCTGCTGCTGCAGCCTCTGGTGTTGTCCAAAAGGAATTTGTGAAGGAAAATTATGAGTTTGATGCAAGTCCAATTTTTCCTTTACTGGATCCAACCCACTTGAGACAGGAAAATTTGACCAAGTAGCTACATTATTAGTCACTGCAGTACTTGATCTGTCGGATAATCCTTGCAGGATGGATATCAAGTCAGTATTCTGTAATTGAGGAGATTGAAGAGAATTTTCATTCAGTGCTGCTAGTAGTTGTGGACGTGATATTGAAGATTCAGAAAGAACCTCCGGTCTTGAAACTATTGGTGCCACTTCCCTGCCAGCCCAATAAGGATAAGGATTGGGCAGCGACCTCTGCCGCTCAAGTGCCATCCTATTTGCCAAAAGAAGTACATCATTCGCCCCATCAACTCCCACTTGGGCTATATTGCCAGTAGTACTGCCCAAAAATTCTGGCAAACCTATAATTGTCACATAAGAACCGAATCCATTAAGATGGCAATGAAACAATGAAAATAAAAGTTAAAGTGTTCACGGATCAAATTTAAGTAAAAAGACCCCATAAAAACAAACCATTGTATAGCAATGAAAGGAAAATAAACATGAAGACAGTAGTTGATTCAAAGGTGGAAAAGGTAGAGGATGAACAATGAAAAAGAATCTTAACCTTGAGATGAATTGCTTATATTTCCAGACATGAGTGACTCCAAGAATCTATTTTCTGCCTCCGTTTTTGAAGTGGATTTATGCCTTGGTTCAATTTTCATCATATCAAGCTGATGCACGGCACCCAATCCACTAAAGTTAGGCCTAGTACATGTATCTGTCAATTCATTCTGTTTCGGCACACTAAAACCAGGTGGTGGTCTAGCCTTAGCTCGTAAATGAGGCATAACATCACCAAGTAGTGAAAAGGGTGCATCTTTTGATGCAGTTGCGAGGCGAACTTGCAAATCAATCCCAAAATATCCAGCCTCATACCATCCAATTATATCGCCTCCAGAGAAGGGTCCTTGAATTTCACCCTGAGGATCTTTGTATAAAAGAATTAGGTTCTCAGGAGAAGGTGGTGGGAGTTTCTTATCTTCCTGTTCTTTGTCCAGACTTACCAATGGCTGCCTGCTCACCACGGAATCCTCACCAGTTTGCCATTTTTTACCATCTTTAGAGAGTGACGGATTAACCAAATTAGTTTCCCACTGATTATCTAGATTCTTCTGAGGCTGACTCCAACTATGATCATGGTTTCTAGACATACCATCACTTGGAATCTCTCTTGAGTTGATTCCCTTTTCTCCTAGAGATGGGGCTCGCCATGGAGTGCCACTGGCACTGCCAGGATGCACAGGATTATTTACCTGTGTAGTCGATTCCCTACTGATAGGAGTATCATCAATCGTTCTGCAAGGACCAATATCTTCTCTGGGAACTGCAGACAAAAGAAAATGATTGTAAAGACGCAATCTCCAGTCGAGGGCAGTTTATAATAAATAAAAAATAAAAACAACACATAAGCTTAGCTAATTATAGTACATAGAACCAAAGCTAACCCATTACATAAAACTCAAGACAAAAAGTTGTTGAATGAATTCGTCTATAAAATCATATTGTTTTCAGGAATTAAATGACTATCTAAAGATCATCAAACGAGATCATAAACAATAGCAATCAAATTCTGCATCAATTACCTTCACCTTTCATTTTGTCATCTGCCTTGTGGTCCTGCATGAATTCATGTTTGGAGTTGGATCGATAATAGTAAGTTTCTCTATCAGGATATACTCTCTCTACATGATTTTCACATCCAGCTTTTGAAATGTCAGTATTGATATCTTTAGTATCCTCCATTGAGAGCGGTGCATCATCTGTACTGCCTGCTCATATTATTGAACCACAAAATTAGTTCATCTCTATCCAAATATGCACAAGAATGTTGAAGCCACTTTGACGAGTTCAATACCAAGCTTGGCTCGTCTTGAAGGAGTAGAATCCAGAGGGCTACGTCCAAGAGATCCTTCTTTGGATATTTGTGGAGCACCACTACTTACTAATTCCCCTTTATCAATTGCATCCAAAACATCCTATTCAAGAAAACAACACTAAGTCAATTAGCAACAAGTATAGGTAAAATTTCCAAAGCCATAGGTAAAATTACCATTTCTTCAGAACTTGGCGTTGAGATTGCAAGTGGCTCTAAGGGTTTGTCCTGCGTAATAGAAGGAACTTGTACGAACCCAGCCAAAATTTTGCTACATGATTTCATGTCTATCATCCTGTAAATATCAATTAATTTTGTCCGATTATATCTTAAAGGTCCATTTTCACTCTTGTCTGAAATAGCTCCAAAAGATCGGGTCTGAACTGAAAAACTGTTCACAGGGTTTCCACTAGAATTGGTCCTTCCACGACCCACAGAAAAAGTAGCATTATTTTCTCCACGTCCTCTCCCATAAGGAAAAGTAGAAGTATGTTTATTTGGCATTAGAGTTTGTTGATGAGGAATCTCCCCTTTTCCTCTACTCTGGAAGGAGTTAGATCTCCAAGGCCGATAAAGATCACCATCCTTTTCGTCTTTTCCATGAACAGAATGATGAGACAACCCTTTTTCAAATGAAACTTCAACATCTTTTCTAAAGTCCACTTTATTCTCATGCGAAACTTCTGTCTCCTTACCACCAGGTCCCCACCGTGTGTTCCATTTGCTCTCACGTCGCTGATCATAATGGGCCTCCCGATTACCCAAATCAGTCCGGCGCTCAGAGGGGGCACGACGAGCTTCATAATGCCTAATGGATGAATTCTCTGCCCAGTGATCAACTCTCCGTGTCTCACCAAGATCCTTGTCTCCATCCCTCCGGCGATCTTTGCGCATTGAGGAATTAAAGTCTCTTTCTTCATCACGCCATCGTTCACAGCGACCAGTCTCCATATCAAGCAAGGAAGGTCGGAAAACATCCTTCTTCTTCTGGATCTCATGACTCTCCTCATTATTGCTTGATGATTTTGTGCTGGCTGAGCGACTACCATAGGCTGGAAATGGGCTGGAGTGGCTTTCCTGTGTACATATCAATCCCCAACCCAGAAAATGAAAATTATAATCAACAAACATGAAAAGGAACATATCATAACAACATGACATGCATGGCTTTGGGTTGGAAGGGTATATAATGACACAAAAAAATTTATTGAGTTATGTAAAACTATGGCATTACAGATATGGATAAAACTATGGCATTACAGATATAGATAAGTAAAATAACAAGGTTCTGACTACATACCCCACTTCCTACACCAGCCTTGCTCTCACCTGGCTTTGGTAGAAGCCACTGTGGTGAAAGCGGGATAGGATTGTCAGATCCTTGAGCATCTGCAGAATATATCCATTTATTAATAAAAATATGTTTGATCCAATTCACCAATTGGAACATAAAGCTTAGCAATCAACTTAAATATATGGACAGCTCCAATTTGGCAACAGTATTACTGGGAAATTGGCATCCTTGAGCAACTTATAAATTGAAAATTATTAGATATGGAGAGGTTGATTCGCATCAGAGGGCAGATTGTGCAACGCAATCAATGCTTCCGAGTAGAAGCAAGCAGAGAAAGTAAAGCAACCTTAAGGAAATTAGCCTTGGCAACTCGGCAATTTCAATCTTTCATTTCTGAGGAAAATCAAAACATGTTCAGTTGACACTTCTTTGCCTTAGGTGAGAATAATGTCTAGCCTGATGGTTGAGTCAACTCCAAGGGTTTCTGATTCACTTGAAAAGACACAACTTCACACTAGTTACGAGTGACACTTAGGGCTTCAATATTTTCCGCAACAAAACATAACATAACAACTGAAATCTATGGATTTCCAGTATAACACTACACGTGACCAGACCTTTAACGCTAAGCAAAATTAACTAGTACATTTATAACCAACTTTCATGTACTAGAGGTCTCCAGGAGTCTGTACACGCCAGTCACTAATCGAGAATGTTTCATCAGTACGAACCCCATCTCTTACATGGTCCGACAACTCACACGGGTTCCGGACAAGGTCCGAAACAATTCACTTGCTACTGTTCCTCGGATAAAGTTTTTGTCGGTGAAATTAATAGATTTGAAAAAATAAAGAAACGAAACCAAAGCACACATCGTTCTCAAACTACATTTTCCTGTGGTAAAGATGAAGGAATCCAAATGCTTAAAATATCCAGCACAAAATGAGATACATTTTTTTAATTTCTTTCTCTTCTGCATAGTATGAAAATAAAACCAACAGCCAAATATCAAACAATGAAAAGATACCATGAAAATTTTGTTCACGGTTCAGTGATAAATGTAAAACCCTAGCTTTACAGAAACCATAAATCTCTAAACAAAAATCGCCGAATTAACCCAGAATCCACGTTAATGCTATCTAAAGCAGGGAGACAAGTAGGTCCAGCTCGCAAGGAAAACTAGGGTTTTGGTTTAAAAACCCAAGGCACAACCCTAGGAACACAAGAATCGAACATGACAGAAGAAGATTCAATTTGTTTCAAGCAACTAAGAGGCTGATTGACCTTTGGAGATCTGGTGAGGCGGCGTGACGGAGAGGCCGTGGCGGGAGTCGGAGCTCGAAGTGTTAGCCATGAGTAATCGGGGACAGGTAGAGAGAGAGTGAAGACCTAGCGACAGAATCGAGCCAAGAGAACCCTTTCTAGTATTTGTTGCGTTGAGCGGAGAGAGAATATAGGTTAAAAGTTGATTGGGGGAGATAAATTGTGGGGAATGTGAGTAGGTTAAGCCGATGCCATCCCTCGGCTCACGTTAGCTAGGGTTAGCGGTTTGTTGTCTGCCTTCCCAATTTTACTAAGAGAGACGGGTTAGTTCGTATGAGTGCAATTTTAAGTGTTACCTTCACGCGCGAAGAAGCTCGTGTAAACCACGTTACAGAGATTTGGGTTGCGTGGTTCCTACGGGATGCGAGGTTGTGTTGTGGGAAGTGATTACGGAGGTTATCTCAGTGTTTCAGTGGCCGAGTATGGTTGCGGAGGTATTGGTGATGGGTGCGTAATGCGCGACATTTTGGCGTAGGTTAAGGTAAATCTATAAGTAGATTGCGTTTTCCAGAAGTGGAAAAGAGGAAAGGTATACCTGTGGGGTTTAGAGTATCCAACAAAAACCAAGAAATCTGGAAAAAAAAAAGAAAAAAGAGTTGTTGGCATGAAAATATACCCACTAATAATTAAATAAGTGCAGTGATTGAATTGTAAAAATTGTGAATTATTTCATTTTTAAATTTAATTATTAATTTTTCAGTTTAATTTACTTTAATAAAAATAAAAACTAATCAATTTATTAATTTATAAATTAATTTTCGTAAATTAATAAATCCTTGTAAATCAAAATAAGTAAATTAATGTTTTATTTAATAATCTTTTTTAACTCAACTTTAAATTTTTCGAAAGGTATAAACAGTCTCTTTCAATAATATTTTAAAATTTTATTTAATTTTTAATGACAAATTACATAAAAAAAGTCCCTGTGATATACTTGATTATTCATCTTAGCCCTTGTGTTTTTAATTCGTTCACCTTAGCTTCTGTGTTTTTTATTCTCATTCAAGATACCTTAATTGGGTATTTTCGGACAAATTTGCCCTTGGAATCAAGAGATTTAAAAAAATGTATTTCAATAATCTACGGTCAAATTTTTCCGAAAATACTCAATTGGGATATCTTTAATGAAAATAAAAAACACAAGGATTAAAGTGAACGAATTAAAAACACAGGGACTAAGATGAATAATCAAGTATATCACAGGAGCTGTTTTATGTGATTTGTCATTTTTAATCATTATAAAGCTTAAACCTCTTCTTTTAGTAGTTTAACTTTTTGTCTGATTTTTATAATATATTAATCACAACAGGCATATGCATAATCAATGAGTCCAACTTAACTTAATAATTATAAATAATTATCATACATACATGATTAAGGGTGACGATAAATCAAGTTAAATTCAAGCTTAATTAAATTAGAGTAAACTTAAAACTCGATTGGGTATAAGGTTCGTAATCTTTAGTTCGTGCAGTTCAAACTAAATCAAATCTTGATCAATTTCGATTAATTGTATTTTTAATTTTTTAAAATTTAAAATAACATAATTTTTTTATTTAAAAATTTAAGTTAGGTTAAACAATCTGAACCTAAACACGGGTTGAAGTTTGATTAACTAAGGTCGAACCCGAACCTTAATTCAATGACATTTAGGTCAAACTCAAACTTAGGAGTCTTGAAACTTGGCAAGGTCGCTCTAACTCGATTTGAACTAATTTCAACAAAACAATATTTTTGACCTCGATTAAACTTTGAACTATTCGAACTCAATCAAATTAGACTTAAACCCGACTTATTGTCATCTCTAAATTTAACTAATATACAAAAATAACAATAGCGGATTTCCCATTATAAAAGAAATTCAAGTGTCCATATGAATGCATCATAAAGACAAACGATGGCATTACTCTTTGGAGAGAGTGGCGAGTTCTACTAATTTAGGCCAACAAGCATTTAAATGTAAAAAGAAAGGATTGCCATTGCCAAAACTCCCCTCCATGGGCTAGAGTTTGACTTCAAAATAATGTCGTTTTAGACAATTTGGGCCGTTAGAATCTGCTTCCCATGATCGAGCCCGACTTAAAACCTGATCATCTCGTTTATTCCAGGACGAACTAGGCTTAAAATGTCATCCATCTCTTTTCAGCATGAAATCAATGGAATCGCAAGTACAATAGTCAAAAGTAAAATGCAAAATTTGGCTTTATTGAATGAGCATGTGCAAAGGATGCGTAAACATGAGAGTTCTGACCTAACATTCGAGTTAACACTTGCAAAGTTTTTCCCATGATACATCCACTTATCATCAGAAACAAAATCGGTCGAAAGTGAAGATACTATTCACAATCTTCATAATGTCAAGACGGATCGTGTTTGGACATGAAAAACATTATCATCAGAAACAAAATCGGTCGACAGTGAAGATACTATTCACAATCTTCATAATGTCAAGTCGGATCGTGTTTGGAAATGAAAAACATCAGCAGATTAAGTAGATGTATCATGTTTAAGATACTTTAAATTTACCATGGACAGCGAGCAGAAGTGTCCAGTAAAAACTCACTTATATCCGAGGTAGAAGAGTAGGAGGATTAGCCGGGACATCGGAACTTTCCTGCAAGGTGAAAACATAGAAAGAAAATGAAACCTTCAGTCACAATTCCTGAACACAAACTGTTGTAATGTAAAGATCTTTTCTGTCCTGAAGGAACGATGGTTTTCCCGATATACCTCCAGGTACTTTGTTAGCAATGTCGACGTGCTGTAATTGAAGCCCTCGACGGGTTCTCTCTTTGTACGAGAAGCATGAAGCTGTTTTCTAACTTGAGTGGCCAGTGACTATTCGCAAAATAAACAAGTGTTGTCAAGAGTAGAGGAAGCTAAAGTTTAACAAATGATTTAGCAAAACAGTTGGTAGCATGATTCATACCTTTCCTAACTCAACTCCCCACTGATCAAAAGAGTTGATGCCCCATACAAAACCTTGTACAGCGACTCTGTGTTCATAGATGGCCAACAACTGAAAAGAACCAGTGAGTGTTCCGAGTATTAAGTCATGAAGGCAATAAAGTGGACATCATGGCGGAGACAGAAAAGGAAGTGACACCTCTGAAAACACAAAAATGATTACAAATGGGCCAAAATGCTTGACAAAGAAAAGCCATATACCTGACCAACTTTATATGCGTCCAATGATGAAAGCAGAAGGCTGAGAGATGGCCTATTGCCAGAGAAGGTCTGCAAAAGTCGAACCGTTGGAAGAGTAATTCATCTAAGAAATTAGTGACAGCAAGGCTTACAACGAAAAGCTGCAAGCATTTACCTTGTGAGGAATGAGATTCTGCGGAACACTCTCATTTTGCAACTGCTCTGGTGTCTAAAGAAGAACAATAATTAATCAAATACCTAGATAGGCTATTGATTCATCATAAAGTAGAACATATTAGGATTCCATGAATTATCGCAACTGGAGCATAAAATCTACCTTGCCATAAGCCAGAGCATCTGGCTGTGCGAAAAAGTTGGACATGAGCTCATCATGGTTATTCACAACCTCGCCTGTCAAACACATTAACTTTTTAAGTAGATAAACAGGAAAACAAAATCAAAGCTTCAACGACTCAGATTGGAAAGGTTGAAGATACCTTCTAGGTATACAGGCTGCTGGCTCTTCACAACACCAATAAAATCACAGGGAATGACACGTCCCTGAAGATTTCAGGACGATGAGATGATGAAATTCAACTTGGAACCATTTAAACAGCAACAGTCTGGTGCGTTCTTTTCAACTAAATGCACAATAAACATAAAAATCACCTGGTGAATTAATTGATAGAAGCTATGTTGACCATTTGTTCCAGGTTCGCCAAAGTCAATTTCACCAGTCTCAAATGGAAGTGGAACACCGTCAATTGAAACCCCTTTGCCATTACTTTCCATACTAACCTGATTTGATCAGATTGACCAGGTATAAGCAAATCTAACAACAAATTTCTGTATCACCCTCTTCCAGGAAACTTAGACAAGAGCAAGCTGGTTAACTATACCTGCTGAATATGTGGGGCAAATTTCTCCAGGGCTTGAGTGTAAGGTAAGATCGCCTGAAAAATTACCAGAAAACTTACAAAACAAAACAATAGGCAGAAACATGCAATAACACTAAGCAACTGAAAGTTGAAATAGCGGCTCTAAAGAAGTACTCACCCTTGCAGGATATTCAAAAAATGAAACATTCCACAAGCTCAGCAAACCTAAAAGCACCTGAGGGACATTCTTGTTATCAAAAAGTCGAAGATCACATTGAAACACATTCGTGGGTACTGAAATTTTTCTTAAAATGCCATATATGCAGTCATGCAACAATCCAGGTCCCATAAGGCACAGGTTTATGATACTTACAGGGATATTTTTCTCAAACGGTGCACAACGGAAATGCTGATCAATGCTTGATGCTCCTTTTAGGAACCTTCAAGTACATCACATCATAATAGTAGTTTAAAAAGCAATGACTTATTTATTTGATGAACAAGTACACAATTTATACCTCTATTTTGACTATATCAAAGGAACACCAATAAGGATTTCATTGATGACAATGCATGTCATTAATCCAAATTTATTAACAAAGACATATTTCTTATAAATCTACCCTCCCACTTGGAAGAAATAATACAAACAAATGACTTGAAATCTGTACCGAAAAGAAATGATAACCGCTCCTCAGTTCAAGTTGTAAATAACAACTTGCATGTCAAATATTTCAGAAGTGATTGTAGGAAATTTGAGGTAATCAGAAGTAACCGTACTTTTCGACTATCGGAAAACCATACTGGAGAGACAAGGGCAATACTCCAACAGCACTACAAACTGCAATGAATAACCTAATTAGGACCTTCTGTAAATTCACTGAACACCCCTACAGAAAGGAAAGAAACTTACCACTATAGCGGCCACCAACCCAGTCCCAGAATGCAAAAGCATTGTTTGGGTCAATGCCAAATTTTTCTACAAGCTGCATTAACATAAAATTGAACACTCAACAATGGAAGTTGCCACATATACATCTTGTGCTTGTAATAACACTAACTTGCTCAGGTGTAAGCATTTCCAAACCAGATATCAATAAGCGAAAAAATGAAACATTTTATGCACATGTCAAGCAGACAGTATGATTCCCATTTTCAGTATCATAAGAAAGTGCAAGAAGAAAATTGTACCACAAGATTAGTGCTAACAGCCACCATATGCTTCACAACAGCAGAAGGTCTGAAAAACAATTCAAGAACAAGTAAGATATGACCAAGGGAGACAAAGACATACAGAGCTTTTCCAAACAGAAGTTACATATAGCACAGAGCAGGCAGTGAATGCATTATGAGCAAGCATTACAAAATCGCAGATCCCTCTACCAGTCTTATAATGTATAACTTTCAATATCCTCATTTCTTTTAAGTTTATGATCAGAAGCCATAATTATCTTAATCTTGCTTCAAATATTTAGAAATCTGAGATACGATACAATATTGCACTGACCCAAGTTCTTTTGAAATCCAGGCCCTTAGTGTGCGAGCATTTAACATTGTTTCAGCTGTGGTAAAAGTTTTTGAAACAACAACAACTGCAATATAGAAAACAAAAAAGTTAGAAACTTCATAATAATCTCAAGATACAACCAAATTGATTGAATTAGCAGAAGAAAAGAGTAATTCACCAAGGGTCGTCTCAGGGTTTAGGCCAGCAATATTTTTAGCAACATCAACTGGATCCACATTGGCAAGACTGAAGCAGAAAGCAGAATACATCAGGTTGTCAAAACATAATGTTACAACAGGTTGAATAATCTCAAAGAAAGTTATAATATAACTTTTACCACCATAAACCCCCCCTGCATATTTGAAACATATGCCCAAATGAGATAAGAAGAAAAATGAAAGTACTTACAACCGTAGCTGGCGTCCTTTAGCGTGTTTGCTAGCCTCTGGATCTGCAAGTTGACAAAAAGCAGAAAAGTTCATCCATGGACAAACTTTTGTCACAGTAAATTTAAGATCCAACAAATCCAATAAAGCAAGCATCCGAAGAACCTGTTTGAAGAGCAGTATGCACAAAAAGAGGACCCAAGAAGCTTCCTCCAATACCAACTGATACCACATCAGTCAGTGGTTTTCCTGTAGCCCCAACCTAGCATAATTTGGCTGTTACTACAAAACAGGAGATTCATGCATGAAATTAAAATTCAGAATTGTAATTACCCAAGAACCATTCCGGGCCCTCTCTGAAAAGTCTTTGATCTTGTCCAAAACATTCCAAACCTCTGGCACAACATTCTTCCCATCACTCTTTACAGTTGCATCCCTTGGAGCTCGCAAAGCTACATGCAGCACAGACCTATTCTCAGTGCTGTTTATCTGGAAGTGCCATTCAAGCATAATGTGATTAGTCATATCTTCGCAGAAGGAAGGAAGTTAACAGAATCTTTTAAGAAAAAATGAAAAATTTCTTATACGAATGAATTCCACAGTATGCAGCTGAAATAGATCAAAAACCAAAGAAGAAGAAGGGAATAGTGACTTACACGATCTCCATTAAACATGAGGTTAATCTTTTCCTTGAGATGAGCTGCCTACAATGAGCAAACAAGGAGATACCATACATGATCAGTAATTTTATCAGGTACAGACCACATAAGAGATGCAGGATAAACCCAACTTCACCTCTGCCAAGTTACAGAGTTTATTCAGTGTGTCAAGAGTGGCACGTTGTCTTGAATAGTCAAGCGTTATCCCATCAAATTCACTGTGAAAAGTAGTCGAGATATTCATAGTTATACTGCACTAAAGATTAAAGGGAGAAATCTTGAAGTTTCGACATTTTCCAAAACAGAGGAATCATACACCATCATTGATTTGCATCTCTCAACGTCGTTCAGCAAATCCCGCAGATGGGTCTTTTTAACGTCCTCGACATGGACCTAAAAATATATACAAGATTCAAAATCACAAAACCAATTCAATACGCTCATTTCTGACATTTGAAGCCAACCAATAAGATGCGATTTTCTTATATACCTTCAAGTCTTTCCAAGGCTGAGTCTCGCAGATTAGAGTTGATGACGCCATCTAAAAACAGATGATAAAAAAAAGAACAAGGTACAGATTGGTAGCAGAGAAAGTACTAATCAAGACAAGAAATTGAAGTTAAAAACGACTCCTTCCAGGCTCCGTTCTTTATTGTTATCTTTCTTTAATGGTTAAAAAGCCAGAGAATTCAATACAACTCAATAGGGATGACCGTAAAAGGAAAAGAACAAAGAGACAAAACCAGCAAAAACGGATCAGGGACTGACGTCAAAGAGAAGAAAAAGAAAAGAGCATAAAGAGTTTTAAGACGATGAACCACAAAAAAATCCAGAGAATCCAACGGAAAAGAGAATGAGGGTACCTGTCAAAAACAGAGCTTGGAAGGCAGAAGGTGGAAGAGGAAAACTGATTGAGATTAGAGAGCTCAGAGAAGTGGTGGAGAGAGTTCGGAACTTCGGATGAAAAAGAAGTTGGCTGAAGAGAGCGGAAAAGAAAAGAGAGTACACGTGTTTTTGTTGTGTTGTGTTGTGTTGTGTTGAGGCTTAAGGCTTCTTCTTGAGAGAAGTCGATGGGATGCGTTAAAGCACAGCAAGGACGTCGTTCCCCCATGGTGTGGATCATCAAGCAGTGATGTGATCGTGCCGGTTTTGCCATTCATGGGGCGCATCCGGTTTTTGATCTTGGTTTGACTTTGACTACCTAGATATGCGGACTTCATACGCTGACGTGGCGTCTTATTTAATATTTTAAAAGATTTTTTATCAATAATAATTGTTAAAGGTAAAATTAAAAATTCTTAAATTATATCAAATAAAATAAAAGGGTTATCGTTTAAAAGATTCAATTTGTTAGGTTGTCATAAATTTAGTTAAATATTAAATAAATTTTAAAAGTTAAAATATGATTTAAGAAAATTATTCTTTATTTAAAATTTAATTGAAAAGGAACATTATTAAATATATTTTAATTTATTTATTTTAATTTATAAATGTCTATTAATTTATAAAAATCGATTAATTAATTAAATAACTTGTTAATTTTTAACAATAAAAATTGTTGCAAAAAATTGAATAAGAAGATTGAAAATTAAACCAACTAATTAAGTAATTCAAAATTTT
>JANKYE010000002.1:1554389-1565063 GCA_032467995.1 Erythroxylum dillonii | reverse complement strand
GGGTATAAAAGTCATTTATTATATAATCCATTCAATTCCATCTATTTTTCAAATAGCATTTTACTACATTATATTATGAACCATTACATCCCTCCCGAACAACTTTTTACTATATTACATTACATTCTATTATAAACCGTTCTATTCCGTTCTATTATATTCCATTCTATTACATTAATTAACATCCAACCAAACTGGACCTAAGGGTTTGTAAAAGGTTCATTTATGGTAGGAAAAAACTTTTCCTTTGTTTTCATGGATGAAAAAACCTTTCAACTTCTTGATAATTTGATATAAGATTAATTGGATATCATGCTATATACATAATAGAATTTTATTATACAATGTGATGGTAAAATTATAAGTAATAAGAATTTTTTTATTTTATGTATATACATAATAAATTTAAAAGCACGACTCAATTTATTATTTTAAAGAATAAATTATCAAATAAAATGTTAATAATAAAATATTTCTGTAAATGATATCTAAATTATATCTAAATATATGATAGGTTTTTTTTGGATATCTCAGATTCAGGTTTAAACCTAAACCTAAACCTAAACCTATATATTAGATTAAGTTCGGTTAACTTGCTATAGGTTCGGATTAGGTTCGGTTAACCTAGAACTATAAGTTGGAAACCCGAACCTGATTTTTTAAGTTTAGTTTGAACTGAATTTGAACTTAGATTCGGATAACTTTATTTATAAGTTCGATTCATATAATTTAGGTCCAATTCATAAGTTCGTGAATTTTCTTGAAGACCCCTAAAGTTGAGCAGTGAGATTAAAAGAATAAGCGACGTAACTTTGGCGTCTAACAAGATCTTTGTAAAAGAATATAATGTTTTCTTCTTAATTGTAACTTTTTTTGTAGTCACGCAAGTAAAGAAGACGACAGGAGGAGTGGCGGAGGATGGATATGTTTGGCGTGTATTATTTATTAAAATAATTATTTCATTTAATGTCAATCTCGTTAATTTTTGAAAGTTCAAACTCTTCTTGTCCGTATCACACTGCCCTCCATAGAACGGTATAAATTAACGCCTGGATTCACGTGTGTAGTTATTGTTTCATGCAATGTCCCTTTCATTGTCGCCTTCTTTAACTATGTCGTCTACAAAATTAATTAATTGCCTTAGAAAAGTCATATCACTAGAATTAATAATTCAAAATAACAATAAAAAGTAATTAAGATAATATTTTTAAATAAATTAAAAACATTATCTTAATTATTTAAGTCAAAAAATTATTTTTTTGAGACAAATAATTAAATAATTATGTGTAAGTATTATATTTAATTCTTTAAGTAGAAGCTAGACAACTAAGAATCTAAGCAGAAGTTGACAATAAGAGTTTAAATTTTTTGGTTCGGTTTCTAATTTTTTGATTCGATTAATTGTTGAAAATTGATTAGTTAATTGATAAATTAAAATTTTTAAAATTTTTTGTTGTCGCCCTCAAATTGGAATTTAAATATTATTAAACAGATAATTTTAATTATATAATTATATAAGATTATTTTTAAATTAAATTTAAATTTTGAAGTTTAAGTCTTAATTTCCACTCCAATGGGATAAGAATGGTTCCAAAAGTAATATAGAAAGTTAGTAACTCCAAAACAAAAGAGATAGCCATTTGACGCATGTTCAGAACATTAGTAGACTTTAAATTTGGACGTCGATGCTCCTGTTTTTTTTGGACCTGATCCTCTAGTTTACTTATTCTTGTGTCAATTTATCTCAGTTATTTACTTATGTGGATCTTATATAAATAAATAGTTGGGATAAGTTAACACAGGGTTGATCTAGGATAAGTAGAAGAGAGGATTTGAGGGACTTTTTTCCATACAAGGTGGTTTTTTTTTTAACAAGGAAAAAAGCAACTAAAAAATGTTAAAAAATTATAGACTCAAGATACTCCTATCGCAGAGTGCGAGGATAAAGTGCTCCAATCATATTATAATATAGTAAATTTGACTCTTTTGTTTAATATTATGGTGTCTTATTCTATTTTATAAATTTCAGTCATTTATTTAAGTAAGTCTCGTATATATCCAGCGTAAATAAATACGGGATTCGTATAAATAAATGACTGAAATTTATGGGGCAAAATAAAATACTACTCCCTCCTATTCAAAATAAGTATCGTTTTAGAAGAATGCACACTTATTAAGAAAGTTAATGAAATATCTGATATACCCTTATTAATTACATGTTAAAGTGTCTTGAAAATATAATTTGTGTAATCTGTGTAATTAAGATGTGAGAGAAATTAAAGGGTAATTTTGGAAGTAAAATATTAGACAAAAAATCTCATCCCATAATACAGGGTGGTTATTTTGGCGTGTCATTATGTACCTTCTCTATCTCATCGTATTTATTAACATTTAATAAATAGATGAGATGGAAAGGGTAAATAATAACTCACACGGAATACACGCGGGACAGAGGAATTTATTCCCTTTCTCTTTATGTATTAGCAGTTTGATACTGTTCTCTTCAAATTGTGGAGGAATCGTTCTCCTTCCACACAACGCAAAACTAAAGAAAGGAAAGAAGTCAAACAAACGGAGAGTGTATGGAAGTCAAGTCGTCCTATTGCGCGGTGGTTGGGCAGGTGCGTTATGGCATTTGAATTCCACAAACTTTTGGTTTGGTCTTTACCCCTACTAGAAGCGCCAGATACTTCTTCATGTTATATTGACTTTTGGCGCCATTTCTCCCCCCAAAAAAATATAAAAAAAGAAAAAAGTCAAAGAACGTCACTAATATATCATTTAGTAAGAGAAATTCATTCCCACCATTCAATTATAAAAATCATTAATTATTTATTTACTTTAATAAATTTTTTTATTAATAATTAATTAATTAATTAATTGATATATTTTATATATCAAAATAAATTAATAAATTTGTATTTAATAGCTTTTATTTCGATTGAACTTTAAATTAAAATAAGTATTCTTTATTCTTTTTTCAATTTTTTCAATTTTATTCGATCTTTAATTGAGTTTATGAAGATTTAATACTCATTAAATTTTTTAGAGTCTCTTATGAATAGTTGAGTTAGTGAAACAGAGGGACATAGGGTTGAAAGGTCCTGTGTTCAATTTCTCCTATCTACTATCTACGCTCTCTCTCGATCAAGCCTGTCATATAAGACTCGCCTAATGTGGAGTGTCCGATTGACGTGATTTACAAGTTATTGTGTCAATTCGAAAGCTTACCCAGTGTACATCCAAAAGATAGAGACTGCGAATTTCTCTGTTTAAAAGAAATCTTTTAAATCTTACACTTCTCATTATACCGGTTTAAATTCAAGTCTAGTTTTAAGACATTATAATTTATTGCGAAGGAATGAGAAATATAAGAACAAGAAACTTTCATTATTTTGCTTTCTATATTTTTTTATAGTAAAGAAAAATTCAAAATTAACCATTACATGTTAAAATTATTATTTATTTACTCATCACATGTCATTATTTATTTATTTTATTTAAAATGATGCACTATATTAAAATTTAATATATTATTATCTAAAATTATAAATAAAATTCTTTATTAGTTAAAAATAATATTTTATATTTCTAAAACGTTATATCTAAAACAATTTATATTAAAATGTTATTATTGTAGTAGTAGTTATTTTAAATTTATATAAGTCGCTTAGAAGAGTAAGGTTGTATATTATTAGACTTATTCAGACTTCGCGTCTTAATGAAATTTTTTCGCATTTTGGTGTATCATTTATTCGTGTCATCTCAGCCATCTAATTTTTGTGAGTTTTATTTATTGAATAAATATATTTTAATGAAACAGAATAACGAGAATAGGTGATGTGATTCCAAAAAACACACACGCCGCTATCATCATCATTGCACCTAGTCTGAGATTCTGCAGTGGAGCGAGATTTGGAGAGGTTAATAGTATGTAATCTTACCCCTATATAATAGAAAGGTTGTTTCCGGTAGTCATAAAAGTAAATTCTAAGCAATTTACAACAAAATCAAATTATTTACATAATCATTTGCATAAAAAAGTAGATTCTAAGTAATTTATCACACAATCAAATTATAAAAGAAAGGAAGAGAGAGAAAAATAATAATATTTTATTCATAAAGCTTTATATTCAAAAGGGACACGTCACCGAGCACATAATTCCAAAGATGTCCTCAAAAGAATCGGTTGAGATCTGCTACAGTGAACCAGCAAAACAGGTGAACGTACGTCAAGGTATTGGAAAGTAGAAGGTGGGTGACTGTGACGGAGAATAACAAGCGTGTATTTTTAGCACTGTTCAGTCTGCCCGGACCGTACGCTTTGCACAGTAGAGAAATATCTGAATACTGAACATAGTTACACAGTAAAAATTCTCTTTCTTTGCACAAAAGAACAAAACACAAACTGTTTAAGACAGCACAGACCAACGAACCATCTCTGTTGAGTCTCTGAAGCCGCTCCTGTGTTTTTGGGGTCTTTTCTTTGTAGCATGTTCGTAAAATATTATATAACATAACCCGATTTTCTCATAGGAACGTTCAGCTGAGAGATTTTTGTCTCTGTGTCTCCTTCCAATTGGTGCGTCACTCAAAGCTCTGACCCTTTTCAATTAGTTTACACGGACTTGATCTCGTCTCCTATCAAGTTTAGCTTGAGGGGCTTTTTGGTTCTGTGTCCGCTGAATCTCCCATGGGATTGGATTTTTTTTATATTTGTATGTTAATCTTCAGATATGAGATTCTTCTTCTGTCTGATGGTGATTTCAGTGAGGAAGAGATGAATTTCGTTTTTCCTGGTAGAATCTTGAGTTGCTCTGCAGTGACTCGAAAGTTTCGTTCTTTATTCTCATAAACTAAGACAGGCATGTGTTTGTGATATTTCCTGTGATTGGAAAGGAAAGATGTTAGAGAGAATGGAATTTTAGCTGTTAAATTATCTCCATTTGGCAATTCGTTGTATCTGTTTCCTTGCTCTAGAGAAGTTGACCTGGAAGTTGCTTAGTTTATTCATGAATTTCTGGGGCAGCGACCTCCTAATATTTTAATAGATTTATGTTGGATTGATGGTTTAGATCTGTCGTTCCTTCTCTTAAAAGAAATGATGGTGATACTATGTGTATAAAACAGATTCCAGTTATGGTTAGTCTTAGTAATCTGTTGTTTTGTCCGATTATTTCAGTCAATTTCAAGATCAGCTAAATGTTTCGCCGGAAGAATAATTTCTCTCCCGATCAGGAGAGTGAAGCTCTGCAACATGAAATGAAGGTGATTATCAAATTACATATGTTTGAGGTGATACTGTCTGTGACAGGCATCATTGAGTTGTGATGATACTGTTTTTATTTTTATTTTCCTTAATCTTTTGTTGTTTGTGTTCAGATCAAAGAGCTTAAGGAAGCAATTGGACCACTTTCTGGACGCAGTTTACAGTTTTGCACCGATGCTTGTTTCAAAAGATACTTAGAAGCTCGGAACTGGAATGTAGATAAAGCAAAGAAGATGTTGGAGGAGACACTTAAGTGGAGATCAACCTATAAACCTGAGGAAATACGCTGGGTAGGTTGTTCATTTTCTTTCCCACTTCACAATGAGATATGCATGCATAACAAGATTTACACTTCCTATGATCTTGGAGTATAGAATTTTCCCTCATGAATGTTCTATTGTTAGCAACAAGTTGCAATTGAAGGTGAGACTGGAAAAGTTTACAGAGCTAATTTTCATGATCGAGAGGGGAGGACTGTTCTTATACTCAGACCAGGAATGCAGGTATGGCATTGGGAAGACTTGGAGCGTGAGTTCTTGAAATTTTCATGTATTTGACAACTAATGCTATTTCATCTAGTGTAGAATACAAAAGCAGTGGAAAACCAACTTCGACATCTGGTATATCTTATAGAGAATGGAATCCTTAACCTTCCAGAGAGTCAGGAACAGATGTCCTGGTTGATAGACTTTACTGGCTGGTCCATGACCAACAGTGTCCCGGTCCGGACTGCTCGTGATACAATTAACATATTGCAGAACCACTATCCGGAGAGGCTAGCCGTGTCATTTCTGTACAACCCCCCTCGGATTTTTGAAGCATTCTGGAAGGTTTGGATTTTGCTGCCTTCATTGCAAAATGAGAAGTTACTATTCCTGATTAATCACTTCAATTCTATGGCACCTGTTGCTAAGATTAGTTGCTGTAATTGGCTAGAACTGGTAGCTACAGATTGATACGGATCTTAAAACCCTTCTCCTTGGTTCATTCACTGAGACATTACAGATTGGCTAAAGCACTCTGGTCTCTTATTTATTGCAGGTTGTCAAGTATTTCTTGGATCCCAAAACTTTTCAAAAGGTGAAGTTTGTCTACCCTAACAATAATGATAGTGTGGAAGTCATGAAAAAGTTCTTCGACGAAGAAAATCTTCCCAAAGAGTTTGGAGGAAAAGCCATACTGAAATATGATCATGAAGAGTTCTCGAGAATGATGGTTCAAGATGATCTGAAGACTGCCTCATTCTGGGGATTTGGCAGCAAGATTCCTCAAGCTGGAAACGGCCTTCATGGAGCTGAAGTGGTACCTGAACCTCTCGGTGCTGTAACACCTCCTGCTAGCTAATTGCGTGCAGAATGTCAAAATGCAGATCTTCTGCAGGCCTTTATTGAGCTTACAAACTTCATTTTTAGCTAACAAAAGCTGTAAGCCGAATTCTGACCAGGATAATAAGAGGGAAGCTAACCTCATTTTGTGCTATGTTAGGCTCTTACATTATATCCGTAATGCACCATATCTCTTCCTAACACAAAATTGCCTGGAAGCAAGTATGTGATCAATAACAAGCCGAAGAAACTAAGAGCATGCCTTACGAGTTATGACCATGGTCGTTGATACTGGTTTGTGTTACCGGTTTTAAGGGTATATATTCTCACTGCCGATACGAAGCATGAGTGAGATCAATTAGATGCTAATCATACTCGCAGGGAGGAAAAAGCATACTCATCTGGTCTTAAGCTTTGACAAACCAAGATTTTATTTACAGGGAAATTCAAGTCTTACAAGCTTAATACATGTATCAACGTCAGATCAATGTAAACAACTGTCATCCCTTGCCCTCGCAGGAACTAATTATCTGTCAAACCCGTCTAAGACAACACAATATCACACAAGAATTTACGGGAAAACACGAAAAATGGAAAATTCATAGTCAGCTGCACGGAGACATCTAACTCAAATTCGCAGTCTTGCCGTTAACTGTCTTTCAAACAAAAGAAAGTTAGCTGCTTTTGGATTTTCAGGGACTGGGGATTACTAAGAGAGATCAAATAAGTCGCCTCTTGAAGTTTCGAGAGGTAGTTTGGTAAGTGCGAACCAACAAACCAACTCCTATACCAATTCCAACGCAAATGCCAAGTCCAATCCCCACACCAACCCTCACACCTGCATTGAACCATGATAATTCACCATCTTCACCTTCCAAATACTCCATCCTCCTCCAATACATGTTACCATAATCTTCTTCATTTTCCAGTTTGTAACTCTTGTAATCTGCAACCTGCAATTGGATAACGGTTCCAGATGAGCTGCACAGAACATGTTCAAAAGAAATATAGAGTGAATCCCTAACATGTTGCACTAAAATGGCCTAAACCTTGGAAGAAATTAGAGATTAGATGTGACAGCAAATTGGACAAAGACTAACTCTTATCTAACGTTGGAAGACAAAGTTTAGTTTGTATCTGATGAAAATATTCAAATCATACAGTCAAGCATAGGAATTTTGAAGTTGACAGTATAATCTAGGGACATTTATGTTTTCAGCTAAAGGATAGAGCTTTACGAAGATTGATTCAAGAAACTTCATTTGATGAAGGTTCCAACTGCAATTTTATCCAATCAATCATAGCTTATACTCCAAATAATAAAAGCCAAAAAAGGGAAAATTTTCTGTACAGCCAACCAAGCAATTACCACTGATTTTGGTGCAACTGTGTCTGTCCACACCAAGTTAAATGTCAAAGTATTGTCAAGTTTCTTTGTCCAAGATCCTCAAAGATCTGTCGCCATGGGATCAGCCACTGTGATAAACAAGAGAATACTACCCAACAATGACTAAACTAGTCGCTGGTATACCTACCTATCAGGTTCTGATCACCATGCACGAGTTCAATTAGCCTGAGGACTTAAACTAAAGACCTTAGACATCAGGTTCCAGGAAAACATAAATAAAGCACTCAAAGGTGACCAAGGAGATAGCAGGCCCACATGTGAAAGACATCCTCCGCGTGGCTTAAGTATGAGAACCGTTCATGTCAGACTCAGAGTCTGGCAGTGAAAGGATGTCGAAAATAATGCAACGGGAAGGATGAAGAGAGACAATCGAGTGCTATCTCAAAAGCTTGAAAAAAGTGCCCTGCCCATACCCATGTCCACGTCTAGGATAAGATTCTCTATGCATTTCACGACAGGAAACAGACAAGAGATAAAACATCCCACCAAAAGTTAATAGCTGGCTAAGTACAGAGAATAACAGCACTGAAACATGGGATAATTTAACATAGTACAAGAACACTAATTAATGCCATGCCCCGTAAATGGTAATCAGATCACATGGTTACAGGAACAGTGCAAGAGTATTTACCTGAAGATCATCTGCAGATGAGTCGTTTTTGTGGGATTCAGTTGTTTCATTTTCAGGAATTGAATCCAACATTCCCTTTCTGTTATGCTTCTTGCGATAACTAAGCTGCAGAGTCTTGGTTAATATGATAGGCGTTCCTGAGAAGCATCCTGTAATATAAACTTCAATGGTTGGTGATGGCAACTCAGGACTGGCAAGGTGTTTCCCTTTTAAGAAGCCAGTACCAGTTGTAATTTCTGATTCACAGTTCATACTCCACCTCTTGACAATGCCTTTCGGTTCTCCTGTGAAACCATTACTGTTGGACATTTCAAGGACCCCATAAAGAATGAGATCATCTTTATCAAACACTTCAAATTTCACACTCCCTGTTGTTCTAATACTATCTGTACTAACAAATGTAGCTTCCTCGGATTTCTTATCCATTCTGTCTCTTCTAAGAAGTGAAGAGACCCCATCAGAATACATGCTACTTTTAGCACCATTAACTTCCAAAAGGGTATCAGGGCTTAGAGGGATGTGGCTGAGGGTGAGAAATTCCGGGGTTGAATCATCAACATGAAAGTTACTAATCCTGACATAAAACACTCTCAAATCAAACCAAGGTGAAGAGAATTTGGTGTAAGGTTGAAATGGAGAGTATCTAATGATCTGCAGATTGGAATTTGCTGCTTCACCGTTGCTGGATGCTTCGTAAGGATCCTCCATGATGGTCACAAGGAATTCAACCCTTAATAAAACCTCCCAATTCGGATTGAAGAAAGAACATGTAGAGGATCCTCCAAGTAGCAATCAAATACGCAGAAAAAGACCTGTTGCAAAATAAGCATATCTGCTTGTTATATGAAACCAAAGAGTAAAAAGCCTTTAGGATCGTCCAAGTTAGAACAAGTTTAGCAATTCATAAACCCAGAAACCTAAAAATAGTATACAGTCGACGTACACATATACTCCAATGGGACCTAATCCTTAGGAAACAGAAATCCTTAAATTAAGGAAAACGTAAAAGAAAAGGCCAGAACAAAATAACAAACTGAAAACAAGTTTCAACTGTTCTACAGCACTGACTAATATTACAGATAAGCACGCACAAGCCGTAATACCTATTCCAGGAACAGAAAAAACCTAAATAAACTAAGACGCAAACTCGAAGACATAAACTTAAAAGGTAAGAGACAGTGTTGAGAAAAACCAAACCAAGATAATATCACCACAACTATCAGATAATATCAAGGTACAAAACCCACGAGCCAAATCTTCTATTACTAAGATAAACGTGGAAATCTAGAAGAAAAAAAAACCATCTTTATGTGCAAGTTACCGGATTTATCGTACAAGCAGCCTCACCAACTCAGCACAGAAAAAACAGGAACCAACTCGCCAACACTTGCAGAAACAGAGCAAGCAATATCAAGCCAAACTCGAAACCGAATCGCTTCTCGCTTCTCTACTAAATTTTTTTGTTCAGGTCAATATGAACCCGAAGAAGAGACTAAATTAAGGAACATGTGAACTCTTTGACGTTTGAACCATTGTCTCCCTTTCCCAACCAGACACTGTAATAAAATTACAAATAGTAACCCGACATACACCATCGTCGGTTATTATCAACTGACCGACACGTCATACAACCGGCCAAAACACGTCTCTTTTATAATTTAGTTCGTGGTTCTCAATGTTTCCAGCAGCTAACTGAGAAGCTCAGCCAAGCAAATTATCTTAACCCGTTAACCCTCTTTATTATTATTATAACACTAGACCTTATCTTCGTTTAGGAGTCGTAATAAAAACAATATCTAATAATTACATCTCAAAAGAGTTTTTTTTAAATTAGTATTTCGCTGTAAAATAAAAAATACTTCACTTCTTGATACGATCTTTTTTATAAATAAAATACAAATTTTTTAAGAAACTCAAATTTATAGCTTCTAAAAATATACTTTTTTAATGTAGATTTTTCAGATTAATTAATGAACTTATTTTTAATTCCTTTTGCTCTTATATTTTACTCATAATTTCTACAATACCTACAAACTCTTCT
>JANKYE010000002.1:1533866-1550401 GCA_032467995.1 Erythroxylum dillonii | reverse complement strand
ATTATAGAACAAACACAAAAAAAAAGAAATCTTTTTTATGGTTTTGGTAAATTTAAAAAACTCAAATAAAACAAAAGAAACAAAAATTTTAAATACTCATAACTCATACTCGTAACTTTTCAAAAAGCAAGGAAGACACAGGGTTGCGCGGACACAGAGACAATGTGTCCCTGTCTTCTCTTTTTAGGAGGAAGAAAAAACTTTGTCCCTATCCACCGGAGACATTGGACAGAAATCTGAGGCAACAATCAAACGTGTTCGGAGATAGGATTTTTCTGTCTTGTCTTCTGTCTCCGCTAACGGGGACAAGAACCAAATACTACCTTAGACTACACACACGCTGAACGTCGGACTAATTCTGGCATGAGCTATTGCTCATCGTTAACTTCGAATCATCCTGCTGTCAACCCAACACATTACTAGCAAATTTAGAGGTCATTGACTTTCATGCAGCCTGTGCTTTTACAATTTCAGTACTTCAGGTTTAAGAGTTTGGATCCCAAACCCGAAGTACTCGAATCTGCACATCTTCAACCGAGTTATAGATAATGAATATTGGACTAAGTCAGGTTATTCTTAACCTATCCAGTATCATCCCCTTCTTCAACCTGTTATTATTACTTTATTCCTATCCTCTTTGATGAGTAACTATCAAATACTCATAGAACAAGTAGTAACATAATAACAGTAACAGTTGATCTGAAACCGCTTTCGCCACCACCCAAAAGACGCAAAACCCGGGAAGAGACACAAAAGTGGTCAGACTGAGACACTGAGAGTCTTCTGAGTTAACCTTCCCTTATGCGCGTAAAATCGACACGCTCTTTCGGTTCTTTTTCGTTTTAACTCGAGCCTTTTTGGTCTAAACCCCAACCATGGTTAGAGACGAAGAGTCAGACACCAAACTTGGTAGTCTTTACTTCGACCCCATTTCCTTTTCCTACTTCCAAACCTGTCTTTTTCTTCTGCAACTTCATATAGAAATGAATCAGATAAACAGCAATAGCAAGACAGATATGATTTAGTTCACCTCTCTGAGCTTTATTCCATTGTGTATTCAATATTCTGCTGAAAAAAGAGAAGCTTTTGTTGCTTCCTGAGAGTTATAGATATTATTATATCTTTTTTGCAGAATCTTGATATTGGTCAAAGATATCAGCTCTATACTAGAGAGAATGGTGTTCTCGTAATAGAAAAGTTCAGCATCTTCTTGGTGGCTTTTGGTTTCTTTGGATTCAAGAAAGAGGCTGGCTGGATGGTAATAAAGCTTGAAACTTTCTCTCAAGATTCGATTTTTCTTTTCTGCGTTCAGATGTCTCTCGCAAATTACAAGTGATTTAGTTACTGGTAGCTTAGTTCGTGTCAGTGATTGGGAAAGATATGATGGGTAGGAAGAAGCCTCAAAAAACGAAGGAACTATCAGTAGCTATAGCAGAAGCTTCTTCGACAGGAGATGAAACCAAGCAACAACATCCTCAAACCCCTCGAAAAAGAGGTAGACCTCGCAAGATGGTCGAAAAGATCGAGACCGAAGTGCAAAAGAAAGAACCAACATCTGCAGGAGAGAGTAATATTGATGCTGAGCATGATCAATCCGAGAAGGTTGAAACCAGCAAAGAAGAAGACGAAGAAGTACAACAACAACAAAAGCGAGTTAAGAAGAAGGAAGGTGAACAATCCGAAGAAAGAGAGCCTCCGAGAAGAAGCAGACGGAGAAAAAGCCAACCGAGAAAGAGCTGCTAAATCGGTTTTACTTGCTTTCACACCCTCTGGTTAGGAACTGCAGATTAGTTTTTGCTTGCTTTCATTCTTAGCCTGATGATTCATTGCTCTTTCTTTCTGTGTTTCAAGTGAAAGAAAGTGCTTTGATGTTCCAGTATATATCGGTTGTTGTACCCGTCATGAGTTCTTAATCCAGAAGATCATTTTCTGCAGAAGCACGAGAAAGCTTGAAGGAACAAAAACCTTCTTAGTTCCAACTTTGTTCCAATCCAATATATGGTTTGATATAGCTAATCGCTTCTTATCTAAGAGTTATTACTTGATCATATACAAAAAGTTTCAATCTTTCCGTTTCTACTGCAACACGAAGAACTTGAAGATTATCTAAACAGTATGCATATTAATTGAGGGCAAGCCGCCTCAGCAGGGTTCAAATCTTCTGTCTAATTTTATGGTGTCTTATTGTGTCCAGTGAATCTCAGCCATTCATTTATGCGGATCTCGCGTTTATTTATGTAGAACCCACACGGGATCCGCATAAATAAACGACTGAGATTTACTGGACACAATAAGACACCATAAAACTAAACAGAGGATCTTGTCCCCGACGCCTCAGCATGCTTCAATCACCGATGATATCTTATACAACTTTGTCTAGGAAGCGTAACCAACTCTACGATGTTGGCGCGTGGAGAGTTTTGAGTTCATGTCAGAACATAATCGAGGACTGTTTGATTGGGGGGTGTGGACCACAGCCAACGGCCGTCGTTGTGATCCTTTCGCTGACCACTTGGACTTCTCTTAAGACACAAGTAACTCAACGACATCATCAGTGGTTTAACATTTGATAAAGTTCAACCTAATTCAATGTTAAACTTGATTATTCTTCGTGATTAGGAGCTAAATACTAGATTCTCACATACAGGAAACTACAGCTGAAACTTAGATCCGAGAATTTTAAGAGTGTGTTAAGAGTCTAAGAATTTTCTCTTCAATGAATTTTATTTCATTGATCTAATAGCAACTTTAAAAAAATTCCTAAAATACAAAACTTGTAAGGCTCCATATTGCCCTTTTTATCTATAGTGGTGTACAGGAAAATTGTTACACAGTATTATGATGCATCTATGGCATGATGAGAAACTTTGTAAGATCCCAGAACACATTCAAACATTCTAACCCGGTTCTTACTGGCTTGATTTATGCCGACGCTCTTTCCTATACCTAGATTGAACCGGATCAAATCCACCTTCTTCTGCTCCATATACAGCCCATGATGGTGTAGCAGCCATGTAATCTGTGCTAGTGAAAGGTTTTCCCGAAGCAACCTGCAAAATTTCCGGAAACAAGTTATTACTTTGTTTTAAGCAGAAATGCACTTGCCAACAGCAAGGTACGATATTGACAGTTGTTGCTAACCAGATCATGGAACTTTTCGTAATCTATCCACGTAAACCATTGGTCGTTAACCTTGAACTTCTCAGCATTAGCTAGAAGAACACAGCATGAGTGGACATGTTCACAAGCAACCTCATATTCTCCTTGGCTCTTGGAAGCCAAGGCCTCTGAGAAAGTTTTCACATCAGCATGCCAAGGCACATTCTCCATAGTCAGCTTTGATGTTGCAGACCTTTAAGATAAAAACCAGGTTACTACAAATGCAACAAACTGACTATTGTACAAGACAGGTTAAAAGCACTTACGATCCACAGTACGTGACGCCTTTAATTTCAATAAAATCAGGCTTCCCAATACTGAAGAGGTTGAAATAAGCATCAACATCCTCTGCATTCCATCCTTTCACCAGTGTCAAACGATAAACAGTACGTTGATGTTTCTCGTTCAGAGATTGCAAGGAACTCTAGTTGTGGGAAAGCATAAGTAACATAATAAATTAGATATTTGAGTTGGAAAAGTTAAACAAAATTGAAAACACGACTTGAATTCAAGTTCTAACAATTAGCTACAATGTGCTCTAACAGCCTCTGTGCAAGTTTCTGTTCCTAATGTCCCTGGAAACAAAAGATAAAGCTTCCAGTCTCAACATAACATTCAGAATGAAGCTGTAAGCTAGTCCCTACAACATACCAAAAAATCATTCTACCTCAGATTGAAGAAAAGATGCTTGACCATCAGGTACAAAAACATTTCTAATCAGTTACAACAAATAGGTACTCACAATAAAGCGCTCCCAAAAGTCTCCAAACAGTGGTCTATCAATCGCCTTCAAGCTATCCTTTGTAGCAGCATCCACGCTGACATATAACTGCATGAGTTGAAAAATTCAAGTGTTATGAACCTTGGAGCATTCTGAGCAAGATTATATGGCCCATCTTATCCACCAAAAAACTAATCTAGAGCCTTCAAACCTGGGTCACAGGCTTCAACATTTGGATCTTTTCAGGGAACTGTGCATTTGTCACAAGAAAAGTGGAAATCCGCCTTTGGTGCAGCTCATCTATAAGTTTGTTAATCTCTGGATACATAATAGGTTCACCAACTAGTGATAAGGCACAATGCCTAGGAGAGAGACCTTCCATCAAGCGGTCCAATGTAACCCCTACAAGAATCATACTCTCTAAATCAAGCAGATGAACGAATATGGATTTCACGGTACATATGGAGTACAGGTAAACTCCAAGCAAACATCATAGCTTTTGCATGTCCACTAGCGTAAAATATCATGGACTTGAGAAGTCTTATTAGGAATTGCAATAAGGTCCAGCCCGTACTACATATTGTATGAATGATGATGCTCCCTCAGAGTCAGGTGTCATTAAACATAAAAATGTTTAATCACAGTAATCTCACTTTGGGACAGAATGCTCGATTAATTAACACAGTTGGACAAAGACAAACCAAAAGCAGTATCCAATTCCAACCAACTGCGCACTTACCAGGAACTCCTTTCATTTGTTTAATCATTTTGGTATGCTGGTCTATGGCAGAATTGACAATTTCTAGAGGATCATCCATCTTCCACTTCCAACTCTTTCCAATAGGGTTTGTGTGATGTCTCCAACAGAAAACACATTTGTTGGCGCATGCCAAACTAGGGGTTGCCTCCATGCATCTGTTTCATTTAAACCTTGACAAATTACTACCGCTGTATATGCAGGATAACGATTTATTCTTGACATGATATACATGATGAGCAATTAACCAGGCGATTGCACAAGTTCGCTATTTATAAGTTAAAAATGACATTTAAAAAGCATGCCTACCGCTGATAAAAGCCTTGATTCAAGAAGGAACAGCTGAATATAATTAAGGAACTTAGAATTTTCCATCCCCATACAATACACTTAATACTACAAAAACACTTAAAAATTAAGTCAAGGCCTAAAAGGAATCATAAAAGGGCAACCACCTATGACTTTCTATTCCATAAAATGAATGCTTGTAGCAACCTCCTCGGCCCCTAAGTTGTGATTTGGTCCATCGACAAATTTTAACACCACTATGTGAACCAATAATCTTGTATCCCTGCAAATTCAGCAAGAATGTTAACACCAGCCAATTGAATAGACAAATTTAATAGGCATTTGTCAGACAAATACCGATTCAGCACCCTTTCACATCTTGAGAACATTCATACCTGTTTTTCTAAGTTGGCCCTGACGACTGGTGTCACCATTTCTCTCGAACCATTCAATTTCCCATTATTTTCAGCAACCGAACCAGACCTCCTCCTCAACGGCCCTTTACCTGCAATGTCTTCAAGATCAACAATCCCAGACTCCGCACCACCATTTCCATCATCATCATCGGCATCACTATCATCAAACCCATCAACAACACTCCCGCCATCACTCTGAGCAGTAGCAGCAAACCCATTTCCATAAACCCCACCATTCTCCAGACAACCACTCTTCAAAACCCCGACTACCTTCCTACTCCACTCCTCAAAAACCCAATTCAGGTCACCACCGTCCACGTCACCATCCCCAACCCCCACAATCTCACTAGCCCCCAGCTCTCTAAACCGCTTCGAACATTCTCTCGCCACCGCATTAAACGTAGCCCCATAAGCTCTACTCCCAACACCAAAAACCGCGAATTTAGTCTTAGAAAGCAGCAACGACCCGACTCGAAAGTCATCGGCGCTCTCAGCTAGCCAATTCACGAAGAATTGGGCATTTGGAGGAGGTTTCCCATCTTCCCAAGTCGAAGCAACGATCAAAACGACAGTCTCCTTCGAGAGGTCCTCAGGCTCGTAGTCTTTGACATCAACGAGATCAAAGGAGAAAGAATTGGAGACTAAAAGATTGTGGAGACGGTGAGCTAGGGTTTTCGAAGTGCCTGTTTGAGATATGAATAAAAGCTTGCCTCGAACATTAGGGTTTAGTTTAGGGTTTAAGGAGTGTTTAAGGAATTTGAGACGTCGAGATTTATAGAAGCAGTAAACGGTAGAAGCGGAGAGAAGAGCGAGAAGAGCAATGCGAGCAGAAGTTGAGTTCAGGGACATGACTCAGTTAACTATTTTCAACTTAACTAGTATGTTCTGTTTCTGGTTCTATGTCTTTACACGCAGTCTTCTGTTTTCTCTACTTCCTAGTTCCTATGGAAAGGGAAAGCAATGGTTTTCTTGGTATTATTTTAAATGATTTAAAAACTTTATTTTAACAATAAAATTTTCAAAATAATTAATTTATCAATTTTAAAAAATTAATAATTCTTAAAAATTAACAAATTAATAAATTAATTCTCATTTAATAATTTTTTAATTAAACTTAATTTTTTTCAATGTTTTTAAATTATTTAATTTTACTAAATCTTTAACTGATTTTATGACAATCTAATATCGGTTGAACCTTTTAAACCTTAAACATTGCAAAAATTAGACTTAAAATATTTTAAAACATTGGTTAATTTATTACAATATTTTAATATAACATTTGACCCATTAACTTTAAACCCGACCAAAATTAGGTTTAAGTACTTAAATTAGTTCGAGTTTTGCCTCGATTTGGATTTAATAAATTTGAACTTTAAAATCATTAAAAAAAGTTAAATCAAATCAAATAAAACTAACTATGATTAAACTCAAATATCTAAATTTAATTAAGATTGAGTTCAATTCATCCGATATATTACCATCTAATCGAGTTTAATCTTGATTGGATTGATGGTATTATTTTATTAAAATATTTTAATATACCATGTTTTATTAATTTTAAATTTGATTAAATTAGGATTTGTTTTTAAATTTCACAAACTTGAAGTTAAAAATTATGAAAAAATTAAATTAAGTCAAACTAAGTTTGATCAAAGTGTGGTATTCCAACTCGATCAAAATGGACCAAACCCTAATTCAATCCCATGTGTTATCATTGAACTAACAATACCAATGTATTACCAACATTATCTAATTCAATTAATTACATGGAATCTTCCACTTTTAATTTAATTAAAGAACACAAAGGTATGCTAACAACATAATTTGCATTATCAAAACAATGAGAGTTGGTAATGATGGAAGGCAGAAGAAGCTAAAAAAGGAAAAAAGAAAAGCTTGCCTTCAATGTCCTAATTTCAATTTGCAGTTACAATGTTTATGTGAGGATCAGATCAATATACAGAGATTTTCCCTTTCAAGGTCGCCACAAGGTTTTCTGTGCACAAAGCAAACCTTCTTTATCCTGATAATAAGTCAAGCGTATATCCCAGTGCAAGCTCTTCAGGATTCCTTCTAATGGATCTAATATTGCAACCTTGTCACGTATAATCACCCACCCACCAGGCCTCAACACTCTATCCATCTCAACAATGATTGATACAGGTTGCTTACACCTGCCAAGACCAGTTTAGAGTTTTGGAAGCTTAAGCAACCATGGAAGAAGAAGATTAATGAATGGACAGGAAAGACTGTTCTAAGGAAGGAAGCAGTTTGACCTGTTTTTAAGCCGTGAAAACAGATGGTCCGCGTGTAAGAGGTCATACGATCTCGGGTATGTTCCGAAGGATTCACACCAGTCATGGTAGATGCCGATAAGGCCTCGTTCGTAAATTATAGGAAGTGTGTCTGGTGCATGGACAGGAACCACATTCATCACCCATACCTTCTGCTGTGAAAGAGCTGCAGCAAATCTGTAACCACAGAGAGATCATATTCCTGTAACTTGATGTTCTAGATCTACAGGTTTAAGATATCTATCAATGGTAAAGAATTATGTTAAAGCATCTTCCTCTTTTAATTCCTCTATAAATCAAATCAAGCAGCAATGAAACTTTCACAGGTACGGGCAGTTTTGTTAGCTTACCCGCCATTGACAGCTTTCATGTCCATCACGTTAAAAATATTTGCCCATTCGATACCCAGTCCTGTGAGGTAGGACTTGTCAACGATAGCTCTCCAGTGGTTTGTGTCTGCAACCAAATTTTCTTTATTGGCCATCCAGTCAGGGTAAGTTTCAAGCCTCTTAGGCCACTCCTCTGGCCATTCTGTACCATGTTGTTCAATTGATGATGGAATTGTATGCAAGCATGTTTTCATAGGAAAATACCTGATCAAGGAAAAAATTGCAGAGTAAGTGGCATCAGAATTCAACAACACAGTTGGCATCTAGGAGCTTACGTTGATCAAAACAGAATGAAATTAGTCCGAACTGAGTCTTATACTAAAATTTGATTACATGTTCCCATTCTCTCAACTCTCTGCCTAAACTTGAACATGACATTTGATTCGACCCATACAGTTAAGTGAAATACAAAATAAGATTCTAGACACAAAGCAAATTAATTGGAGATGATAATAATTGAAAAGAAGCCATTTGTTTCATGATTGCCTAGGCTTACCAGGCTGCATCAGGATTTTCATTTTCCTTGCAGAGAGGTGGATGTTTCTTCCTTCTCAACTCATAGATATCATTTGACTCGGGCTTCTGATATATTTTAACGCCAACTTCGCTGACATCATCAGTTTTATGAGCCAGAATATTCCAACAGATGGAAGCTGTCAATTTGGACATAGCTGGAAAACAGAAAGAGGATGAATGTTATGGAAGTGTTTTACTTACTGGAGCATGCCGATCACTGCACTTGTCACAAGTGCATACATATGGCTAATAAATTAAAGTATGCATCAAGTATGCAGTTGGAATCGCTAATCATAATGACCAAAAGATAACAATGTTAGCAATGGTGATCAACATGGGCTACTGGGATACTGCATAATATCGTTGAGGACAAGGTAAGAGACAGAGCCAGCATTAAAAACCATAGAAGCCTGACAGTTAAAGAATCGGCTCAGATTTGGAAGTTTATGAAAATAAAACTACATGGATAGAGTCTGTTAGTTCCAAAGGGCTAACAAGAATAACATTGAAATATATGGCTCAATTCACTTAGTTTGTAATGGTAATCCATTTTTCTAGGTGCTAGCAAGTCATGCCACACCATATGCCTAGAACCATTGAAGCAAATTAATAAGTAACTTTTATGAAAGGTGGATACAGCTTAAGCTTCATCAGTTACTAAGGTGAAGAAACACAACTATCATACTTCTATAGATTTGCGGTTAAAACTCTAGCACTCCTGAATTTGGACTATCCTACTTTCATGCAATTCATAGAGTTCAACAAGCACTATTAAATGCTACCCTCATCAGTCACAATAAAGGGTGTAGTGACTATCTAGTAGAGAAGAAAAAAAAGGTGTTTATAGCATGTCCGCACAAACCTTCTTCCTCTTCAATGCTTTCATGCTTAGTTGACAAGATAAAGTACCCGCTAGGCCTTAGAATCCTGTTCATCTCCAGGAGATGCTTGCCCCCTAAAAATTGGAAAAGAACGAGTGTTTTTATGTGTTTCAGGGTTATCTCATCCAAAAGAAGAGAATATTAAAGGAAAAACAAACCATTAGCATGCCAAGAAATGGTGCACTCTCCACAGTGAATAGCATCAAAAACACCACTAGGGAAAGGAAGCCTCCTACTTCCAAAAGGGCTAACTACTGCAGGGAAACCCCGCTCTAGGGCAACCTGAGCTAGGTCAACTAAGTCATCTTTCAAGCCAAGTGATAGTGTCAATACTTCCTTATCAATTAGAGAAGCTCCAAAGCTAGAATCCGTAGATCCAATGTCAAGTACTACACGAATATTCTTTCCCCATTCAATATCTGGTACCATCTATAGACAGCATCAAGAGCATGGGTTAGCCATAGTTACGGATCGATGATTTCAAACCAGATATTATAGTATTCCCACCTCTAAGAAATTGAGGTTTAGTGTCATAATTTACATCATAATTTCAGATCAAGACTAATATACAACTCACCTCTTCGATTGATTCAAGGTAGTGCTGAACTCCGCCTTTATACACGGATTGATCTTGAGGGAAGGTAAGATAATCTCCAGAATGAACTAGCCAACTGTTTCTCTTGATATATTCAGCAAGTTTTGGATGTCTCACATTCTTATACAAAATCTGCAATAACAACAACATGAGTCGAGCATATTTCTGTTTCCACATAACTAAGATTTATGAGTCCTTGCACGTACCTTCAATTTGCTCTCAGGCCAGCTGACTGAGGACTCGTATCCCTCATGAGGAAGAGGAACAAGACAAATTGGAGGAGTTCTCGGGCAACTTCGCTCTGTGTGCCTGTAGCCGTGAAGCTTACCTGATCCACTTTCAATGTCAATGCAAGGAATGTAATTGTGTTTGCTTCTTGTATTGCATAATCTCCAACTATAATGTGCCTTAGGATCAAACAGAGGACCCTTCACCTTCTGCTTCTTCACTGTACCTTTTGACTCAACAGTCTCATCTTCCACCTTCTTCGTATCTTCTTGACCCACAGTTTCCACCAATTCACCATCTCCTTCAAGATCAACATCCCCTTCAACCTCACCATCACTTGCCTCTTCCTTACCATCCACTACTTCTCCTTCATTCTCTTCATTTTCCATTTCATCATTCTGTAATTCCTCATCCTCGTTATTATCTTCCATCTTAGCATCAGGCAACTTTTTAGCTCCTTTTTTCACCTTCTGTGCCTTTTGCCTATCCACAGTCCTAGATTCTTGATGTTTCCCACCTAAAGAAACAGACCCATTTGTCAATTTCTCATTCTTTTTGGATTCCAACTCAGATTCAACTTTCAAGTTCTGATCTTTTCTACTTGATTCGTGTTTCCGTGATTCTTTCTGCTTAGTCGACGCCTTAGAAGTACTCAAACCGGTGCGTCCTGGTACTGGTTCGGCTATGTCTTCAAAGCTCTCTCTTTGAATGATCACTGAAGAAGAAGAAAAAGAGAACATTGACCAAACAAATATAAAGCAAAGACCCATTATAGCAACCGCTGTCATCTTCACACAGACGCCATGTGGGCGTTTCACTTGACGAGCAAGCCGTCGAAGCCGAGCTATAGCCATCGCTCCCCAACTCCAGAACTACTAAACGAACAGAAACCAAAACATCCGGCAAGGAAGTCGACACAAAAACAGAAGTAGGATTTACATCTTTCTTATCACTACTAAGATCGTCACCAGAAAGTTTGGGAAGTAAGATCTGTCAGGAAAAGGACTACTACAAAGTGGGAGGACCGAAGTTGGATGAGCCATGATAATCACTCTGAAACCAATAAAATCAAATGATTACCCTTAAAAGCCAAGCAAATTTGAAATGACTACATAGATCGGTGAAAGAAAACCGAGTGATAGTCATCTAACAACGTTAGTTCTGGTACGAAATGTTGACAGTTTGAGAAGTTATGTTCTCTTGCTAAAATCTAAATCGAAGGTGCGAACTGAACTGAAGTACTGAACATATATGTTGTTATATTTTCTACATATTTTCCATTTCGCTTACCAAAAAGCGCCATCAGCGGAAAGGACTGTCTGTTATTTGCCACGTTGGCTGTGACAAAAAATCAATGTTTTCGAAAATCTTAAGAAATTTAAACTGACAATTTAATATTTATTTTTGATAATTATTGATGTTAAAAATAACTAATTAATTTTATAAATTAAAATAAACTTATTAATTTTTATTTAATAATCTTTTTTATTAAACTTTAAATTTTTCTATAAATAAAACAGTCTTCCTTAATCATTTCTAAAAATGTTTAATTTTGAACCTTTATAACTTTAAACATTTTACCGATTTAACTTCATTTTCAAAACATCGCAAAAAATTCGTTTCGGCTCAATTTATTTGGGTCTTAAAAATTCCGTTTCAATACAAATTTCGTTGAGATGTAGGATCTGAAAAAATTTAGAAGTACACAATATTAATAAAGAGACTGTTTCTGGCAGGGAGTAAAAGATATGAAGTAAAATTATTAACTTAAGGTAAAATTAGGAGATGGGGGGGATTAAGGATACTTCTTAAAGAATACTAATTATACATGAAACCGTGACTACCCACCTATCTACATAGTTACAGAATCTATAAATGTCCTCAGGTATGGAATGCTTCTTCATCTATGTCAAATGTTTCATGCAACCTATAACTTCTGTTGATTCTTTGATAAGTCTCCTTGGGACATCTGATTTGATGAGTCGCTAAATGAAGCACCTGCTGAGGATACGTTGCATGTAGCATAACTGTCGGTGTCGGAAAGTTGCAGAGCCGTATTGGATATCTTTACCTGAGATGCATTCATGTTGACTCTTATCCTGCATTTTGAAGAAAGGGTTACTTTCATGGAACTTTCACCTGTAGTTCAGTCCCAACCATATGACAGTTCAACAAACTTAGTAGTCAGAGACTGTTCCATCAAATTGCGACAGCAGTAGCATTTTGGTAACTTATCCCGCGTTTGATAAGCATATCTTATGCAGAGAAAGACTAATCGCATGCATAATGGATGTAAATATATGCAGCAGAAGAAAACCTGTACCTGTTGTGGATATTGACATACTCGTCAGTTTCATCTAATATCTCTTCCTGCATAACAAATCATTGGCAGATTGGCATCAGGGAAAACATCAAATCCGTAAGAAAGAACATTGGTTAGAAAAGATATGATACTATTCAACAAGCAATGTCTCCAAATCACATGGCTCGACGGTATCCATCCTCCACAAATTTAGCTTATATCATTCCAATGGAATAAGTAATTTGGAAGCATTGGGTCCCCTAATTCTAGAAGACATTTTTCTATGATGAAAAGATTCTTATAGAATCCATAAGCAAGACACCGGTAGATCCACAATCCTTATATTATGGTCCTACTATGTGCCTGGCCATACTGTGCCCGTACACAAGATTTCATATACCTGAAGAAGTTCTTCAATAACATCCTCCATTGTAATCACACCAACAACTTCTTCATTGGATGGGGATTCTGGAATCGGGCAATTCTCAACGTCCAAGATGCAGTGTGAACAACCCCGGTGGCGCTTCTTAAAGGGAGGAGTTACAGGTAGACTACTTTTTACTTTTTGGCCTCCACTTTTTTTAGTAGTTTTGTTCTCATGTGACTCAGAAGTGACTGTCATATTGTGGGCAGCAGAAGTCAAGTTGCCTTTATCACCATCTGGTTATCACCAATCAACATAAAGTGGAAATTTACGGCTCTACCGTAGCTAGAAATGCATAATTGATATCATTGGCCATGACACAGAGAGTGAAAAGTCGTCAAATAAATGGAAAAAGAAGGGACTTGGGTTTGGAATGGATTTTAACATTTCAGTGCACAAAATTAATCAAGGAAAATCACCAGAATTTACATCACAAAATATCACTAGGCACCCAGCTACATGGAAATTACACTACCTCTCTGTTTGCGACAGCTATCCTTAAATTCAGGCGGTGGTGCCTTCATCTCTTTACTCACATTCACATCTCTATATACAACCGCAAGATGACTGTGACCTTTCTGAAACTCATTAAGGATATCATACAGAGGCATGTCTTCTGAAACACTGTACCATAAATGGAAAAGCAAGAAGAGAATGATAATGGTCATTATTCATCCCAGTTGAATAACAAGCAAACATATTTTTTTCCTTAAGGATGTAAATAACTCATGTGAACAGGAGTTACCGAGGAATTTTCCGTATGATCATTCTTTTAAGAGGAACAGCATCTTCTGGATCAACTGCTAAGAGATTTTTGACCTGTATATATTATAATTGGATCTAATGAGTTAAGCAGAATATATTGGAAGAGAGTGTATTGACTAATTATGAATGTAACAAGGATCCCTGACCCATACTTTCACCTGCCAAGGATATAGGTTTCGGATGTTCTACCACAGCATTATATCCTACATGGGATGGCTTTACTAGAATCTTCTACCAACCTATTTCAAATACATAATTCTATCTGACTGTTCCAATGTGCTACATAACGTTCTTCTACTTGTATCGTTTAGATGTCAATGTGAAAATGACTAGGCCTAAATGTGGCCTGAGACAAACACCATCACCATTTAAGTGTCGAACAGTTATAGTTGTGCCAAACCCATTGTGAATTAATTTCAATTTCAATGACCCTGATAGTGAAATAGTCCAGATAAGTGTGCCATCAATATTCATTTTCAACCACCATTGTTAACTGCTCAATGTTTGAACCCGATAAATATTGACAGGCAGATACTACAGCTTAAAAGATAAGTATAGTTCATCCATCACATGATGTCATGAAGACATGCAGATTATAGAAAACGATGTTTAAGCAATGAAGAAAAGACAACTAGCTACTTTGAAAATGAATAAAAGACCTATTAAGTTTTCCCCCGTCTGTTAAACTAAAATAGGTTGCATGAGGATACAAGCAAAGTGGAAAAACAATCAAGTGTCAGTATTCTTGATAGAAATCACCAAAAGGGAATACATATGATAAAGAAATGACATACCAAAACAAGTCCAATGATATTTGTTTGCTTTGCTGCATAAACTGGGACTCTACTATGCCCCACGGTCATTATCTCATTCAATGTCTCCCTATAGGAAAAGAACCATAACTTAGAACCAATGTGGAATGGGAAAATGATGATGCAAGAATGACAAAGAAACCACAAACCCACAAATTAAGAGTTGCATCCAGATCAAGGGAAAATGCCTTCGTTATGGGAGTCATTGCATCTTTTGCAGTCTTTTCAGTCAATTCAAGTGCCCCAGCAATGATAGTAGTCTCATCATGTGTTAAATCCCCGCCTTTCCCTGCCTACAGGAACAAAATATTTATGGCACAGTCATTGCAAAGTTCGCATTTAGGGCATAACAAGAAACATATGCTATCAGCTTAATCTCCCGCCCAAAACTCAGTGGATTCTGTAAGAATAAAGTTTTAAAGGGAGACAGAATAGAGACAGTTGCAAGTCATATTGAATACCTCGTTTCCATGAAAGTTAACAAAAGTTTTCAGCTCTGCTCTTCGTAAAAGGACAGCATGTCCCTTGCCCAACATCCAATCCAGAACCTGCACTTACAAGAAGTAGAAGAACCCACAATTGTCAACACTCATATTCGCTGTTCTAAAAGCACATATGACTTTCCATGAAACATGGCTCAATTGCATAAAGATTCCAAGTAGTCCTACAGAGGCTCAGACAACAAACTTACCTTACTGATCGGATAAGAAACAGGGTAAAATATAAAGAGTAGAACACGGACCAAAGGTGCCACTGCAGCTCCAACAGTCAAGCCATAACGAGTACATATTGCTTGCGGTAGTATCTGTTAACACCAAGCTAGCATAATTACCAACATTGTTTTATGTGGAAGCTACATAGATGAATTCCAGAACTGGAACAAAATAAATCCAGCACCACGAAAAGTTACCTCTCCGAACATCAGTATTAGAGTCACAGATATCAGGATTGCAGGCCCAGGTGGCACAAGTTTGTTCAGGAATATAGGAAGGGTCTATGAACAACACAAATAGTCACATAGAAACGTCAAATTCCAAATCTGGATTCAGCATATTATTATCAATTCTCGAGTTAAAAGGAACAATAATATTCAGCATCGTGGTTGGTTCATAGCGTACCTCCATAGCTAAAGAGTTACCAATCAAAAGAGTACATAACAACAAGTGCTGATTCTTCACCACTGGATATATCTTACCTGCAGAAGCCCAAAAAAAAAAAAAAAAAACCTCAGATGATACAATTACAACAAACAAATGCGATCTACAGCTTAAACAGAAAACATACAAAAAGCTCAAGCAAAGACTTGGACTCAAGAGTGTTAACACAGTCTCTAATCAACTCAAACTAACTTCAAAACTTTCCACCTAAACCAAACACCCTAAGCCAATCAAAAAACAAACAACAGCCAAACAATAGAATCAAAAACACCGAATTCCGCTTAAATGAACACAAAACTTAACTGATCAAAACACGAATTAAACAAAACAAGAGATGACCAAAGCTTTAACCAAAACAAAACCGTCAGTCACAGTACCTGCATGAATACGGTCCGGAGTACGGCCAGATTTGATGAGAACCTCGAGGTCGACGAGGCCCAAAGACATGAGACCCAGGGTCAAACCGGCCATCAAGCCGGCAAACGCCACTAGTCCGGCGATTACCGCCAGATATAACCAGAAATCGGCCCCACAGCAACCCGTACTATCACTACCCATCTCTCTATATCCAAACTCTTTGCTTTGCTAGTTTCAATCAACAAATGAACAAACTCATTTGTTAAAATATGCTTTTTATGTATTAAAACGTTAAGAAACTACAGATTGATGCTTTAGGGCAGGCGCTGTAAATATCCAGCTGAATCACTGTCGGGTTGTGAGTACGATTAACTGCCGAATATTCTTCTCTTTCACTCTCCAAGTCCAGCATATGTCAGCATCAACAGCTTCTGTGATTCTTGGCGGCGGCACAAAAGGCAAGCGCTTTGCAAT
>JANKYE010000002.1:1516618-1527689 GCA_032467995.1 Erythroxylum dillonii | reverse complement strand
CCATTGGGCAGGCGAACAACCCTTGTATCCAGAACTTCTAAAGGCTGAAGAATCAATGTAGAAGTAGAATCTACCAAGTGAAGTGGTGTCACCTGTTGCACTGGATTACCAACACACTTCTTAAGCAAAGAAATGTGGAATACGGGATGTATTTTAGCAGTTTCGGGTAGTTCAAGTTTGTAAGCAACAGCTCCCACTCGACTCAAAACTTTGTACGGGCCAAAGTATCGGCGTCCTAACTTGTGATGCCTCTGCAACAGCACCGAATTCTGCCTGAATGGCTGCAATTTAACATAGACCCAATCCCCCACAGCTAGGGTGACCTCGTCTCTTCTGGTCTGCAAACAATTTCATTCGCTCTTGCGCCTTCTTTAGGTTTTCTTTCAACAAGTCTAGGGTCTGATCTCGTGCAAGCAACTGGTTGTGTACTAAATCATTCTTCGCAGCCCCGGGGATATACCTTGTTACTGTCGGAGGAGGACGACTATACAAAATCTCAAAAGGGGTGGTTTGGGCAGAAGTTTGGAATGAAGTGTTATACCAGAACTCTGCCCATGGCAACATGTTCAGCCAACTAGAACGGTGATCCATCACGTAGCAACGCAAATACTGTTCCAAACATTTGTTGAGTGCCTCCGTTTGCCCATCCGTCTGCGGATGATAGGCAGAACTCATCTTCAACGTTGTGCCTTGCAAACGGTGTATCTCCTTCCAAAGGTCGCTAAGAAAACGAGGGTCCCGATCAGATACTATAGAGACCGGTATGCCATGTAAACGCACCACCTCTTGTACAAACACTGCTGCTACGGTTTTACTAGAAAAATCAGAAGGCAATGCTACAAAGTGGCCATACTTAGATAATCTGTCAACAATTACCATTATAACGATTTTGCCTTTGGACGAGGGTAAGCCGGTGACGAAATCCATAGAAATATCTTCAAAGACTTGATCAGGGATAGGTAACGGTTGAAGGAGGCCGGCTGGGAACATGGTTACCGACTTGGTTTCCTGACATGTCTGACACTCCTCCACAAACTTCTTTATGTCTGCTCTCATTCCCTTCCAATAGAAGTTTGAAGCAACGCGGTGGCAAGTTCGAGCTATTCCAGCATGTCCACCCACTGGGGAAGAGTGTAATTCCTTCATGAGTTGAGTTTTTATCGGAGAGGTAGAGGGAATTACCAACCGCCCCCGAAACAGTAGGAGCCCGTCACTAAACTGATACCCAGGGAGGCTGTCGGGGGCTGAAGTCAGCTTGTTTCGTAGCTCTTGAAGCTCCTCACTGGTGTGGCGTTAGCAGCCCTTATCTCATCCACTATGGCATATTCAATGTGAGAAACAGCAAAGAGTTGAGAAGAAGGCACCCGAGATAACGCGTCTGCAGCGGCGTTTTGTTTCCCGGGGCGGTAAACAATATCGAAATCATACCCGATTAGCTTGCCGAGCCATTTTTGCTGATTTGGTGTCTGTATAACTTGCTGGGTTAACTGCTTCAGGGACTGTTGGTCAGTAATGATCGTGAATCGTCTTCCCAACAAGTATTGCCTCCACTTTGATATTGCTTGAGTCACCGCAAACATCTCCCTTTGGTATGCCGATGCCTGTTGCATCCTCTCGCTTAATTTTTGGCTATAGAATGCTATCGGATGGCCTTGTTGTGAAAGCACAGCCCCCACTCCCTTTCCAGAAGCGTCGGTCTCCACCGTAAATGGAAGCGAAAAATCAGGCAACCGAAGCGCTGGAGCTTCACTAAGCAACTGTTTGAGCCTGATAAAAGCTTCAAGAGCAGCCGGGGTCCAAACAAAACTATCCTTGCGAAGCAAATCAGTAAGTGGCCCTGCTTCCGATGCAAACCTCCGAATGAATCGCCGGTAATAGCCAGCGAGTCCGAGAAATCCTCTAACATCCCGTACTGAAGCTGGCTCAGGCCAATCCATTATTGCCGCAACCTTTTCCGGATCAACAGACACCCCCTGATGAGAAACCACATGACCCAAGTATCCTACTGACTGTTGGCCGAACACACACTTGGACCGCTTGGCTACTAATTTGTTAGCTCGCATGAGCTCAAGTACTGCCGTAAGATGCTCGAGATGGGACTGTCAGGATGGGCTGTAAACCAAGATGTCGTCGAAGAAGACCAAAACGAACCTGCGCAATACCGGCCGGAACACCTCATTCATCAAACTTTGAAACGTTGAGGGTGAATTAGATAAACCGAATGGCATAACGAGGAACTCGTAATGCCCATCATGCGTTCGGAAAGCCGTCTTCGGTTCATCCCCGGCCTTAATTCGAACTTGGTGGAACCCTGCAAGCAAATCGAGCTTCGAAAAGTATCTTGCACCATATAACTCGTCAAATAACTCATCAATGGATGGAATCGGAAACCGATCTCTCACCGTTACCGCATTCAAAGCCCGGTAATCGACACAAAATCTCCACGTGCCATCCTTCTTCCGAACCAATAACACTGGAGATGAAAAGGGGCTCGTGCTCGGACGGATAATCCCTTCCTGCAACATCTCATTCACTAACTTCTCGATTTCTTGCTTTTGGAAGTGTGGATATCTGTAGGGCCGCACATTCACTGGTGAGCTATTCGGAATAAGGTGAATCGCATGGTCACTATTCCGGAACGGGGGAAGGCCATGGGGCTTGGCAAAAACATCCCTGAACTCCTGTAATACCTCCTCAACCTCCTCACACGAATTGTCGGATGATGCTGCAATTGGTGCGACCATTTCAAGACGATAAAACTCGGCAACTGAATCTGTTCGAGCTAACCGTCGGAGGCCGTTGAACTGAACTGCCTGAATTTTGGAAGAGCTATCCCCTTTCCACTGGATTTGCTTGCCATTATAGCTAAACTGAAAAACGGAGGCCGTATAATCGGTAACCACCGGCCCCAAGGTAGCCAACCATGCTACTCCGATTACCATGTCCCATCCTTGCAAGGGAAGCACATAGAAGTCGATGGAGACTTGCTGCCCCTGAATGAGGAGCGGAACTTGCTTGACCACTCCCTCGAACATTAACCTCTCACCATTACCGACCAAAACCGAGAAGGGAGCTGTGGTAGCGATTGGCAGGTTCAGGAATTTGGCCACTCTGGTTTGCATGAAGTTGTGGGTGCTTCCGCCATCCAATAGCACCTGGACAGGTCTGCCGTTCACCGTCCCCTGGAACCGGAGCGTCGAAACCGAGGAACCACCTGCCAAGGCATTATAAGAGATAGATGATTGAGGTTCGACGGGACTCTCGGACTGATGCAAAACCAGATCTGGTTCTGGAAGAGGCGGAGTCGGAATCACAGGGTCCGAATCCAGAGGTTCGGGCTCAGCGTCGAACAAGAGGAGCTGGGGTTTCACCTTGCACTTGTGATCCCATGAGTACTTTTCGTCACAGTTGTAACAAAGGCCTTTGGCCCGCCTCTGCGCCGCCTCGGAGGCAGTAAGCCGGCGGAAAGGCAACTTGTTGCCGCCGGGAAGTGTGGCAACCGAAGATGAAGAAGAACCAGTAGAACTAGTGGAAGGAGATTGGTGAACCGGCTTAGGTGTGGGTAGAAGGGGTTTAGTGTTACCCAAGCTGGGCCGAGTCAAGCCCTTCTCCAACAAAATCCGTTGTTCATGGCGTTGGGCCAAGGTCATGGCCTCAGCCAACGTAGTGGGCCGGTGCACTAGGACCGAGTGCTTGATATCAGGCGGGAGACCCGAGATGAAACAATGGGTCAGAAAATGTGATGGCAATTGCACTGTTCGGTTGGTGATGGCTTCAAAAGAGGCGCGATAATCACTAACCGTAGAAGTCTGGTGTAGCTTGGCCAGCAAACCTTCAGGCTCTTCCAAGTCTGGGGAATGGAATCGGAGTAACAGCGACTCAGTAAAAGCTGTCCAGCCTGTAAGTTGACGGTTCCGATACATCCAATCGTACCAGTCGGAGGCAGCATCGTCGAAATAAAAGGAAGCAATAGTAACTCGCTCCTCTTCCTAAATATTGTAGAAATCAAAATAGCGGGTAGCCTGCAAGATCCACCGCTCGGGGTCGACACCGGAAAATCGAGAAAGCTGAACCGGCGCTGGTTTGTGGCGGCCCAGTGAAGTCTCGGAGGAGGAAACCGATCGACTCTGGGACTGGCTCTGCAAGGAACTGGCTCGCGCCATCAACTCTTTGATTACCACACTCATGCCCTCCAGATCCTTACGAGTGGAAGCGTGATCATCCACCAAATGTTTGACTGTTTCATCGAGTGGCCGCGAACTGGAGACCTGATCTACCATCTGTGTAGATTGGCAATGAAAGAACCAATGAAAGTACTTAGAAATCGAAATAACAAAACGGGAGCAGAAACAAGGGAAGTTTCTATTGATTATTCAGCCGCCAATGAATTACAATCTGGAAATGAGAGGAAGATTAGGGAAAGAAGACTCAGAATAGAGATGAGAAGAGAAATTACACTTTCAGAATGTTCATAAGCATCCTCAACAAACAGTAATCAAATCAATATAAAGGGAAATTCCTAACAGACTCTCCATGAACTCGTTATTTCTTAGCTGGTTTTGCTGACTGTGCTGTTAACACATAACCGGCTAATCTTCTAGAAGGGATTCGGATTCTGTTTCCCCTTCTTGGACCTGGTGGCTCGTCAATAACAATCTGCTGCTCCTCATTCAAAATGGGCTGGTCCTCTGCTTGTTCCTCTGTTTGGGCCTCAACATCGTTGATATTGGATGCATTCATAACACTCTCTGTTATCCTCCATCAGATCATTCACCATTTTTTAAACAACTTTTCGATCACAGACATCCTTCATGTCAAGTCCTAGCTTCCAAACCTCACCCACAAACCTATTGTTTATCTGCTGATCCGCAAAATACGGCCAACAGATCATCGGAACACCAGCCACGATGCTCTCCAATGTTGAGTTCCATCCACTGTGAGTCAAAAACCCACCAACTGCTTCGTGTGCCAAAACCTCTTCGTGAAGAAGTCCAATGGAGTAGACATTGGAGAATCTCCTGCGTATTTGAGACAGTATTGGCCCTTCCAAGTCTTCGAAGGTGTCAAGGATAAGTCCTCGTACTCGAAGTGTTTGTCGTCTGCAGTTCGTGAACAGCTGGAGATTAAGGTCTGACTTGTCGTCAACTCGGCGGAAACTCGGAAGTTCTCGACAACGAAGAGATGTCTTCATTCCTGGTACTGTCGTCACGATTCTATCCATATCTTCACTGCCTTTTGTTCACCAGAACTAGAAAGGAAACTAAAACACTAACAGAAGTTATATGCACTATGAACAAAGATTTAAGTACATACCTTTAATGGGAAGCTCACCAGCTTTAATCATATCAGGAATACAGAAGTAAGACCAGTAAGAGCAAGAACTGACGGCTCGGAAATGAATAACAGGAATTCCAATTTCAATTGCTGCCTCTAGAACGAACTCCAATCCTCCATCACCAATTATACAGTTCAAGGGTGGTGTCATTCCCTTCACCATTTCTTTAAAAGTAGGCGTTGTAACCATTTTCATGGTCTCCAACAGCTCCATGAAATGGTTACCTGTGCGTTGATGCTCAACAGGCAAGCCATCGGGTACGGTCTTGAATTGGAATCCCTGATATTTGGAGAATCGGACTTGAAGATCAGTGAAACGAACTAGCCGTTCATGGTTATGTTCGGAGTTCACGAAGGTGACATAAAGACCAGAGAGGCATAGGAATTCAGCGAGCTTGAGCATGGAGTTGACATGGCCTTGTGCTGGGAGAGGAAAGATGAGTACATGAGGAGGATTGGAAGACCCTTTTTTCCATTTTCGATTCTTGAAGCTCACTCGCACTATTCACAGGTTTCTGAAACCTTTTTATAGTGAGTTCAATGAAGGATTGTTCTTGGTCATTCAGTTCCGTGCAAGATAAGGATTCCAGAATCACTTGAACACCTGTTAAAATATATGACCCAACGGTCCTCAGATCTAAAGGCCATTGCACATGAAACAAATGCTTAGCAGAGAAAAGACAAAGCAAAGACGGAGCATAAAGAAACAATGCGTGAAAATAAAATAGCAATAGATACAGTAAACCTTTATTTGCATAGCCTTATTTTCTTGTCTGAGTAATGATTCACAAGCTATTATAGGGAGAGAAATAATCCCAACTATGTGTATATAAACGATGTACATCATTCAATATATACAAGGGAGAGCAACTAATTTCTCATTCTCTTCTCCAATTATTGACTCCATTACTAGAGTTTCTTACATGGTATTAGAGCTTTGTGGCCCTCAACTTTATACCTTCCAAAAATCCAAAATTAATTCAAAATGACTAAAGATTCAAAAGTAATCGAAGAAACAAGTGACAACCGAACCTACTTTGACATCGAAGCCAAATTGTACAACATTTCTCTAGCCGAAAACTCAGGAAGTAATAACTATTTATCCTAGAGTCAATCAATGATAATTTCATTGAGGGCCAAAAAAAAAGGTTTTGTTACCGAAGAGTTGGAGAAACCCATCTCCGACGAAGCAAAGGCAAGGAAATGGGTGATCGCTGATAATATGGTCATCGCCTGGATTTAACACCCTTATGAAGGAAATCGCCGACTCATTCTTGGTGGTAATCACCGCGAAGGACATATGGGACAAGCTTAAGGGACGTTACAGAGAGAGCAGCGGGCCTTACTTATACTAGCTAAGGCAGGAGATAAATAATCTCCGTCAAGGTAACAATTCCGTTACGACTTATTTCATGAGGTTGAAGAAATTATGGAATGACATGGAGTGTCTAAGACCTATGAAAACTTGTGTGTGTGATGCATTTAAACATGATGATGATGTGGTGAATGACAAAAAGTTGACAAATTTTTTGTTATGATTAAGAGAGGAATATGCTAATGTAGTTAGCCAAATTATGTTGTTGGATCCATTGCCACAGGTCAGTAAGACATTCTATGATTTTGACCATTGAAAAACAAAAATCTCTTTGTGTTGATTCCAACGGAATAGGACAGATGGGTATAGTGTTATTAGCTAACAACGGGGCTGTTAGAAAACAGAGTTACACCAAGGAAGGGTTAAATAGGAAGACAGGTGGAAGAAATGATGAAAAATACTGTAATTATTGCCATGCAAAGGGACACCTGAGGGAAACATGTTTTTAGCCGCACAGTATACTGAAGTAGTACAAGGATTTGTTTCGGATTGTTAGACAACCATGCAAGCTAATCATCCACATGCTTATCTGATATAAAATGTGTTACTTACTATGAAAACTACTATTTGATTCATAGTACATTGATCTAATTCAAGTAGATTCGAATTTGAGTTGGTCCAAACATCAAATATTAATATATTGATTGGTGTTTATCAAATGTTATCAACTGCATCGATATGGACAAAAAATTGAAAGAAGGCGGGTAAAACTTGTAGTTACAAACTCAATGAAATTGAAACGAAGCAGAAGAACTAAACTAAGCTCTGTGAAGAAACGAAACTGAGAAGAGGTTCTGAACAACATGGAACAGGGAAAAGGACGAAGGTTGGTGCTTTTCCCTTTACCATTTCAAGGCCACATAAACCCAGTGCTTCAACTTGCGAACATACTTCACTCCAAGGGCTTTTCTAACACTGTGATTCATACCACGTTTTGTTGGAATTTTATGAGTCACACGTGTAAATATATATACATATATTTTTATCTTAATTATAAGCCTAATAAAACATGATTTAATTTGGTAAATAAATTGGGCCACAAAATATTAATTAAGTAATAGTATGAGTCTGATGTGTAGGAGCCCATTACGAGTCGTTATAGTTAATGGACCATAGGTAAAAACTGATTATAAAAGAGTTGTAGTCCTTATGTTAGATACATTCTTAGCATTCCTTGGAAAACAGGTTCTATCAATTTTCTTTGTTCTATAAGGAGAATCCATTTAATTCTGGATCTTGGCTTGGAAGAACATAAATCCATCAAATTTTACTATTTACATTTTTGTTGTGCAATGGATCAAGGTTAGTGTTCTTATTTGTATATATATTATTGTTTATTCGATTTGCATATGATTTTAGTTGATTAATAAGTGTTTAGAAATTTGATTATGATAATCATAAGGCTATATTTCTATCAAGTAGTATTAGAGCCATTTTACGTAGATTGCTTAAACATGATATTCAATTTCATTTTCACTCCTTTTAGCATGTTTATGATAGTAGAAATGAATTACATATTTATAAATTGAGATTTTAGTGTAAACAAAGTTTTTTATTTCATTGATACACTTAATCCAAGTGATTAAACCATTTTTTGAATTATTACTTACTGTTTTTCTTGATTATTCAAGGCTGAAATAAAACTTTTAGGTAAAAATTTTGTTTTGATTATCTTAGTCTGAAAGTGATTAGAAAACTGGTAAATAATGTTGTTGGTGTCGGAATATTGTTTCATTCGATCAAGAAATTAACGAAATTTTGACTGTACAAATTTTGAAATTATGTTAGACTTGTAATATATTTTGAAATCTCATATTGAAGAATTACAAAGATGGGGGAGTCTTCTTAAGTTATAAAAGGAAGACTCCTTCATCTATCTTAAGCATCTTAAAAATTACCTTTTATAAGATAAAATTCTTTCTCTTCTTTTGTAGTATTTTACTTATATTATTTCTAGAATATAGTAAAATATCAATTTAGTAGTGTCCGAGTAAATAGGCATAATTGATTGAACCTCGTTAAATTATAGGGTTCTTTATTTGTCTATTTAATGGCTATTGTCAGGTATAGTTGTAATGAATTATTGTGCTATTAATTACAGATTTAGGAAAGTTCTGTCTAGGAGATTGGAATTTAAGTGGGTTCGTCTTTGACCCTCCAGTCTTTCTTAGGAATTTGCCTGGTGTGATTTTTCAGTACAATCGTTCACACTCTATTCACTTAGGCAATAGTGGTCAAGGTGAATTTGTCATTATTGGTGGAAATTAATCCGAAGTTTCACAACAATTAGTATCAGAGCCAAGTTTTTTTTCTTAGTATACTCTGTGGTTGCAGCGTGGTCTGATCTTCTACATCAACAAAGATTTTTCTTTGGGCTATTGACATTCCACATTGATAGCAATTGAATAGAAATTATAGCAGAGATGACAGAAATCAAAGATACGACTGCACGAATCACGTCGACAGCTTCTACCTTGTCTATTCTAGCAAGGACTTATGTGACAAATGCAAGATTTGCGGTGGAGATTTTTGATGATACGGGTCATTTCAGTTGGGTTCCGAAATCGGTGCCCAACATGAGTGGTATCAGAGCAAGAAAAAGTATGGTATGAACAAGAAGTTGGGTTTCGGAAATGGGACCCAACAATTTCGGCATGTGGCAAAGTGAAGTTCAAGATGCTCTTTTTTAGCAAGATCTTGACATCGCCATTGAAGAAAAGAACACCAGAATTTAACGAGGTTCAGCCAATTATTCCTATATCAGACACCGCTAAATTGATATTTCACTATCTTCTGAAAATAATATAAGTAAAATACTACAAAAGAAGAGAAGGAATTTTATCTTATAAAAGACAATTTTTGAGATGCTTAAGATAGGTGAAGGAGTTTTTCTTTTAAAACTTAAGAAGACTTCCCCATCTTTGTAATTCTTTAATTTCTTCAATATGGGATTTCAAAATATGTCATAAGTCAACAATTCTCTACCTTGACATATTTTGCATCTTCAAATCTCTCACAAAACTCATCTCTAGTAGTGTCTTCAAATGCGCCTTACAACACCTATCTTCAACTTTTAGCAATGTTGATTAAGTCCAAACAATGTTGCAGCTTGACCGCAATCACTACCTTTGTCAACATGTCAACAAGATTCTTAGTGGTCTTAATCTTCAAAGATTGCTTGATGAATTGGGAATTGGACATAAGCATGTCAAAGGACATTGTGAATTTGTGATACTTAAAGTGTCATTCGTTTAGCAAATAATCAAGTTTATCATGCAAGGATGAAGCACATTGATGTTCGTTATCACTTTGTACGAGAAGTTTTGGAAGAAGTTGTAGTAATCTAGAAGATTAAGACCACTAAGAATCCTGCTAATATGTTGACAAGGGTGATGATTGCGGTCAAGTTCCAACATTGTTTGGACTTGATCAACATTGCTAAAAATTGAAGATGGGTGCTATAAAACGCATTTGAAGACACTATTAAAGATGAGTTTTGTAAGAGATTTGAAGATGCAAAATATGTCGAGGTGGAGAATTGTTGACTTATGACATATTTTGAAATCCTATATTGAATAATTACAAAGATGGGGGAGTCTTCTTAAGTTATAAAATGAAGACTCCTTCACATATTTTAAGCATCCCAAATATTGTCTCTCATAAGAAAAATTTCTTCTTTTTTTTGTAGTATTTTACTTGTATTATTTCTAGAAGATAACGAACTATAAATTTAGTAGTGTCCGAAAAAATAAGCATAATTGGTTAAACCTTGTTAAATTCTAGTGTTCTTTAATTGTCTATTTAATGGCTATTTTTGGGTATATTTGTAATGAATTATTATGTTATTAAATTACATGTTTAAAAAAATTCTGTCTAACAGATTGGAATTTAAGTGAGACTCTCAAGTCTTTCCTGAGAATTTACCCCTATGTTCACTTAGGCAATAGTAGTTAAGGTAAATTTGTCATTATTAATAAAAATTAATCCGAAGTTTTACAGCAAGTTCCATTGCTCGGCTTAACAAGCAGGAAACGAGATCAGTAGTATATGTTAGCTTTGGAAGTATAACTGCGATATGTGAAGCTGATTTCTTAGAAATAGCCTGGGACTGACCAAAGTAAGCACCTTTCTTGTGGGTGGTTCGTTCTGGATTAGTCTGCGGTAACAAATGGCTCGAAAAGATCCCCGATCGGTTCATGGAGGATTTGAAAGGGAGAGGACATATTGTCAAATGGGCTCCTCAATTAGAAGTGCTGGCTCATCCTGCCATTGCTGTATTTTGGATTCATAATGGCTGGAATTCTACACTGGAGAGCATCTGTGAAGGGGTCCCAATGATGTGTACGCCTCGTTTGGTAGACC
>JANKYE010000002.1:1298450-1311339 GCA_032467995.1 Erythroxylum dillonii | reverse complement strand
TATAATGTGATGCATTTATATGTGATTGCATTCATGTTTTCGATTTTATTTATGAATTGTGAAAAGTTTCGGAATTTTGAGGAATGAGAATTTGAGGTTTTCAACCGTGAAAGTTTTGGAAACTGATTATGAATGATTTGAAAAGTTTTGAAAATGAGTTTTTGGATAAAATTTTCGAATGTGAAATGTTTATAAATGGCAAGTTGCTTGAAGAATGAGTTTTGTTTATTTTTCGATGTATAAACATGTTATCCACGAGCTATCAGTTCACCCCCCTTTCATCCCCATCTCTAGGTATTCGAGCAGGAGATCAGATAAAATACCACTTTGTACTGTGGCTTGAAAATACCACTTTTGTTTGCTATGGGAGTATGAAATTGAAGTATAGATTTGTATATGAACTAGCATAGTGAATTTATGTATGTGAATGATATGGTATACGAAATATGATTGTATATGAATATGATTGGGTGGTGTTTGGATTGAATTTGGGAATTTGTATATTGAATTAAGATGAATGGGATTTTCATATGATGTATGAATGTGAATGTATATGAATGAGATATGAATGTGTTTGGGTTCCGGACGGAAGGTCCAATGATTTTGAGTTTTGTTTGGGATTATAGAATTGTGTTTAATCTATTTGCAGATTTTGGGATTTTTAAAAATACAGCCGTTATGCTGGCCGATTTTTATTAGCGAGCAAATAAGATTTTGGTTAATTGATGATTTATGGGATATATTTATTTGTGAATGAGATATGTGTGGTTGTTTTTATAGCAAAGAAAGAATAAGAATAAGAATAAGTTTTGTTAAAGATGAGATTGAGTTTAAGACGAATTTTATGAATTGAGTATTATTTGAGGATGAAATTTCCAGTGGGAAAATTATATTGATTTGATTTGTATAAGATTGAATAAAAAGAAAAGGAATGAATAATATGAATAAAGAAAAAAAATTTATATTAGATTTCGGATTGTTTTAGTCTTAGGGTTTCTAACGCGACCCTTTGGTTTCGATAAAAAAAGTTTAAGTTCTGGGATGTCGGAAATTTGTTTCGGTTCGATTGAACCGTTTGTTTGCTTCGTTTTTGATTTGCTTCTGATTAGTTTCGCTTCGAAATCCGTTCCTTCGATTTTCGCTCTCGATTTTATTTCCGCATTATGTTATCCAATTTGCGTTCGCTTTGTTTTTCGATTCATGTTTTCGTCCGTTCTTCGCTTTGTTTTTGTTTTCCTTTTTTGTTTTTCCAGTTGGGGTCCGGTTTCGAGATCGGGTCCCAACACCTCTTTTGTCTATTACTTTAATAGTGTGTATATCACTGTGTATAATGCCTAAGACATATCCCAAATCATTCTTTGTATTTTTACTTAATCCTTTTCCTCCCATTTTAGTACTAAAACTCATAATTTTGCAAGTATATAATATAAATCAAAAGGAAATGAGGCAAAATAATAAGATAATTGTGAAGGGAACTTTAATAATTTGTGTGTGTAAATTCCTAGTCAAAACAATAATTGTATACTTGCGGAACTTTTTTCATCCTTTCCTGAATTTTTTTTTTTTGTCTATAGTACCTCATGACCCTGATCTATAGATTAAAATGTTATTATATAAGAAGAATTTTGTTTTAAAGCTAATTTTGGCATACAGGCAAATATTGTCTCTAAGGTTATGTTTGGTAGAGCGGTTAGTAACAAAATAGAATGGAATATATATTCCATCGTTTGGAAGGAGGATTTAAAATGGAATGAAATGGAATAGGATGGAAGGGGAAGGTTTACATTTCTTCCTATTTTATCCTAAACACTAAAAATGAGTTATCTCTGATTTGGGGGGTTAGGATGAAATGTAAAATGATAAATATGTACTACCTAATATGCCCTTAATAATTGTTTATAATACCAATTATACCTAAACCTTAATAACAAGTAGTAAGACAATATGTTTTGTTTTATCAAGGGTAAAATAGTCATTCATTATTATTATACATACATAACATTTCATTCCATCTATCTTCCAAATAGTATTTCACTATATTAAACCCTTTCATCCCTCCCAAACAACAATTTTCTAATATTATATCCATTTACATTCTATTTGATTGTAAATCATTTCATTTCATTCTATTCCATTAAAAACCTTACATTCAACCAAACATAGCCGATGGAGCAATTGAACATTGGTTAGGTTTTTTTTATTAAAAAATATTTATGATTAGAAATTTAATCCCGCCAAGCTTCATTCCTTCAATCAATATTTCTATCTACCTAATGTGTCCTCTTTAGAGCAAAGAATTATTGAGATATGTCCCTTTTGGAATAACTAAGTATTGGGATGTTGATGAAGGAAAAGTAATATTGTCTAAAGTGTTTAAATTATTCTTTTATATTGTATCTCCTTTATTTTTTTTCTTATTATCTTTTTCTTATTCTTATAAATCTTGAGTTAACTTTATAGACTTACTTTAGTGATAATGAAGTAAAGGTAATTAGTTTACCATTCAAAATAAAGTAACATTGATTATTATCCCTAAAAGAATGTGACCCGCTTATATAGGAACTACGTCATATTACACCTTATCCTTATACCTCCTAGTTGGGAAAAAAATAACACTCGCTTTGTTGCTCTTATCTTTATTATTCTCATTCAACCATTATAAAATGTATTGTTTACGGTGCTTTGTAGTTGCCAATCTCAAATCTTCCACTAACTGTATACTACTTATATTCACATAACTCTTTGTCTCTATAATCACACTACAAAATTGATCCTTGATAAAAGTCCTTATATGGAAGAGATTATTCTACTACTCATTTGCTTTATCCTCTCCCACATACATACTCAATGCCCTCCTAGTGACCAACATCCTTCACTCTTCAAGCTTTTCTATACTTGTATCATAACTAGTATCCTCCATACTATGCATATCATCATCCTCCTTCTCTTCACTCTCGGACACACACTTTCCATCCTCCCTCAACATCATCACCTTCTTATTAGGAAAATTATGAATTTATATTCCCTCTACCTAAGTACTTGAAACACTTGACATCTTGATTTCTAGTTTTTGAAGAAGAATCAATGTTAAGTTTCTCTTTTCTTAGTACTTATGCTTTCAGTTTGGTTGCTTCATATTTAGATTTATAACATTTCTATACATTTTACTATATGATTTATTCCATGATGAATAACCTACACTAGAAAAACCAAAATAGTTAGTAAACATGTTTTTGAGTTGTTTTTCTACCTTTATGACCATATGAACTACATCTTCGAATTCTAATAATAGTTTAGCTCTACGATATCAGCAATTTCTAAATTTAATTTACAAATAAAGTAAGCCATTATTACTTTCCAATCTTCCTCCACATTCTTTCTAATCATGACAACTTCTATCTTATTACAATATTCTCTATACTCTTAGAACCTTGAGTTAAAGTTTGAATCCTTTGATAGAAATATCTATAGTAGGAATTTAGCAAAAGATGTTTCCTCATCATCAATTTCCTCTAAAGTCTTAATAGGTGCCTCTTGGTTCCTTCTCCTAATGAGGATCTATTTATTCAACTAATCTGTGACTTAATCATAAAAATATATTTATGTCAACTTAAGCTTTTTTTCTTTCAAAAAGAATTTTTTTTTGGAAAATGAAGAATAGTTTTGAGTAAGCTTTAAGCTTCCAACAATAGAATGCGTAAAGAAGTTCACTTAAAAATGATCCAACAACTATTGACAAATTTCACACTTTCGAAAATGTGGAGGTACAAAAATTAGGAAGTTACCAAAGAGATAAAAGTCAAGTTCCCAACTAGCTTTCATTTGGGAAGTGACACCTTAGTGAACTTTGTTTACCATAAGAATTTATCTAATCAAAAGTTTTGTATTAGGAATCATTATATACTTGTCTAAGGTTAGGCCTTTATGTAGCCTATTTTTCCTTTCCCTCTAAATAGTATAAGAGAAGCATATGAAAGAATTTTTGTAACATCCCACCCCCGACAGGAAGGGTAAAATAGTAAATTGGCATAGCATGAGATTGATAGGGATTTATTAGTATTGTCCATGCATACTGGTACTAGTGAACAGTGAAATCTGTGCACATGAAATAACTGTACATGCATACATGACATTCTCAGTTTTCGTGTCTAATGCAATTTTATTGTGATTAACGTGGTTATTGGGTTTGAAAATTTATTCTGAGTGATCCATAGAGTGTTTTACATTTTAAGGGATTTTTAGAAATTTTTCTGGATTTTTCCAAAGAAAATTTCCGGATCGAAAAAATCGCCAAGTGGCGAACCGGTCGATTTTCGGTAGCGAAAATTTCTACCCAATGGCACTGTAATATTGGGTATATTATTTTGGGATTTTAATTAGGGCCATTGGACTTGAATGGGTCAAATTTATGTCATTAGAGTTGAAAATCCCTTAATGGAGTTTGACTTTTTATCTTTGACTTAGACAAGTGTCATTTTGACACATGTAACTTTCATTTAATGCTCCCTTATCCACCTCCCACGGTTTTGCTTTATTTAAAGAAGACAAGTTCATCTCTTATTGTTTATTTTCTCCAATCAACCGAAACCTACATCATTGTTTTACCCTATCCATCAAATTTTTTCTTCTTTAAGGAATTCCTTCCTCCAAAACTCAAGAACTCTTCTTCTTACAACCAAGTTATGTTCTTGCTATGGAGAACCTACACATGTATGGTGGTAAAAGAGAGTGGAGAAGGTAGTGAGTTAGGGTATTTATTCATTGTATACTGAGTTTTACTGACTGGTGTAGTACGCCACCCTCGCGGGACACGGACTCGGATATCACCAATGATATCGGGTTCAGGTCACGTGGGAGTGGGGTGTTACAACAAACCTAAAAATAATTGAAAAACCCATTAAGGAACAAAGAAAATAACATTATGATTGAATTTTTATTTCGATCAAAGGGGTTCTCTATCTTGGTAATATGTTCTTTTGCTCGATAATTGTTGAGAGGAATATCTTCGAACATATGTAAGAAAAAATTTTCTTTTAGTTGTGTTATAGTTACAAAGAATCTCCTATAAAGTATTTGCTTGTAATGTTGATGGATAAATGTATGAGTCTTTCTTATATTGTTTCCGGATGTCTCAATTGTTAAAATTTGAAGAAATTCCCTCTTTTCAACGAATGAATGAAAGGGCCACTTCAAATTAGGATTTTGAAATAAAATAAAAGAATTCCATTATGTCAAAATATTGCATCTTTTGAATTGATTAATAATAAATTTTATTTAAAATCATTAGGAATTCATAAGAAAGTGAACTCCTAATGTGGTAGAAACGACTGCGGTAAATCGGAGAGTTTGCGAAACTGATACACTCTTACGATTTTCACATAGGAATTTGGAAAACTAGTATAATTTATGCTATTGATATTGAATTCTTTATTCTTTTCATTCTTAGTTATTCATAATTAATATCAATATAGAAATACAATAAGAGTATTATTCGATTCATGAGGATAGGAAAATTTGCTTTTTATGTAACCGGATTGTATGGTCTGGGAATATGGGTGTTTGATCCTTATGGACTTATAGGGAAAGTCCACGCTATAAATCCCGTATGTAATATGGAAGGCACAAACAAGTATTTATTTATTGTTTCTTAGAATCAAAGAAACAATCGAATGAATGGGTTTCAGGGTTTTGGGGGTGATATAAGAGTCAATTGTAGAAAGAATCATGGAAATATTTTTTTACTGATATTTAAACTCACGTGACAAGCAAAGGCTCTGAAAAGATCACTCAGGAAATCCGCATCTAGAAAACCATTTACTTCAGAATTTAGAAACAAATGGAGTTGGAAAAAATGAATAATAAATAATAAATAATAAATAAGGTAATGAAACGAAATTATTGATTGGATTAGGAATACTTTTTTAATTACTTATGGATAAATGAGTTTTCTATGTTATACTATTCCAAGTGTGACAATGAATCGATTTAATAATTTAGATATTGTTATTCATGATATTGATTCGATTGGACATCATCATCATAGAATTCATCCCATTTAATTTATAAACGTTATCATCTCTATGGGATTCAATCCCGACTTCTTGCAAAGTAAATCATAACAAAAGGATAAGATTATGGAAGTAAATATTCTCACATTTATTGCTACTACATTGTTCATTTTAGTTCCTACTGCCTTTTAACTTATAATTTACGTAAAAAAATGTTAGACAAGTTAGTGAAAGTCACTAATTTGAATGAAACTTGACTTCTTACTCCTTAATGGATTGCAAAAAAAAAGAGAGAGAGCAAAGAATTCCAATTTCGTGTCGTACATAAACGTGGATAAATAAGGGCAGACTATAATCAACACTATTCTATGATATCCGATAGTACGGTATAATGAAATTTTTCTTCTTTTTCTTCTTTTTGATATGGAAATAAAGAAAATCAGATAAAATCAAAAGTTAATAAAGGTCCCCTTTCGGATGTCAAAAAATTGGATATTGAATGTATCCATTTTTGGTTCAAATTTTTGATAAATAGCAATAAGAACGATAAGATGAATTTTATTTATCCAAACCTTTTTAAATAATTATTTTATGGAAGTTTCATTTATGTTTAACGAATTGGAATAAGATATGTTTGGCATTTGTGAGAACTTTTGAATCAAGTCTTCTGTTTAGACTGATAAATCCACTATCAATTATTATATCCTCTATTCAACGAGGAGAAATGAGTGTTGATATTGTAATGATTCAAAAGGATTTTATATTACAAAATTGATGAAAAAGAGAATATTGATTATTGGACCAATGCATCATTTTTTTCAGTCAAATCTCTGTTTTTCTTAGCTTTCCTAGTTGGTAAGTGGTTAGTTAGAAGTATGCAAGATTTTAGCTTTTGAAAGATTAGGGTTGAGTTTACAAAAAGACAATCATTATATAGAATCTGGACTCCCCAGTCATTGCATCAGTCACACCCATTCGCAAGCACGGGGACTCCCCAATCACCACAGTTACGGTCACAGGTGTGACTCCCCTCCCCAGTCATAGGTGTGATTGAGGAGTCACACCTATGAGTGTGAGTCACACCCCAGTAATCTTTGCATTATGCTTTGCTTCTTCTCCATATACAGACCATTATTATTCCCTCTCTAACGCACGCTCCTGGGCCAATGCACGCCCGTAATAATCTCTTGATGGCCATTGCATAACCGTGCCATAGTAGCCACCGTATAACTGTGTCACCGCTCTAGTTAACATTGCAAACCCCTGCGTCTACCTACGCAACCAGTTATGCCTCCAAGAACGAAACAACCTAGAGTTCGCTTATCTCCAGCACAAGAGTCTAATTAAGGTATTCCGTTTCTGAACTTTGAAAATAGAGAGCACCAAAAAAGGAACACTTTTTTTAAGGATCGTAAAATTATTCCTAATAGATTTTTAAGCACTTATTGAACTAGGAATATTTGATTGAGTCCATGAATTGCTGCAAAATATAGGCTGGGAAAATTTTTCAAAATTTAGGAAAAAATCATATTTAGAATTGATATTAGAGTTTATGACCACTTTGGAATTAGTTCGTGAAACTAATAATAGGAACATTGCGTTAAGTTTTTAATTTCAATTAATGAATGCATATTATCTCATCACTTTAGAAGTACTTAATGATATTTTTGGATTTCCAAATAATGATTTCTATAAATATCCTGACGAATTTGTGGCTAGTGACTTTTGGTCACAATTTACCAATTCTAATAAAGTGTTTGCCTCTAGTCGATCTAAATCATCTGCTATGGTGGACCCTGCCCTTCATTATCTCCATCGATTTTTAACTTTTACATTATTCGATAGAGGGGATAGTAATGGGGAAATTTCTAAAACTGAATTATTTATTTTATGGTTTATGGTACATGCTAGGCCCTTTAATGTCGGTAGTTGGTTAAGTCTGCATTTACATGAAGTGGCTCAATCTAATGCAGGTAAAATAGTTGTTGGGGCATTTGTGACCTAAATTGCAGAACATCTTGGCTTGTTAATTGAGACAACACCCATACCGATGCAGTTAGTTTCAGGAAACTCGACTCTTGACTTGAAACCTTTGGTGTCGATGAAGGTTATCAAGTGGTAAGGCAATCCCCATGATTTTATCAATGATGACATAGGGGAAGCTTCGAGCAATAAGTGATCTCGAGTTGTTGAAATGGAATCTTCAGAAGAAGATGATGTTCCACCTCCCTAACCCCAACGTATGGTTCCGTGGAGTATCAATCACTGGCAAATCAATTGACAGTATTTGAATGGCAAACAAATGACAGGCTCTAGAAAATTAAAGCTAGCGTGGCAGAGAGACAAACCTTCATGGACAATTTGAATGCTCGCTTCGGACAACCTCCACCCCCATCTTAGTATCATGTTTCTAACCTTTCCCTTTTTATTTGTTGTTGTTTTTATTTTTTTCATTTTCATCTTTGCCCTTGCTTACGTTCTTTTGCCTTTTAGATCACCCTTTCATTTTCTTATCACATCAAGGGAAAAGAGATGTTCAAGTGCTGTGTGACTAACAATTTAAAACAAAAGACAAAAAACGATTATATGTGTCTTGTGTGTTTGTTTTCCCATTTAGTAGCTATCAATCTGGATTAGAAATGCATAATATAAGTGAATGAGTATACTTGCATGCTTGGACTAATTGAGTTAGATTTCAGTTAAAATGACATTAACCTATTGTGATAGATAAATGACACATTTCATTTGGTAAGATTTTGAGCCTTTTTGAAATATTAAACACCAAATTCTATAATTCTTTGTCGAGAGTGTTCTTTCATGATTAAGGAACTCCAGAACTTGCTTGCAAATACTAGTTTAGATCACACAATCTTATGCAAATATTGGAATGATGAAGGCAATTAGGATTTAGCCCTTTTACTTAAAACGCCACCATGATTTTACCACTAGTAAACCCCTTTGAGCTTAATATGACACCTTTTCTTTCTTTAAACCCAAATATGAGCTTTCACCTTAATCAGTTATCATCTTTATTATACCTACCATAAAGCAAGTTGAGCATTTGAATGAGTATAATTGGGTTTACGGAATAAGTGTGGATAATCATAACGTATAGTTCCCTATTATATTAGGGATGGGTATCGTTGTGGAGATTTTCACTTCTCCTTTATATTTCTCTTCTCTTGATTTCCTTGTTTTATAATCATAAATACAAAAAAAATGACAAATATAGTAAAAATAAGAAGAAAAAAGAAAAGAAAAGGAAGGAAGAGAAGATGAGCAGAAAATGAAAAGAAGAGGAGAGAAAAGAAAAAAAATGGAAAGTGTTAATTTTGTTAAGTGAGAGGAAAGAATTGAGTGCTTTATGGTCATTCTTTTGTCTATGTTTAAATGCTCAATTTGTGTTGTGGTTTTAACCTACAATTTTCCTTTTTCCTACCCTTAACCCTACTCCATTACAACCTAAATAAAGACTTTTAGATTGGTAATTGTGTTTAATATGAGTGGTGGAGATTGGATTGTTAGGCGCAAGCTTATGGTAGATGCCTTAAATGAAATGAACGATGAGTGAATACATATCCTACCTTTAAATGCTTGAGAGGAAGAAGAGTTGAGTGAGTATCTATCACACTTATTTGATGGTTCTTTTAATTGAATTGCTTGTTGATTTTGGCTAAATATTCAAATAATAACTTGTTCATAGACTATTATGAATTTCAAATTCTTAGGTTGTGCTTATTGAAACAATCGTTGACATCTTTTACTATTAGTTGGGAAAATTGTTGTGTGTTGTCTAGTATTGTTTGTTTTGCTTAAGTAAAATGGAGGAAAATGTTGGAAAATTTGTTGTTTAGATTATTTATTTTCATATTCTAGTAGTATTTGTTTTGCTTGAGTAAAAGCAGAAAAATGTTGTATTGAATTTAGTTTGATTATACTTCAATTCATATGGTGAAATTGGTTTTCAATTGAATAAATATGAATCAAATGAAATCGATCAAAGTTATATAGATATTAATTAGATTAATTTGTAAAAAGGGTGGATTAATTTGTGAACCATATCAAAACCTAACTGTACGATCGTGCAATTAATCAAATTTAACTCATGCATGGTGGTGTAATTAATCAATAAATATTTTTTAAAAAATAAAATAAAATATATTTAATAAAGATAAGAAATTAGAACAAGCAAAAAATGGAATACGCCATCTATCTAGATGATGACAACTTTAAGAAATGATATGATGCTAATCTCTACTCTATAGATCTTACAAGTAAGTGCATCTATCAAACTATAGTATAGTGTTAGCAAATATCAAGTGTCGATCTCATAGGGACAATAAGTATTAGTAAAAACCTCTTTTAAATTATTTAATTGATAGCTTTTCTACCTGGCAGGATAAAGCTATGTACTATTAGACCTCCCTAGACCCCACACTTAGCAGGACTCTCACTAAATGTTGTTGTTGTCATTGACAAATAGGATGACAATTTAATTAAAACTAAACTAAACTAAAATCCAACACGATAATAAACGAAAATGTATATGAAAATAAGATTAATCACTATAAGTAGTACTTAGTTAATGAATCCCCTAAAGATTTCTTAAGTATTAAACATTTATCATGAAATTTAGTTATTGATCATTGGACTGTGAAAATTCAAATCTTATGTTCCTATCTTTCTAAAGACTATTAACAAAAGATTTCTTAATCTGAATAATATGAAATCATATATTAAACTAATATCCCAAACATATTAATTCAAGACTTAAAACACATAATTATATCCCAATGAATTAATCAATCAAATTGTATTAAATAAAGAATCAAATCACAAGGTCCATCCTAATTTAATCATACCTAGGAACTAAACAAATTTAGTTCATAAACACAGAAAACTAAACTAACATAAAAAAATTCAGAAGAATAATTAAAAAGAAAAGAATCCATAACATATAATATATATATTGACATGTGCTTAATTGATTGTGTAATTATTCTATAACACTTAGCGATTAACGACATGAAATTGCTTAAGATACTCAATTTGACTCATATGTAGTTTTAGGCACAATTCGGAAGCAAAGGAGTTAAAGTGAGTCGAAAACACTATATTTAAGTCGCTTTTCGAATAATCACACTCATTTGTCTTCATAGAGCAAGAAGAATAAGATTAGAGCAAGAATAATATAAGAAGAAGACAAGAAAATGAAGAAAATGATGAAGGTTTCTCAAGACCATGCCAGAATTATTACACATCCGTTAGTGATGGGACTGCATGGTGTCTGACGTGAGTTAGACATCACACACATCAACTACAATTCTATGTTTAAGCATAAAGAAGACCTGTGGTTGATGTGAAAGGGGCAGTGAAAAGGAATAAACAAGCAGAACCGATGCAACCATAGCAGGTGAGAGTGTCGACTAGAATAAGAAGCAACCGAGAGTCGAGTAGCTGCATCATTTTCCCCCTTCGGTTAAACCACCTATCCCACTCATTTGACCTAGCTCTTTATTAGATGATGGATGGTGGATAGTTGAACTTAAAGTAAATAAAGCATGAAAGAATGGGAGGGCTAGAGCATTACTCACGACCTGCATGTGTATTGTATGGGCGTAAGTTATTTCTCATACCCATGCAAGTGCTCTCACACCCATGAGTGGTAACGCATGGGGGGTAAGGCATGCTCACAAATGTGAGAGATAACTCATGGACGTGAGAAGTTAACATCTCACCAATCATCTTTAAGCGAGTTTCTAATATAAACCAAAGGGGTGTGACGATGGAGAAATGAAAGAATAGGTGTGTTTTAGGTTGGGAAAAAAGAAAGGAGCTCTCAGGAGATTGAAGAAGACAAAGCGATGAAACTGTCAGATATGGAGAGACCCATGGAGGGGTAGCTTTTTCGACGCCAGTTTGGAGGTGACATCGACGCCGAAGACCCAGTTAAGTGTATTTCTCCTTGTATTTGTTATTTTTTTTCTCTTTAGAAATTGAATGTGTTATTCGATGTGTATGGATTTATGTATTGTGAAAAGAAGATTTTAATGTGTTCATTGGATCATTTCATTACAAACTAATTCCTAGAATATTCAATAAAATCTCCTTAGAAACTTTGATAAAAATTTATTCTCTATTTGATATCTAAATAAGTCTTCATTTTCCTGTTATCTTAGGTTTAGAATTGCGTCTCAAACTCTAATTTTCCTCTAACTTAACTCTCACTATTTCTCTAATGTCTGCTCTTTTAACTAGCCTTCAATACTACCTTTTATAGTGTAAAATTAGGGTTTCTAAAGTGGACATGATTAGTCCAACGATCGTGTGCATAACCATGTCCCTAATAAACACTTCATAATTGTTCATATACATATCCCTAAGAGCTTACACAGGTATGAACCATGGTCATGTATGCTACTTACATAGGCTTATCCCTCTTTACACAAGTAAAACAATATCTCCAAAGTCATACACATTCATAGTGACTTACACAATCCTTCACATAGGCGTGTCCCTTTAAAATAGCTCCAATTCTTTCTTTTTTTTGTCCCAATTTTACCTAAACTCTTCTCCTTTTGATCCATGAAGGTCATTAAAACATACTAACACACTAAAAATAAAAATAAATACCAAAAATAATAAAAACTCTTAAATAATCAAATAAAACACTCTAAATATGATAATAAAAATATAGTCCATTAACCATTTGTCAAATATCCCTACATTTAAGCTTTCGCTTGTTTGTAAGTGTATAAGTCGACTTGTCCATTGTGTAAGTCGACTTATGCTTACTCGGTACTAATAAGTCGCCTTGTCCACTGGTGCAAGTCGACTTATGCGTGTACAGTACCTTAAGATTGTTAGAGTAGTGCCCTAAA
>JANKYE010000002.1:1249549-1260123 GCA_032467995.1 Erythroxylum dillonii | reverse complement strand
CTCTTCCTTCATTGCTTCTCTAACTGAAATTTGGATGGGATCTCGCCCTCTAAAATTTTAAAAAATTAAATATTTAGACTCTACTATCTTAAATTTTTTACTCCGTCACTGGCCAAACAGTTAATTGGCTTCTTAGAAAAGTTTTTTCTCATAAAAGATCTACAGAAAAAATGTTACTGACAAAATCTCTACTGGTATAAGCTCAACCAAACAAATGCTAAGCTGAATTTAAGAAAGGCAATGTGCTGACTCACCGATCCTTTTAAAGTAATTTTTTAATTAAAAGCATAAAACAACTTTTTTTAATTAGATTCGAATTTGGATTGCGCAAATCTAAACTTACTTGAGACCTAACTTTTTTAAATAAAATAATATTATTTTGTTTAGAATAATTAAGTCTCGAGTTAGTTTGAGTCTAAGCCTAATTTATAAATCGATCTATTGAAAACAACTAAATTTAGGACCATAAGTTAAAATTTGTCATCCCCAAAGCTCGTAAGTTTAGTATTAAATGATGTCTCTTTCTTATCCGCATAATTTGTATAGATTTTGATAAATTAATACTATTAGCCGGACTTTATGAATTAAATAATAACCATTATACAATATTTTACAATAGAGATAACAAATTAGTGGTTTGATTTGACATTAACGATATTGTTTAATTTAAATAATTTTATATTAAAGTTTAATACTCTCTTTTTTTTGAGACAATTAAAGTTTCATACTCAAAAATATCAGTTAAATATTTTATTTTATTTAAATTTTGAAATTTTTATTATACACATAAAATTTATAAAGTACACAACTAAAAATATTTGGGTAAAGTTAATGGATTAAGACGAAGTCACCGTCAACTGTAGAGCTTGAAAGATTACTCAATCAAGTGATTGAGATAGAACTTAATGTGAGGTATCTATGTAGTCGCAAGAAAAGGAAAGTCTTGCGGCTGGATTAAGACTTGGGAATCTATAGATGTTGTCTTGTCACGCTCCGGTTGGTTGTGCCAAGCATAAATTGACCCTGGCAATGATAGGACGTACAAGCCAAAGTCAAGGGTTGGATCATGTTTTCGTTACGTGTACTAATTGTATAGTTATCATATAAATGTGAAGTTACCGTCCTTTCAGATTTTTAGTCCAATATTATTCTGTCTTACTCTAATTTATAAAATCTTAGCTATTTATTTTGCAAGACTTATGCGAGACTTATATGAGACCCACATAAATAAATAGCTAAGATTTATTGGACACAGTCATACACCATAATATTAAACAGAAGATCTTGAATCAATTAATAGAATAGGTAAGAATTGAATAATTAGAATAGAGGGTAGTTGCTTTTTTTTAATGATAGAATTTTAAAGAGCACGTAATAATTAAAAATGATAAATAAATCATACAAATTTTAAAATTAATTTAAATTTAAACTTGATCATATTTAAATAAAAGAGTTTGAATTTGAATTTTTTTAAATTTTAAGTATATTTGAAAGTTTTAACTTACTTATTGAATAGGTCTAAAATTAGCTTATTAAAAATAAATAAATAAGATAACTAAACTTCATTATATGTATAGGAATATTTTAGATGGAAGCTCCTATTTTATCTAAATTTTAATCTAAATATAATTTTTAATATTTGGGTTGAGTTACGATCAAATCATTTTTCTCATTTCTAACAACAACAAAAAAAACTTTGAAACAACCAATTTTTTACCTTAGCTTTTAATTTTTCGGTTTGATTAAGTTTAATAATTTTTGTTGTTAAAAATTAATTAGCTTATTAATTAATCAGCTAGTTTTAGTAGAATAATCAATATTTATAGATAAAATAAATGATTAATTTGTATTTAATAATCTTCGTTTTCAATTAAATTTTAAAATTTTGATGGATAAAGATAATCTTTTCCAAATAATTTTTAAATTTTATTTAATATTAATTAGTTTTTATAACGGTCGAATAATATTTAAACCTTTTAAACCTTAAATTTATTATGATATTACTTTAACTTTGATTCTCAAAACATTGTAGGTAGTCTCAAAATTAGACTTAGGTGGAGAGTAAATGTTGATGATTTGGTTATTTCGGTTGGATTTGCTTCCGAGGCCATTATCGGAAATATCCATTTCTTCTTGTTGTTTACAAGTTGCTTCGAGTTTTAATCATCTCCTTCAAGTCTAAGGATATAGATTTCTTTGTCTGGAGTGTTGCAAGTGTTTGATAAAACTGATAATGTTTAAACGTTTGCAGTTCACCGTCAATTAAGTTACAAGAGATTGGAGTAACAATCAATTCGTTAGTGGATCAAATCTGTTCAACCTCGTAACCTCTTTCCTCAAGGTGTGACCAAATTTGCTCCACTAAAACATCCTAGAATACGGGAACTTCATGTTCCTGATCTTGTCCGTATGAAAAATGAGGCACGTGTAAACTTAAGTTCCGCCGCCAAAATTAGGCGGCAGCCACATTGCTCCACCGCCTCCGACAGCGTCGCTGGTTAGGTATGACATGCAAGACAACGGCACCAGACACAGCCCTCGGCTTCTTAAATCTCTCTTTTTCACTTCCTCATTTCCACCGCCCACCTGAAACCTGCTGCGAGTCGCCGTCATGTATGGGACGCTTAGTGTCTGCAGCAAATAATCAAACACTAAACGTTAAACTAATGACTTTTGTTCTTGTTCTTTTATGATCGCTGTTCTTCACCTGAAGGTTGATCATGGAAGAAGAATGCTGGGAAAGTAAAAGTACCTCGACCTGGTTTTGAAGGAATTTGATGTAACCAATAGCCTCCATTAGTACGGATGCTGTGTCTGTCTGAAATCATACCCACCCCAAGATCATGCAGAAAATTTATACGTCAAATCAAATTAAAAAACAACAGATGCCAACAAAACTTTTTCTTTAATCGAAAACCAGACTCAAAAGAACATATATTCTCTAGGGTTTCGTGATCTCCACTTTCAACAATTTAAAACCTTAAACTAAATGCTAAATTACCTTGCCAAAAGGTGCAACCAGCTGCTGCAGAGCTGCGATTCTATCCCCCAGCTTTTCTTTCCTAATCTGTTTAATTATAATCACACCTTAGAACAAGAGAGAAAATTGTATTCAGGTATGTTCATGTATGATCTTCTAAGTCCTTAATCATTCTTTCACACAGAAAATGTATCCATCTGAAAATGGTGTCTCTCATTTTACCCTTTTACGCACCTTCAATGGTGGGCAGGAGGCGGGGCGTGACTCCACTCGTGACTTCTTGGCTGCAGCTTGGGTTGCCTTCGGCTCCATCAAGCTGTTAGGCCTCTTTGCATCGAAGGAGGCCAATATCTATGCATCACAAAGCATTAAAAATGAAAAGTTTATATTCTAAAGATATATATATATATATATATAAAAGACTGATTCTTCTGATAAAGAGGATCGTTTTTTAAGTATGTTTAAAGCTGAAGGTAACACCTTTAGTCCCCCCCTAACTTATAAAAGGATCCAACTTTCTCTTTTGAGTTTAGAATCACGAATTATAGCAGATAATACTAATAGTAGCTAGTTCACAGTTAACGAGATCGTATGAAATACTCTGCAAGTCTAAGGCAACATCAATGGCTACTCAAAAGATGAAGAGAGAAAGAACTCACTTTACTAGAGGGCCTTTGACTTGATTGCTGCATTTGATCAGGACTAAAGGAGAAGTTGTCTTTATACATGGCAAGAATGTCATTACAGGGCTGGCCAAAACCCCCACTAGAACTTGCAGAGCTCAAGAGATCTGAAGCCTGTAAGTTCATGTCAAAAGATCCTGAAATTGATTGATTCAAGTTCGAAACATTTAGACTAGGATGTATCTGAATCTGACTAAATTTCCCTCGGTTAGGCATGTCACTCCTGAGCATAGAGGAGTTCTGAGTGTAAATTTCTCCTGATGACTCGTGCCCACTGATCGGAAAACCAGAAGATATAGTCTTGAGGAAGAGATTCGCCCTAAGATCGTTCAGATCTTTCTGCTCATTCTTAACATAGTTTGTAAACGACAGATTAGAATCCTCTACAGTACTGGAGGGACTGTCCACAGACATGTCAGTAAAATTGGGGAAACACCCTGAGAGCTCTCCTTTAATTTTTGGTAGTTGTAGTTCATAAGCATAGTGGTTGTTGAATGGTCCTCCGGAGTTGTTCCAGTGAAAGCCCAAATCTTGTACCATGGAACTGTTGAAAGGGCGGATGATTCCAGCGTTCCTGCATGCAGAGTTTTGACAGGAAAAAACTTGCAAGTGAAATTTCTACGGAAACTTTTTCCTGAAGTTTGAACACATCTGAAATGTTCAAAACCCTAGTAAACAAGCAACTGTGTTAAAGTAACTCGGATTGATAAAGAATCAAAAACTGGCATATGGGTTTTCAATTTTGGGCAGCATCTGATTAATGTACATCAAATCAAAAAATAAAAAGTAGAAAAGGAGTTGATTAATTCCAAATCCTGATACAGTACTAGTGTAACAGCTAAAATATTCATCACACAAGCTTGAACTTAGTTAGGTAGAGAGAGAGAACTCACAAACTGATGTTTTGAGTCCAACCATGGAAGTTTGAAGTTCCATAGCTAGATGGTGTAGTTAAAGAAGAAGAATCAACAAGTTGGTCTTGAAGCTGATGTTGGTGATGGAAATTCGCAGACTCCATAACTGCAGATTTTTATATAAGGGCTTGAAAATCCCGAGATTAGTGTTAAAACTTAAAAACTTTCACTATAGCTAGACTAGCTTCTTCCCTCTCTCTCTCTCTCTCTCTCTCTCTTCAAAGAAACAGTGTAGTTCAGGTGACACCCACAGTACAAACCCTCTATTGCTTTTCTGGCCACCAACTTTTCTCAGTAGCCTCGAAAAGAAAGAAAAGATGGGAAACATGAGTATAAGAACCTGTCTCCATACCTCTCTCTGACTTTTAACTATTATTATTTTCTATTCCAGTCCATACTCCACAATCTGCAACTTATCAGAACAGAGATTGATTCAACTTCTGTCGCAAACTGTCTGCAATTACAGGAAGATGATTATGGTTCCTCTGTGTTATGATTAAGATATCAACTTTCGATCCCAAGGCCTTCAAACAGAAGAGAAATGATGAGACATACGCTCTTTCTTGCTCTCTTAACCCCACATGTTTAAGGTTGCTCGCTTTCCTCTATTTTGCAATGGATTAGAACCTAACAAGAATCGGTTAGGGCTTTTATGGTTTTCAACTAATAAGCCAAAAAGATTGGAAGGGACTAAGGAAGTGGGATGTGTTATTCTATGTAGTCCACATTCCTCTTATATATATACATCTTTGAAATTATTGAAGTTATTAACTTAAATTACTGATCACAATTTATGCAAACCCTATTACTTAAAGCTTCTTACTTTTCGAAGGTTAGTTTACAAACAAATTAATTTTGTGACTGTAATTTGTGACCTTCCGGTAATAAAAAAGTAACCTTACCAATTACTCAAAGTCTTATTCTCAATAATCTTCTGTAATTTGTGATTTGTAATTTTAAAATTTAGTTGATGCATTAATTTGTAATGAAGCATAACTATTTTTATGTAATTTTGACATACCATATAAATATAATATAATTAATACTAATTTGGAAATCCAAGTTTATAAATTAGATTACTTTATTTTTACATACAACAATTTTTTTTTCAAAACACTCATTATAATGCTTGAGACAATCATAATCAATTCTCATCTAATTTCAACCATATCTCCAACTAGCAAACAAAAGAAGTTAATTGCAAACCTTCTATCTTCTTCCCTTGCTTTGTTTGCTAGTTAAGTGAAGAGAAAGAGAGGGAAAGAGAGATTAGGGTTAAGTACATAGATAAGATTGAAGTGTAAATTTAATGAGAAAAGGGTTATATATTTTATAAATTGGTTCAACTTCAACCCCACAAAGCTTCACATCAGTCGAAAAGTTGATGGGAGAACGTGAGATCAGACAAAGTATGGGCAAGCTTCAACTTCGCCTTTGCTCTGCCTTTTCTTATTGTTTCTCATTTACTATAAGCTTTCCTTTCCCCTTAAAAGGTTATGCTTTATTCCAAGCTTTTTCAGTCACCTTTTTCTTATTTCATACTCTCGCTATCTTCCAAGTTTCAATTCTCAATAAAAGTTGTTCGTCGGGTTACCCATAAATAATTTATGAATTTTTACATTGGTATTCTAATATTATTTATTTTATGATTAATCTAAACAAATTATAAATTGAATAGTGGTTGAGACGTTTATTATCTTTTTTTATATACATCTAATTCATTTTTAAAAAGAAAATATTGCATAAATTGAATACAAAAAGTTTATGCTGCTTCTTAATAATAGGAGTATAACATGATTTATTGAAACCTTTTTTCAAAAATATAATATGATTAGTTACTTGGTATTCAAACTAATTAACAAATTTAAGAATGTTAATAAGGTAGATCAAATTAATTTTTAAGTCATTAAATAAAATAATGTCATTTTATTCTAATCAGTGTTCAATCCGAAGAGTCAAACCAAGTCAGACCAATTATCTTCTAATTAAGAACTTGGGAAAATAAAACATAGAATGTCATGTATCATTCATATATGTATGATAACTTCCTCGGTTAACCTAAGCTTTTCCTTGTATTCTCTCTATAATATTGACTTTAGTTAGAGAAGTTTTACTGAGATGTGGAGTTTTGAAAGGTTTAATAGTACGCAATCTTATCCTTAACTAATAGAGGAGCTACAATTTCAAACAATAATTGGATGAGTAATTAAAAAATGATAGAGTCATCAAATTGAGAAGTCAAAAAACCCCCAAAAAGAATAATTTCATTCTTCATGATTTAGTGGAAAGATGATGCAATACCTTTATTATTGTCCGCATTATATATTACCCTTAAAGAGAACATTTAATCAAAAATAATATGTGTCCCTACACAAAGATTATAACAAAAAAAGGATATTTTCCACTAAATGTTGTTTATCTTTTTATTCCAAAAAGGAACAATCATAACAAAAGCTACACCAACAAAAGTTTGCATGACTTTCACTTAAAATAAGCAAAAACCATTTTTTAAGATATATAGTATATATATTTTTTATTTAGTTTTGACATTTTATTTATTAATTGGACATATAAGATATTAATTAGACTTGGATTTAAAAAGATATAATTGTTACATTTGTAGTTGTGAAAGAATTCTACACTAAATTGAAGTTCATCATTTGAGAAATTGTAGCATATCAAGTTTGTAATTGTCAAGGGTATTGTTGAATTTGGCGCAGAGGTTAAAAGAGTTTGTCTGTGAAATTTTGGTCTTTATTGTGTGTATCTTGATGTGTCAATTGACGGTGATCGTTGAGCTCTTAAATGTGTGCGTTAATTGTGTTTTTCTATTAAAATAGCTGAAGTGATCTTGTCATTTTCTGGTTTTGGTGAGATACGATTAAGTCTTTGAGCGAGCATTGTAAGTGGCTTGTACAGTGTGTGGATTGATGGGTTATTATTGAAGGTGTGAATGTGCTATACAATGGTGTTAACATCTGGATGTGGGCTATTTTGTTATGTGTTCATTGGTAGTGTCCTTCTTACTTGATTGATGAAAATTAAAGGATGCGGTACATGTTTTTAGAGTAGGAGATTCACTGCTCTATTTTGATCGTACGAGAATTGCTAATGTTGGACCGTTATTTTTGTAGAGTGGCTTGCGATTGGACTGACTTTAAGTGAACAACTTTGAGATCTCTTGTTGAGGAGCAAAACCTATAGGAAAGTTTTTCTATTTCAATCTTAAGTGTGTTCAGATTTTTCTATAAATTTTTCAGATGTTTGAGCCTTTTATTTATTGTCTTTCTGTTAATAGATTGTTGAGATAAATCCTTTATTGAGGTTAACAAGAGTCGGTCGTGTTATTAAGTGTGAAAATTTTTCACGGGAAGTGAGGTTGAGAGATAATTTCAAGGATTTAGTGAGTCGGCTTTGAAAGCCCTTGTGTAAATCTATTGAACTTTCATAAAAGTAATTAAATTGGATGAAGGCCCTATAGACATAGACAATGTGTGGCGAACTATATTAACAAATCTCAATTTATCTTTAGAACTTTTAATTTTTCTAATTTTTATGTTTTTCAGAAATAAATCGAAAAGTTTGCAAAACAATCATCTCTTCGATTTTTTTCACCATTAATTATTAGCTTACATTCTATTGAATTTGTGGCTGATTTGTCTTATAATTAAAGCAATTCTTTAAATCTTATAGCTATCATTGATTATTTTAAGGGCACATCACAATTTAGAAATAGAAATAGACAAATACGAAGCCTTGTGCATTAAGGCTCATTAACTTTATACCGAATTTTACTGTAATTTCAAAATTTTATTTTAATTATCATATTTTAAAAATTACTAGTTAAATCTTTCTCATATTATTTAATTATCATATAACTCTTTTTATTATATTTTATTATTATTATTTCATTTATGATTCAAAACCGAAGTCCTGTTAAAACTTAAAATTTTAAATATGACTTTATTTTTAAAAATTGTGCGATAATTATATGATATGGTATATGTAAAGAACTTTTCAAAATATAAAAATTGTATAACTTAGTGTTTGAGATTAATTTTTATATACTTTACTGAAAATTTTTATAATCTGTTTGTTTCCCGAGAAACTTAACAATCACAAGCTATTCCAATGCCACAACAGGCAGTATGTTACGCGACAGTTACGGGAGATGGTGTGGCGGCTTCCTTCATCACATTGGTCCGGCTTCCCCTCTCACTGCAGAGCTCTGGGGTGTTCACTCAGGCCTTTCCCTGGCTTGGGCCTTGGGCTACCGAAAAGTGATTGTGGAAGTTGATTCCCTAGAGGTCATTAACATCTTCTCCTCTTTTAGTTTCATTTTCACTGATGATATTTTGTTGGTTTCATTTTCACTGATGATATTTTGTTGGTGACAGGTATACGCGGATTCCTACACCGAGCTTAGGAAGTGCAACTCAGACATGTGTACCGTAAGGGCAACCAGTGTGCCGACCGGATGGTTTTGCTTGCAGCAGTTTTCAGTCCTGGTTTGCATATTTTGCATGACTTACCGAAGACCATTAGGGACCAATTCCTTCGCAACTTTCATGGCGTTTTGTACCGCAAAACCCTACGTTAGTTAGGGTGTTTTGTTTTCTTCCTTTGTAGCCAAAAAAAAAAAAGAAATGATCAAAATTTGAAATTACTAGCACATAACAAAGGTCGTGTTGCTGAGCACTTAATTACTTGTCATGCTTTTTCCTCACATCGACCCTAATAACGGGGAGTGTATAAAGTCTAATTGTTTTGGGGTGTCTGAAATGAATAGATACATTTATGGTTTTATTACAACTTTTTGGGTCAAAATACCCTTAAAAAGAGGTCAAAAGTAAGTAAAGTTGTCTGCGAAGAAGACAAAAGGCATTGGAACCGAAGAATATGTGCCTTGTCAAGTTTAGGGAATGGTTGAAACAAACAATCCATGGCTTCTCTTTGCTTTCCAATTCCAATCCCACCAATACACAAACCCACTAGAACCCATTTATACCCTTTATTCTGCAAGCTAACCTTTGTTACTCATAATACTGAAACCAGTATGAGTTTTGACTTGTCAACTAACAAGCATGTAATGTGAGTTTGTTTGCTCCACGACATCTTCTGTCTGTACTTAGTAACCATTTTTCCTTCTAAAGGAATCGAACTTGTTTCGATGTGGTAGACATGTGTTTTATTTTTATTATTATAAAATTCGTAATTCATAAATAAATTAGTTAATAAATAATTAATTAATTATGGCTAATGGCATACAAAAATTATGTACATTTATTAGAAAATGAAAAATATGTATGTCTAATGAATTAGTAGTTATTACTATTAATCATTAATTTAACTAAATAATTACATGAATAACTAAACAAAATAGGCAAACTCTTCTTTTCGTATAAAATTCAAAATGGGTCAATTATCAAAAATAGTTCAAATTTTTGTCAAATTTTTAATTATAGTTCAAAATTTAAAAAGTAGTAATAAAATACTCAAACTTTCAATTTTTCGTAATTATAACCCAAACTTCAGAAAGTGGCAATAAAATGCTTAAACTTTTAATTTTATTCAATTCTACCTTGACATTATTTATTGTTCTCCCGATGCCCTTAACCATTTGTTTTCCATTTATTCTTCTAACGCCCCAAACTACTTTTGTATTACAGTTTACTGCACCAGTAAGCTATTCGTTCTCTTGCTGCCTGTAGTGTGAGGACGTTAGAATTACGTAATTTGAAAATCAAAGGGTAAAAGCATCGAGAGAACAAACTGAAAACGAAGATAAAATTTGAAATCAAAATGTAAGGCCGTCGGTAGGGGTGAGCATTCGGGTAATTTGGGCCGAATTTTCACTGTTCGCGCTCGGCCCGAATTACCCGAAATTTTTTTTGCCTTACCCGGCCCGAACCCGAACTTTCAATTACCCGAATTACCGAAAACTCCGGCCCGAATTACCCTAATTACCCGAATTACCCGAAATTTTATAACGTAATT
>JANKYE010000002.1:1106820-1119603 GCA_032467995.1 Erythroxylum dillonii | reverse complement strand
TTGTTAGGTTAACTTTAATTTAATCAAATTTTAAATTAAGTTTATATTTGAATTTTTAACTTAAATTTTAATATAAAAAGTTCAAATGATTTGATTATGTTTTAGAATAATATTTTTATTAATTCAATCTTTTGTTATTCGTAAATCGAGTATAGCGTTTTATCAATAATTAATACTAAAAAATAATAAATTTTGACAAAAAATTTACTTTTAACGCATGTTCTAACCAAAAGTTTACTGATTATAAACAATTGTCAACTATAATATAGAGTTGGGATACGTGTTTATTTTTTATGTGTGATATAAATAATTCTATGCGTTAGGCGTTTAGTGAATTTAATGACTTTAATGTCGTGTTATAATTGATAATTTTTTAAGTTAATAGAGTTTTGATAAAAAATAAATTGTTTAAAAATGAAGAAATAAAATAATAAATTGTTTAAAAATTATTAATAATTGATAGATTTAATTTCATATTCGAGTTTGTACATTTGAGTGCTATTAGAATTTTTAATATAGATAAAGTATAGAATCTATTAATAAGAATTGAGTTTAGGTCGACTATTGCCAAAATAATTAGAACTAATTATTTAGATAATTAACCCTTATCACTTATAATCCCTTTAATATTTTCACGGTTAGTCAATATGAAATACTTTAACACTTCCCCTCAAGTGTAACTAGGACTGTATATCCATTTGTCACTTAAAATAAACGCAGTGGTAATAAGACCGGACTATTGAGATTAAAAATCCAGACGAACAACTGAAAAATTAATAACTCAGATCAAACTTGTTTTGATACCATATTAAAATTTTTAACATGGATAAAATATAGAGCCCATTAACAAAAATTAGATTTGGGTCAACTATTGTCAAAATAACTAGACATGAAAATATTAAAAAATTTATAACTAGTAAGGGTCAATTATCTAAATAACTAAAATTTTTAATATAGATATAATGTAAAGCTCATTAACAAGAATTAGGCTTGGATCAACCATTATCAAATTAACTAGACATGAAAAAGTTAAAAAATTTATAAATAGTTATTTAGATTAATGACCTTTGCCACTTATAAAACTTTTAAAATGAGATTATTTAAGAAACCTGCGTAACAACAATTTGTCCAGTAAAGTGATAAGCTAAAAGCTGCCAAGTAAAAGTGTTTTCCTCGCTTTGCTCGATACAGAAAGGAGCTTCCTCCAGAGTTTTCTCACATTCCTACTTCGGTTGAATCCTTTTTTCCGCAGAAGAATTAGCAGAAGCATTCAGGGGTAATGCATTTGATACTGTGAGAGGAAGTTGTCAGAGTGTTATGAAGAAGCCCATCAGGTCGGAATTTCCCAAATTTTTGTGACTTACCTGTGGCAGGCGCAGGAACAGAAAGAGGGCCGGGTCCGTTCAAGTCAACTTGTGCCAGGTCAAGTCGGGTAACAATGGATCGGGTCAAATGTGATGGGCTGGTAAGGGATTCTGTCTGGTTGCACAAGTTGGGCCTAACTTGTGGGAAGGGTTGGCCGGTAGATGGGAAGTCAGTTGCCCTGTTTATTTGAACTAACTGAAAGCAGTGGGTTACGGGTGGGGTCGGGCGATTCCAAGTCGGATCAAACCGGATAGAGTCTGGTGAAGTCGTTTCCGGCGACTAATCGGGTCGTGATTCGGGTCAAGTCTCTTCGGCGATCATGGTAAGTTTCTGGATTCGCTTCTGTTTTGAATAACGGTGAGAGGAAAGAAATGGGCGAGATATTGTCACTGACCGAAGCCCTAGATTGCGAACTTGCTTCCTTTCTTCCACTTTCCTTAAAGTTCGAAGCTTTTAGTGTACTACTACTGGAGTCCTCGACAGGCAGCAGACTAACTACTAAAATATGCACTTACTGACCAATGAATGAAAAGAACTGATCTGACTAATTTACCCCTGGAAACATGTGAGAAAGAAGTAGCAAGCCACGTGTACATCTAATGACAGCAGTAACTAACAAAACAGCTGCGGTTAAGAAGAGGAAGATATCACACAAAAAATGCGAAGATAGAGATCTGAGTGCCAAGTCCTTAGTCCTCCTAACACACCGGACCTGTTGTTCTGCCTCTTTACCTCTTCAGAGTCCACACCCATCTATAAACCTATACAGTTTCAAAATCCAGAAAAAAGATCCAAACTTTTCCTGAATTTTAGTCCTGTTTAATCTTAATTACATCGACCCACCCAGAATATGGATGTTGATCCTCGTCACTACGAACAAGTTGTAAGTACTGAGAATCTAATCGATTTTGGTTCTCTTCTCTTGTTTTTCCCGCTGATATTCTGTCGGAAATTTATTCGATGGTTCTGTTCCTGATCCTGCAACTCTGTTGAAGGAGCATGCATTTACTTTAGTTGTTATGTTCTCTGTGTGTAACTAACTCTGTTGGTAGGTTATGTTTTTATCCGTATGGTTACCGATTCCGTTTGGTCCCAGTGCATGATTGCATTGAGTTGTTGGTCTTTTTTAAATTAATTGTTGAAACCCTAACTTGAAAACAGCTTATTTGGTCTTTAAGTTATGTTTTTGGGGATTCCTGTTCAATCAATGAGTTGGGTATTCGAGCTTTACGGTTCTTCTGCAATGGCCTTTTTTTCTTTGTCCATCAGTTTCAAATACTTCTGCGTCAACTGACTTGATGACAACTCATGATGTTTTTTATGTTCGGTTTCAGGCCATTAAAGACAACGACATCCATAACATTGTTCTGTCATATCTGGTGCATAATTGCTATCAGGAAACTATGGAAGCATTTGTTGCTTGCACTGGAATCAAGCAGCCTGAAGACAATCTGGAGGACATGAACAAAAGAAAAAGTATTGCCATTTGTGCTTCCAGATAAAAATTGAAGTTTTCATGATTTTAGTTGGTGGCCATAGTGTCTCTCTGTGCCTAGTAATAGAAGCAGATAATCATATTCGTAATTATGCTTCTATTCATGAGAGGGGACAGATTTTTCATTCGTGATACTGAATATGATTCGTGATTTTACATATGCACATACCTGTCGTGGCTATAGTGTCTCATTTTTTGTTGTTAGACATACTTTAGGACCAAGAGAATCAACAATGCTTACACACACCTTATGACCTTAATTTTGTACAAGAGTTGTTGGAACAAGTAGGACTCTGAGTGGCATTCTACGTTATTGAAAAATCTGAGGTTCTGTAATAGAGAATTTTGTAGTTTTTCTTTCTCATTTGACCCAAAATGCTCAGATTGGTCGCTTTTCATCAATCCTTTATCAATTTGTTGATAACCACTTATTCTGTGCTCAGAAATTGTTCATTATGCACTGGAGAGGAATGGTCTGAAGGCCATTGAACTGACGGAGCAGCTGGCTCAGAACTTGCTAGAGAATAACCAGGATTTGTATTTTGATCTTTTGAGTCTTCACTTTGTTGGGCTTGTTTGCTCTAGCACATGGTGAGTAATTTTCATTGAAGTTGTCAACATTTTCATTGTTTCTGGGTCTCATAAGTCCTTATTAGTGTAAATCCTTCCCTTAAAATTGCAGCACAGAAGCTTTAGAGTTTGCTGAAACCAAGTTGACCCCATTTGGGAAGGATCAGAAATATGTTGAAAAGATTGAAGTAGGTTCCTTCATGGGGCTGATTGTTTAGATGTGTATAATGTACTCAATCAAGTTCATTTTCAGATAATGAAAGTCAGTTTGGTCTTATTCCAGGATTGCATGGCTCTGCTTGCTTATGATGATCCAGAAAAGTCGCCAATGTTTCATCTTCTAAGCTTAGAGTATCGACAGCAAGTTGCTGATAATCTGAACCGAGCGATCCTTGGTTAGTTTCTTCAGTATCCCAGTTACCTCTTCAAGTTATCTTTATTTTAAGAGACCCTTACTAATGTATACTCTTCCATCATAAATCATCTGCTCACCTTCTGTATATTTTTCAATTTTTGTTCTCATCTCTCAAACAATTCATTGGTTATAAATAATATCAGCTCATGCAAACCTGCCAAGCTTCACAGCTATTGAGCGACTGATACAACAGATGACCATAGTCGGACAAATTTTAAACCAAGATCATGCCAAGGTAAGGGATAGTTTGTTGGTTTTCTCGTTTTCCAACATTTATGACCCCGACTCTGCTAACTCGTTTTGATGAGTTGGATATCATTGGGATCCTTCAAATAGATTATTTGTGATATAGCATCAAGAATGTTTATCATTACTAAAGAGTTTGGTTACTAAATTATTTACATTTCTCTTCGATGCAGTGGTTTTCTTTTTTCCTTATTGTGAGAAAACAATTATGGATAGATATCTCTAGATGGTATTAGATACTAATTACCTTTGTACAGAAGAGCTTTGTTGATGCTTTAATCCTTTTGGTTGGCAATTGCTTAGGATGGACTTCCACAATTCTCTTTGAAGGACTTTTTGAGAAGCTAGATTGTCAAACTTTTTGAAACATCGAGGCCCTGGATGATGAGTATTACTTTGATCTTCTATCAGCATATGATTTGGGTGTACGGTTTGGTCACAGATAGATAATAGGATCAATGCATTCACTTTGTTAGAATCTGCTGATTAGGCAATCGCTTGCATGTGGATCTTCCTGCGTTTGGTGAGGTATGCCTTTTTTTTCGTAACACCCGTGCACTGGATTCTACTGTCCACAGATTGCTTCTTGTTACGTTGGATGATCCAATGACCTGTAAATCTTCTCTTCCTCAAGTCTATACGAGTAGAGGTTATTTTGTAAGCTGTCATAAGGTTCTTATTGCGTGTTATTAGGAGAAGCATGGCTGAGATTGAAGTGTCCTGCATCTCATATCCACTAAATTGACTTATTTATTGCATATATTGTTCTTACAAGGAGACTGAAATTTTAATGCAAACATGTATTACCTCAACAACGTAGTGGCATTGTACATATTGAACATTTTGTTGTTTAGTTATATTTATATTTATATTTACATTGGTTCTTGGGTCACAAAATCATGAAAAAGTCTAAGAAAATGGGTTGCACTGTAGAGTATACTTGTCTCTGTATGATGACAGATAATAACATTACTTAAGACTTAAGCTTTCAGGAGAGAAAAACTGAGAAATATGCATAATTAGGTATCAAAATGGGTATCAAAAAATGGAAACTCGTATTTATTTTATAACATTGAAGTTTGTTGACAATTTTTTTTCATGGGTATGTAATAATTTATAAATCATGTATTTCGAATAAATTATTTCACGTGTCAATGATTTAGAATCAAGTAAATTTTTTGCTTCGGTTATCAGTTCAATTCATTGCAAGTTATTTTCTCCATGATAGATAGAGAAATTGTAGCTATATATATATAAAAAGGCCTGATCTTTGACAAGAGAACCTAACAGACACTTCGTTCTGGAGTGCAGTCCTAGGAATGCCACAGCAGAGAACAGCAAGTCTCAGAGAAAACAAAACAGCAAGACATGGAACATAATAAGGAAAGCTTGCATTACTATTACTTGGGGGTATTAATGATTGTTCAAATTGCTTTCTTTTGGATATTATTACCGTTGATTATGATGCTGTAAGAGGGGAGTTCACGTCAACTTCCAACGTTGTCCGGTTAGCTAAGAACTATACATACGATTCTAACGTTCAGGAACCATACTGGACTGCGAAAGTATCAAAGAATTGGCATTAACTCCAGCTCATAGTACCAAGTACGAGTCTGAATTAGCGTTTAGTCTCATTCGGTATGAACTCATGATTAGTTTCCGTTTTCTGTTTCTCTTGAGTCGATTTGGCAAGCTCGGCCGGCGGCAGCCGTAATATAACACGTTTTACGGTTATATACCTGATGGAGACATGAGTTAGGGGTCCACTAATTGGAATCTAAACCTAGTAACGGTCGAAAAGCTGAGAAGTGGGATCCACGCAAGTAACACTGGAATTGGAATTGAAAGCTGCTTTTATGTGTGTGAACACTGAACAGAGAGCTCGTACCAGCTCATAGTTTTCGAAATTTCCCATGTATGAAAACATGAAAGACCGAGCAGTCATTTGCTAAATTGTCTTGTCGTGTTGTGTTATACCAGCTCATGGTTTTCGAAATTTTCCATGTATGAAAACATGAAAGACCAAGCAGTCATTTGCTAAATTGTCTTGTCGTGTTGTGTTATTAACACTAACCCAGTTTGTTCTTGGGAACTTCAAGTAGTTCTTATCCCCAACCGTTCACTCCCATTCACACCGTCCCCCAATAGTAAGTGACCCATTATCCAAATCCATTGAACTGAGTTAATTTTGATAATTCTTGAGAAAATTTAATTCGAATAAGAAACGCGAACCTGAATTCTCATCCTCCATTGCCACATGAGCTTGTGTGCAGACAAATATCCCCGGCCAAGTGTGTTGTTGAGAGAAAACACATAGCTTTAGTGTGGACACGGTAGGTCTTATTCTTCATGCCAAGTATCAGCTCCAAACCCATTTAGGGACACGTTTCTTTGTCTGCTCCCTTTACTCCATTTCACCATTTTATCTTTTCATCGCCCTACTTGTTCTATAAATACCAACCCAGCTAGTCACTCATTTTCCGCAATGTGCTTGCCCTTTATGATCTCTTATCACAAACACCATCTGTTGTTATCACTTTTGTGGTTTATTTTGTTTTGTTTTTGGAGAGGAATGTCGAAATCAGTCATGACTGGTTTTGGAGAGGAAAAACAGCTCAGAAGGCCTGCCCAGGCTAGTTCTAGGAAAGGTTGCATGCGTGGCAAAGGTGGTCCAGAGAATGCTTTCTGCACTTTCAAAGGTGTCCGTCAGCGAACTTGGGGTAAATGGGTCGCCGAGATCAGAGAACCGAATCGAGGAGCTCGTCTCTGGCTTGGAACTTTCGACACCTGCCACGAAGCCGCCATCGCATATGACGCTGCCGCTCGTAAACTCTACGGTGCCGAAGCGAAACTCAACTTGCCAGAGATGTACGCTACCACAAGCCACTTTCCGGCAGCCAATTCCCAGATTCCACAAATTGGAAACGAACCTCAACCACTGCACATGTCGACTGTTGCATGTCCCTCGCCTACTCCGATGATCGTTCCTGACGAAGTGCCACCAACATTCCACCAACAGACTCTCGTGTCTCTTCCCGACGAAAACGTTGAGACTTATGGTAAGGTAGTGGAAAACGGGAATGGGAACAGAGGAGAGAGTCTCAACGAGCTTTGGCCAGACTTTAACGTGAACTTGCCGCTGTTTGACGATTCAATCTGGACAGAAGCAGCAATGTCGATAGATTTCCCGGTGATGGACAACCCTGGAATTTTCAACAGCAATCTGATGGAGGCAACTTCTTGGGATACATGGCAAAGTCCGACTCCTTGGTGCGTCTAGAAGCTATCTGTTAGGCCTCCGGTCGACGAAAATACATAATAGAATAAGAGAAAGCTATCTTCAGTCTTCGCTGTGTTTATGCAGAACTGAACAGATTGTGCTCTGGCTCATGTCCGACGCTGGCCACTTAAGCCACGTGGGGTTTTACTGGGTTTTATGGTGGCTTCGATCACGTGCCAAGCGTGCTTTTAGCTCTATTATGACTAATTGTGACTTCGTATAAATAAGCCAGCAGAAAGGCAGTAGTAAATACTGACTTCGTATAAATAAGCCAGCAGAAAGGCAGTAGTAAATACTGTATATAAGAAAGTTACAATGAAACTTTGTCGTTGTTGAGCTTTGTCTTCGAATTGTTTAGTTATAGCATTCCTTTCTTAGCTCACAATTTCATATATATATTACATTACAAACACTTAAAAAGTATCAGTTTTTAAAATAAATATAAAAGATTTCAACATGAACATTATTTATTAAGATTTTAAGAATAACATATAAATTAATATAATATTTAAAATGACTGTTGTATAGTTCAGGGAATAAAAAATTTTATAACTTAAGATTCTTTAATTTTTAAAATAGTATAATACATTCTTATATTTTTAAACTTAAGAGTTAAAACTCAAAACTTCTTGAATTAAAATATAAAAATTTACAAAGCTGAAAACCTGAAAAGTATGATTTAAATTATCAATTATCAAATATTTAGTAACCGAAATTTAATTATGAATTATTAAATAGTAAAAGAAAAAAATTTGATTGAAAGGATTGCTCTTCAGGACCGGATAATCATAAAATTATCAAAGATTGACATTCCTTATCTCTATTCAATGATGTACTAATAGTTTCTGATTATTATTGTTGAAAGGCTCAATTCACTCCTAAAAGCTAGCTAAAAAGGAGAAATTTGCACACTATTATAAATGGTTGAATGCACTCACACTTGTCTAATGTGAAATTCTTGACACACACCCCTCAATATAAAGCAGGACTGGACATCTGTTAGGTATATTGGGCAAAGTGACAGAATCAGGTATCGTCCCAACAATTGAGACAAACAAGTTATGATATCATGTTGAAAAGCCTAACTCATCTTCAAAAATTAACTTGAGAGGAAAGGTTCAGCTTAAGAGGAGATGTTTGCGTACTGTTAAAATTGGTTGAATGCACTCACACTTGTTCGATGTGAAATTCTTGACAAATATTAATATTGGTGTAATATGATCCATTATTAAAGATCAATCCCGTAGATTTGCTTTTTCTTTCATTTTTATATTTCTTTAGATTCCAAAAAATATTTGCCAATATATATGATTAAATATTCATTTACTTTAGAGCATGAATATATCTTCTCATAAAACATAGGTCCCTAAAATTTAAAAATATGAAGACTACTCTTCAAGACATTAAACCCATAAATTTAATATATTTATATAAAATATAAATTTTGGCAATCCCACTATAAAATAAAATATTAAAAAACACCTTTCAAACCCTATGAATCCATATGTTTAACCAATATTTCTTAACAAATATTTTAATTTTAGGACTTTTTGTATAATTTTATTACGTACCCAGGATCATACATAAAAGAATAAAAAATGAAGGTAATGCAGAATACCTAATTTCAGTTCCATCTTTGATTTTGATACCGTTCTCGAACTCCAAACGATCACGAATATCTCAGGATCTTTATAGAAAGTGTTTTCAGACAAGAAGGTATTTATACAGGTTTCTCAATACGTAAGTTCTCTTAAGGAGTCAGAGAATTCTTATGCTTACGATTGATATGAGCAACTGCAGGAGACCTTAACCTTTATATATAACTTCTATATCGGGCTTCCCCATCACAAGGCCAATATGAGTCCGATCTACATTAATTAAGACCTATTTTTTACCCAAACTTCGACCTATTGATTTAGATCATTTATTAAATCATTTTATTATCTTTATCTGGATTAAATTACGTAACTTAACCGATAATTTATTAAAAATTAAAAAGTACAATTAATAATTGTTCAACTTTATGAAAAATGACAAAATTGTCCGACACTTCTTTCCCTCTTAAATAACCAAGTGTAGTAACTTATAAATCATAGATTTTAAAAATTACTCGTTTGTGACTTTTAGAACATACATTCTAAATAGACATGTATGAATGACGTTAAAAGGTAAGCATACTATCTATTTTACATTCATGCTACTAAAAATTATCGCATACTATCTATTTTACATTCATGCTACTAAAAATTATCACACTTAGATATTCTTAAAATTGAGGAATATTGAAACTTTATGTCAAACTTAATATTTTAAAAAAATTAAAGCACAGATAATACGTAAAGTGAAAACAGATACGTATCATCCTCACGTCATGCAACCCTTTTGTGGTGTCATACACGTAGATAAAGCCTGCCGCGGATTCATCGAACAAAGATAAGAGTTGGTGCTCTGTTTTCCGGTGGAACTTTGAAGTAGTGGCATCCATTGTCTCCAATTCAGTTAACAGATATGGACAACGAAGGCAGTAATGAACCTTTGAACGTTGAAACAGACCATGGCAACGTCAGTTGACGTATGATGCAGGCATTCCGGCGATCAGATGAACGGAACTTGGAGAGACTCATCGCGGGTTCCGAGACTTTTGTCGATGTAGAAGCTTTTTAATTAGGATGTTACCGATACTCTAGAAAAAAAGTAAGTTTAATGTTCTCTAACGTGAAAATAAATTGGACAAGTATAAATATTTGAAATTGTTCTATACAATAATATTATCTATTTAATGTTTTAAGATAATAATATATTATATTTGCAAAGAAACAAAATGTTATGTTTTTAGAATCTTTCAGGGTACGTTTAGTTGGAGGTTTATTAATATAAATGAAATAAAATAAAATATTATTCCATCGTTTGAAAGAAGGATTTATAATAAAATGAAATGGAAGAGAAGAGTTTTATATTACTTACTTCTCATTTTATCATAAACAGTAAAAAAAAGAAACTTCTGATTTTAGAGTTGAATGATAAATATAAAATAATAAACAACTTTTCACTATATTACATTATAAACTCTTATTCCAAACAATATTTTACTATATTATATTATGAATCTTTCTATCCTTCTCAAATAATAATTTTCTAATATTGTATCCATTTACATTACATTCTCTAATAAATTATTCCATTAAAAACCTTACATCTAATTACGACCTTTGTATTTTGTTGCATGTAGAAATATTACATGCAATGAATTATTATATATGTCAGTTTGTCTTGAGTAACAAGTAAAGTTGCTCATTTGTAATTAAAAAGGCCATAGATTCAAGTTATGGAAGCAAACTTTTTGTAAATATATAAAGAGAAGAATGAGCACGTTATGACCCTCTCCAGATTCCGCAAAATAGGGAGCCTTATGTACAAGATGCATTGAACTTTTTTAGAAATATTATATTTCGAAACCTAAAGCTTAAGACTTCAATCCTTTACTTTATGGATATTCTATCTTATAACTCATGATTCTAAGAAGATAGTGACACATTGTTAAAAACAAAATATAGTATTTGGGTTATCTACAAATATCAAGATGTTGAAATAATCTAAGACTATAAAAAAAATATTTAATTTTTTAAGATAATAATCAATTCATTTAACATGTATTAATCACTTTTAGACTTCAGATTTAAGATTCTATGTTTTCAATTAGTAGACAAACCAAAATTTATGATATTAATGAGAAAATTCAAAGACTGTTAAAATTATAAAAGATATGATTATAATTTATTTAGAATAAGAGAAAAGGATAAAAATTGTAATCCCAAAAATACAAATATTATCTATTTAAAATTAATACTTAAAAAACACTTAAAACTCTTAAAAAATAGGAATATTATTTATTTAAAATTAATATTTTAAATAAACTTGAAACTCCGAAAAGATGGGAATATTATCGAGGAGTGAACTTTCCGCGTGACTTTAAAATCTCAAATTTAAATGAGTAATATTCCTAATTTCGGAGTTTCACATTTAAAGTATAAAAATATTATCTATTTAGAATTAGTATTTTAAAGGCACGTAAAACTCTGAAAAAATAGGAATATATTTGCTTACGAAAAGTGAATTCAAAGACAAAAATAAATGTCCCATTAGATTATTATGTACCTTGGTTTGATAAATAGCTTATCAGTCATTCTTTGATAGATTGAAAGGTTTTAATTATTTGTGTATGTTAAACCACTGATAATTATATTTGATACTCAACAAATTGAGCTGGCGGATTAAACTCAATCTACTGATTTTGAAAACGCTTTATGAAGAGCGATTTCCTTCGACTACTGAAAAATTAAAAAATTAAAAGATTATTAAATTCAAAAGCTACTATAAATTATTCAAAGAGATGGAGATAGAGAGCGAGATAGATAGAGATAAAGATAAAGATAAATATAATAAGTTTATTCTTTAAAATTAATATTTTTAATTTTAATTTTTAAAGTTGAATTAATATCAAATTTGATTCGAAATATATAAAGAGTTATTATCTCATTATAAACGTCTTCTTTAACCTTGAAATGATGGTGTTAACTACTTTTACTCAATTTAAATTTTATGAGAATATTAAGATAAATACTAAAATATAATACTCATGTCCTTATAGATTCATTTTCTTTTTAGATCATGTTGTTATAAGTCATTTTACACATAAACAACTAACATTAAACAGTTAATTTTACCACAATATCTTTAAATAAACAGTTGATATTATATGTTTGTCAAATCAACTATATTAATCTGCTGTCAAGTTATTTACAGTATAACAGCTCATGCCACTCGCCCACAAATATTGTTCGTTTTGGGCTCCAAGCCTCTCACGGTTTTGCTCTTCCCACACTAAGAAAGACGCGTCTTTGGTGGAAGGGTATCTATACGCTTATAAGGTGTATTTCACTCTCCTTTTCAACCGATGTGGGACATAATCCACCCCCTCTTCGGACCCAACCTTTTTTAGGGTACAACGTCCTACGCTGGCACATCGGGTTAGAAATCGACTCTAATACCGCTTATAACAACTCAGATCACCTACCTATAGATATTGTTTGCTTTTGTCTCCATGCTCTTTACGGTTTTGCTCTTCCCACATCACGGAAAACACATCTATGATGGAGAGGTATCTATACCCTTATAAGGCGTACTTCCTTTCCTTCTTCAATCGATTTTGGATCTCACAATCTACCTCCTCTTAGGTTTCAATATCCTACGCTAGCACATCGGTTCGAAAATCAGATCTGATATCACCTATAATAGCTCAGACTACCCGCCCGCAGATATTATCCGCTTTGGATTATAAACCCCTCACGGTTTTAATCTTCCCACACCAGGGAAGACTCGTCTTTAGTGGATAGGTATTCATACCTTTATAAG
>JANKYE010000002.1:992483-1004523 GCA_032467995.1 Erythroxylum dillonii | reverse complement strand
TTGTTAATATAACTATTCAACTTAACTCTTAAACTTAATTTGAGTTGATTGAATTTGATATAAATTAAATTATTACAATAATTTTAAGATAATTATTTAGATCAAATATAAATAATAACAATCAATTATTTGTCTTCGAGCAATATTTATTTTATGTGCATTATTAATTATGTTAGTTAATTTCTTATAAAAATCTAAGAAAATAAAAATTTTAAATTAGTAAATCACAATATTTTCTTAAATTTTAAAGTTAGAAGATGTTTTAATAATTGATTAAAAAAGAATTCAGTTGAAGAGAGAGAGAGAAGCGAGAAAAATCGTGGAATTCATAAGATTCTTAATTTTGCGCCAACCCTATTCTAAAAGATTTTATTTATATATATATATTTTAGATTTCATAGGTTATGTTTTGTATATTTACGTAGATGAGATCGTATAAAATAGGATTAAAACGGAATTATAGGCATAGATTATTTGATCCCTGATAGACTCGTACCTCTTTCACTTGTCCTGTTTTTCATGTACTTAATGACTAATTCCCTCGCGCCTCACAAGTTAGGATAATTAGCTTAAAAATTTAAAGTTATTTCATACTTAAAGCTAAGGATCGAACCCTTAACATTTAGTTAAGAGTAGATAAGTCACTTGCTACTCAACCACACACCTAAGTTTACTTTTTCTTCCTTTAATTCGATGTTATTGACCGTTTATTATTTTCTTCTCCTTATTGTTTAACTCTCCAGAAGCTGACATAAATAATTCACTCGAAGAAATTAAGGAGGAAGAAGATAGAGAGAAGCAATCATCAGTAGATGAAGATCCAGTGCGATGTTTGCAACAAAGAAGAGGCTTCGGTTTTCTGCACCGCCGATGAAGCCGCCCTTTGTGAAGCATGCGACCACCAAGTCCACCATGTCAATAAGCTTGCCTCAAAGCACCAACGCTTCTCTCTTCTCCAACCATCTCCTAAAACTTTCCCTCTCTGCGATATCTGTCAGGTGTTAGCTACCTTACTACCTCTTTTTTTTCTTTCTCCAGTTTCTTCCTTTTATTGAATTGCAAGTTTGATGGAAACTAATGGGTAGGACTTTGATTTGTAGGATAAACGTGCTTTTTTGTTCTGCCAACAAGACCGTGCGCTTCTATGCAAAGACTGTGACGTTCCAATCCACACCGGCAATGAACATACACGAAAGCACGATAGGTTTCTTCTTACAGGGGTTAAGCTGTCCCCCAAGTCTGTGAAAGAAAGTTCTGATCTTGTTCCTGATTCTAATTATGAGCATAAGCAACCAACAGAAAAGAAACTTCCTGTGTCTGTTGTTCCAATAAATTGTATCCCACCAACAATAGCTAAGACCTTACCTTCAAGTACGATGGTGAACGAGGTTGATTGTTGTAACGTGGTCTCAGGTGATCAAGGAACTGGTTTAACAAGCAGCAGTATATCAGAATACTTGATTGAGATGCTTCCTGGTTGGCATGTAGAAGACTTCCTCGATTCAACTTCGGACCCTTTGGGTTTCTGCAAGGTTTGCATCGTTTTGTCTGGCGGAACATAAACAAATCTTGTTTCTGATATGCAGTGATTTTATAACATGTATTAATAGAAGTTTTCGTTTTTGAGTTTCAGCCTGACGATGGTACACTGCCGTTTGCGGACACCAATCTTGGGAGCAAAATCGGTTGCTTGTCATCGGAAAACATGGGCGTATGGATCCCTCCGGCGACAAATACGATATGCCCATCTCAGGTTTATCCGCAGAAAGTGCTCAAGGAGACATCAAACGTGAAATTACCGAGCAGAAGTTGGGCAAATGATGTGTTTGCCGTTCCACAAATCAGCCCTCCATCTTCTGGCATAAAGCGATCCAGGCCCTTTTGAACACAACTAGAATTAGATCTCCGTAAACTTTTGTATTATCAAAGAACAAAAAGGATTCCCAGCTTTGTGGTTTTTTCATGATATGTTGAATCAAGTTCATTTGTGATTTGCTTTCAGTTGGTTTTTCGTGTACATACTAAAATTCTGATCAAACGTGAAATTACCGAGCAGGAGTTGGGCAAATGATGTGTTTACCATTCCACAAATCAGCCCTCCATCTTCTGGCTTCAAGCGATCTAGGCCCTTTTGAACACAACTAGAATTAGATCTCCGTAAACTTTTGTATTATCAAAGAACAAAAAGGATTCCCAGCTTTGTGGTTTTTTCATGATATGTTGAATCAAGTTCATTTTTTATTTGCTTTCAGTTGGTCTTTCGTGTACATACTAAAATTCTCTCCAGGTGGTCTGGTATTTGGAGCTAATTACTAGTTCATTGGTTGTTTGTTCGACCATGGACTGAAGTGAAAGAACATCGAAACGTTGATTTGGGTCTTATATTCGAATGATCCAAAGATACTTTGTTCAGGAGAGGTTGCTGTTGATATTCCATAGCAAACACATATTGTCAACTTATTTCCCGTATTAACATAAGTTAACACTATCTTTTTTTTATTAATTTAGCAAAATTTATGTTTAATTTGGAGAAAAAATTTACAAGTTGTCAATATGTTTAAATTACTATTTTTAAGTATAAAATTTTAATTTACATATCATCATATTATTACATTATAAATAAATAAAATATTTAAAATAAACTATTTTATGAGAATTTTATTTTAAAAACAAAATTATAATCAGTAATTAGTGAGTATTAATAGTTTAAACAATAAAAAGAATATTATTTTTATACTATTTATTAATATTAATCTCCAATAATTTATGTAAGTAATTTCAGTTATAATAATATACAAATAAATTATATAATTATGTAAGGGGCACGTAGTGTAATATTGGATCAACCTGGTTTTGTCAGAGATGGCAGGCTTATTCGAGCAAGAAAACACTGAATATAGCGGAAAAGCACAGGTTGCTCCATACCTTAAGAGCATCGCAGTACACAAGAATGTGAGTTGCGGGATTTCAGAATGAGATAACCTAATACGTCGAGAGGCACGCTGGACCACAGAAACTATTCTCCATTTCAATCTCTTCGTTTTCTGTTCTTTTCTTCGAATTCTTCACACACGCCGTCGGCTCCAGATCTCTGGTATAACGAATGCACATGTTGCGGAAAATGGCAGCTTATCGTTAAACAGTGATGTCAACAACATTTTCCAGACCATCCGGTTCGGAATTCCTGAGAAAGTGGGCAGTTCAAGATCACCATTATGGCATTATATCATTTTAGACGGGAAAAATGTGTTCTTTGTCTGCTTCTGATAGTCAATCACTTCCAATTTAGAAAAGGCTAAATCCATATGCAATGTTTTGAGTTTTGAAAAAAACTAATCAAACCAGATATATAGATGTTAAAAAATTTCCTGGACAACAATTGATTTTATTTTATAAATTTTAAATAATTTATCGATTAAGTTACATAATTTGATCCAGATAAAAATAATAAAGTGACATAATAAATGATATAGATTAATTAACCGAAGTCCAAGAGAAAAATGAACTATAATCAATATAAACCAAACCCATATTGAGTCTATGATGTGGAGACCCGACGTGAATGTTATATATAAAAGGCTAAAATCCCCTATAACTACTATAGCAAATCGTGAACGTATAGATACTCTGACTCATTCAGAGGTTGACATATGCAGAAAGCTACAAAAAAAATTTAACGTGTTGCGGTGAGCAACTTGTGAAGGTCTCGGCGGATTCACCCTCGTTTCAGTCTCAAAAAGCTCGTTTGAAGTTATGAAACTAAAATCAAGTATTTTTCGCATTTCTTTATTATTTTCCTTTAATTTTTGAGCCAAGATATATAAGTAAAGGTTCTGTTACATATTACACGTGGTATCACAGCGGTTACGTAATTAGTGGCTAAAAACGAAGGATTTTTGGTTTTTCTCCATAAGACTTTTTGGAGATTAAATTTATTTTTTCGGTTTTTTCTTTCGTATTGATGCTTGAAAGTGTGATACATATGGTGAGGGATTACATATCAAGAATGATCTATCTCCATTAGGCATACCGAGGAAGCAAAGTGAGGGATTACATATCAAGAATGATCTATCTCCACAGTAAATTGAAGGTGTTAAATATTCCTCTTCCTGATGTCAGCATAGTTCACAGGCTCTCAGCACACTCCCTCCAAAGTTTAGTATTCTGGTGACGACATATTACTTGCAAGATGAGGAATGAGACTTCAATGCTTTGTTGCCCATTGTGTTACCAAGAGGAGAAGTTAAAGAATTATGCTCATAAGGTACTCTCATCAACCAAAGGAAAGGGAAAGGACAAGCCTATAATGGTCAAAGGTAAGAGATCCAAATCTTCTCCATGTGCTAATGTTGGTCAATTTAATGTTAGTAAAGGTCCAGGATTGCCAGAGGTATAAGGCCTTGAAGGAAAGACATAAACTGTCAGGTAACTCTTTGGCTTATCAATTTATGATCTAATTTTGCTATAGCCATATTAATTTCTTAGTAGATAGATAGTGGAGATCTAATCATGTTCCCTCTATGATGCAAGGGTTCATGTCCAGGATAGAGCCAACTAAAGAGGAGAAACTGATGGTTGGTAGCAATGAAAAAGTTGATGTAATATCTATAGGGGACGTATGTTTGAACCTAGATATAAAGCTCATTTTGGTTTTTACATGACACATTTTATATACTGTCTTTTAGACAGAATTTGATATTTGTAGTAATTTTGCACAAAGAAGGTTATAGTTTTATAATTAATGCTTCTGTTGTACAGTTGTTGTTTAATACAAAACATATTGATATAACTTTCTTGTCATATGGTTTATATAGAATGCGTCTTGTCCTGAATTAGATACACTCTTCTTCATATCTTGCTGAACAAATTATGAAAAATAGAGTTGTAATAAAGGATAAGTCATAGATGTTATGACATAAAAGGTTAAGCTACATTTCTAGAGTTAGGTTTAAGAGATTGATTAAAGGAAATGGTCTTATAACTTTGGATTTTGATGATCTGGAAACAATTATTGACTATTAAAGAGGTAAGTTGACTAAAATAAAGAAAAAGATGGTCAACTCGAGATTCTAGCTTGTTGGATCTCATACATGTGAATATTAGTTGACCCTGTATAGTTACATTATTCAATTCTTTATATTTTCTGATGGTTATTGATGATTATTCTCGTTACGGATATGTGTTATTGCTTAAGGAAAATTTTGAAAGTTCTTGATAAATTCAAGATCTTTAAGACTGAGGTTGAAAACCAATTGAAAAAATCCATCAAGATTGTTCGAACTTACTAGTTGGGAGAGTATTATGACAAACATGGTGTTTCAGGACAAGAAAAAGGGTTTGTTTGCCAGATATGTAGAATCTTGTGGAATAGTGACTCAATTCACTATACCAGGTAGTCTTGAGAAAAATAGTGTAACCGTAAAGCGTGATCGTACCCTAAAGGACATAATAAAGTCAATGTAGAGCAAGACTAACCTACCTGATTATCTGGAAAAGGTGGAAGCTTAGCCTCGAACACATTAGTGTATGAGGCTGCCCTACTAAGGTACAATTGTATAATCTTTATGAAAACAAATTGCAAGCTCGTTCAACTCATTGTTATTTAGTTGAATATCCTGACCATTTTAAAGGTTATAGATTTTACTGTAGAGAAGGAGGGAGCTAGAATAGTGGAATCACAGACAATTAAGTTTATAGAATACGATGTCTATGATGAGGGTGAGCCCTCTCACCCTTCAGGTGATAGCAGGACGAATATTACAGTTATTTCGTATCTGTCACTCATATAGTCAGGTCCCATGGATAATGTCTAAGTGCCATGTTTATACAGGAACAATAACCTATACCTGCACAAACAGACATTCCTTGGGTACAAGAACCAATACAGTTGTGTAGATCAACTAGAGTGAGACGACCTGCTATCTCATCTAATTATATAGTCTATTTAAGTGAACAAGAATATGAAATTGGACATATTGCGGATCCAGTCACTTTTACGGAATCCGTCTCTGGACCCCATGTGAATTTGTGGTGGGATGCAATGAAGGATGAGATGCAATCCGTGAAGCATAATAAGGTATGAGAGCTAGTTGATTTTCCTCAACATTACAAACTCGTTAGTTACAAATGGTTGTTTAAGATCGTGAAGGACACTCAGGCGAAAATTGAATAGTTTAAGGCTCAATTGGTTGCCAGAGGGTTCACTCAGAGAGAAGAGGTTGACTTCAAGATTACCTTCTCTCCCTTTTCCTTCAATTATGCATTTAAAGCGATTATGACAATAGTAACTCATTATGATATGGAGATACATCAGATGGATGCCAAGACCGCTTTCCTAATTGATGACCTTTATGAAGAGATCTATATGGATAAACCTGAAGGATTTTAGGATCAAGGAGCGACTGACAAGATTGGTAATTTAAGAAAATTAAGATATAGTTTGAAACAGACTTTCAAACAACAATACCTTAGTTTGACGAGGTTCTGACTTCTTTCAACTTTATGTTCCACAAAGTTGAAATATACTTATACTACAAAAGTCAGGGGGAGCAAAGTAATCTTCCTATTACTGTGTGTTGATGATATATTGCTCGTATTAAATGACTTGACCAAGTTGCATGAACTTAAACAACTTTTGGCCAAGCATTTTGACATGAAAGATCTAGGTGAAGCATTTTTTGTGCTTGGTATTTAGATTCATTGAGACAAATCTCAACATTAGTTAGGCCTCTCGCAGAGTGCATACATTGAGCGTATGTTACAAAGGTTTAATAAGGTTGACTGTAAACTCGTTGTAGCACCTATCTCTCATGGTGAGAGATTATCTTTGGCATAGTGTCCAAATAATAAAATAGAGAGAGCGACTATGAGGAATGTTCCATATTCTAGTGCAATCGATAACCTAAAGTATGCCCATGTATGCACTAGGTTCAACAACCTGGACCTCGTAGGGTATACAAATTCTGATTTTGCTGTGAGTTAGGATGATAGAAAGTCCACTCTAGACTATATTTTCATGTTCGCGGATGGTGCATTATCCTGAAAGAGTGTCAAGCAGACACTAGTGACTACCTCGACTATGCATGCATAATTTGTTGTATGTTACTGGGCTATTACACAAGCGGTATGGCTCAGGAACTTGACTTCTAAGTTATCTGTGGTTGATTCAATGGCTAGGCCTATCCGGTTATATTGTGATAATCTTGTTACTGTGTTGTTTTGTAACAACAACAAGAATATCACCGGGTCTAAGCATTTGAAGGTCAAATACTTGACCATAAATGAGTTGATAAAGAAAAGCGACATTGAGGTAGAGCATTTAAAGACTGATGACATGTTAGCTAATCCTTTAACTAAAGGACTTTTCCTACATGTATTTGAAATCTATATAGTATGGGTGTATTGAACTCTTTAGACGCTTTTAGTTAGGGATCATTATATATGCTCCTTGTATGTTTGTACATTTTGACATATTATGATAATATGGTGGTTAATCGATAAAGATGATCATTGTTTGTCCTCAGTCATACGTATTATTATACGTTGTCATGATACAAATGAAATTCTTAAGATTTATGTCGATCTTAAGCATTTTTAAAGGTCATTGGACATATATATTGATTGACCTTAGATCTATGTCATTAGGACATATACAGTTTACTATGTATATCCATGGATTTTAACATGACATAGGGGGATATAAGTGTTTAATCTTATAAAGGTGTTCTCTAATGTAGTTTAACATTTAGTAAGAGAGCACAAAGATGTTGTCTATTGTAGTGTAGCATTCAATGAGAGAACATAAAGGTTTTCTATAATACAATTTATAGTTCAGTGAGAGAAAACAAGATTTCTCTTATGCAATTTCACATATGCAGTTTAGCATAAAGGACTTGTTTGGTAAACAGTTTATTAGCTATTTTTCAGCTAGTTGATCCATTTTAAAGGTTTGACTATATTAAAAAGTTGTTTTGTTGTTTGGTTATGAACTAGTTGGGTTGACAGATTCAATCCAACCAGTTGTTTTGTGAAAAGCTCTAGAAGAGGAGCTTTTGGACCAAACAACTAATTTAGCTGTTTAGCATTGACTATTTTGACCTCAATTTACAAGTGTTGCTCAGTTTATTGCAGAAAGTGACAATAGGGATGTATTATTATAGTTTATGACACTCATTTATGTTATTTTAAACTTATAAGTTACACTTGTAAATAATGATAACATTATTATAGTATTAGTAATATAATCAAAATTATTTATCTTTTATCATAAAAATAATATTTTAAAAACCTTAAAACTCATAATAAAGGAGATAAATAATCTACATAACAATTTTTTTTTCTCTTCACCCATTGCTGTGAAGTTTTTTCCACTTTTGCCCGTTATAAATTCTAACTTCTAAAGCTTCTCACAGAATTCCTAATAATTAAGAATAGATGGGTAATAGAATACCAGAACCAAACATACCATTAGAGTTATAAACATAATTTTTGTAGAATTAAATATCTAAACTCTAAATTCTTATAAGAATATTCATCGACATACTAAAATATATGATATTCATATCTTTTTTTTAAGTCATGTCCTCATAAGTTATTTTACATATAAACAGCTAATACTAAACAACTGATTTTACCAAACATCTCTAATAAACTACTAATGCAATCCGCTATTCAAATCAGCTGATAGAATCAGCTATCAGCTAACAGCCAAATGCAATCAGTTTATTGTCAAACAGGGCCAAAGTTTAGAGAAATCGAGACCTACAAACAGAATGACGATACATATTAGATCATACAAGTATCATTTTTGTCTACCACGCTCTATTTTCTAGTTCATATTAGTAAGGTATTAGATATGCGTTATTATATTAGACCTGTGTCACACATGACATATGTGCTTGATATTTTTCGATATTAAATGCTTTATAAGACGTAATGATGGACTTTCATTATCTTTGGATTAAATGTTTTGTTTTAAATTTGGTATCAATACAGTAGCGTGACTTAACCGTGTTTTTGAACTGGTTTTAAACTAGAGTCAATATGATTATTATCCAAGGGGGAGAATGTTAGAAATTTTCTCAATTGGTGGACAACAATTATTTGCATTTTATTATTTTTAAATAATTTATCAATTAAGTTACGTAATTTAATCTGAATAAAAATAATAAAGTGACCCAATAAATAATCTGGATTAATGGACCGAAGTTTAGGAGAAAAATGGACCTCGATCAGTATGGACCGGATCCATATTGAGACCATGATAGGGAGACTTAATATGGATGCTATATATAGAAGGTTAAGGTCTTTTGTAGTTGATGTAGCAAATTTTGAACGTACAGATACTCTGACCCATTCAAAGGTTCATGTATACAAAAAGTTATAGAAAGACTTTAATGCATTGTGCTTAGCAACTCTTATGAAAGAGTAGACGGATTTGTGCTCCTTTCGACTTCGGAAAACTTGTTTGAAGTTATGGAACTGAAATAAAGTATTTTTCTCATTTCTTAGTTATTGCCCTTTTATGTTCGATATTGGCTACGTAACTAAGGCTTCTGTTATATGTTATAGTTGACTGTGTGAAAGTGGTAGATTTCAGGTGAAATTCTCCATTCATCTTCTTTCGTTCCGAGAACATTGATAGGTTTTGTAGAAATTAATGTTTTAAAAATTAGACCAGAAATTAAATTGTTAATATAAAAATTTAAGGTGTAAAAAATTTAATCGATAATAGATCACTATAAAAGTAATTAAAGATTTAATAAAATTAAAGAATTTGAAATTTTTTATTAACAAAAACTTTAAGTTTAATTAAAAAAGAGATTATTAAATAAAAATTAAATAATTAAATTTATTTTATAAGCACTTATTAATTTATAAAAAATACCAATTAATTAATAAATAAATTGATTTTTAAAACACAAGGATTATTCAAGTAAATCGAAACGAAAAGTTAAAAATCGAACAAAAAAATTGACCAATTCAAAATTTTTGCAATTTAATCGTTCAAACCGATTAGGCCTTTTAATCATTGATAAAAATAGTCCAAAGGATTGATCGATTTTGAAAAATAATTTTAGGCATCGATCTAAAGCTTTTCTTTTGAATAACATCTTTCTAGTATAATATTCACCTAAAATAATATTGTTTTAATTTATAATTTAAAAATTCAAGAATAAATCACATTTTCTTAATAAATTATACTAAAAAAAGATATTGTTTTAGAACAATTCCATCACATGAGTCTGATCAAATATTATGCCAAATTTGAACAATTTATTGGAACGACCAAATTGAATTGAACTATCGAAGAACCTAACTCAACAATTAGATTGAATTGAATCATCAACGAACAAACTATAATAATGTTATGGACGTTCACTTTGAAGTTGAGATTTCAAAATCTATATAAAACAATACATATAATATGAATAATATGAAACCCATTGGGCTCTGCATATTAGTAGTCCATCAGCCCCAACCACACATACATAAGAAGCGTGGCCATAACTTTGGGCTTGTCTAATTGAAGGCCCACACCTCCGGCTTTGTTAATTGGACAATTTTCACGTGTAGAAAAAATTCACATTTTTTAATAATCGATCAATTAATTAATCACATTAAATTATTAAACAAAATTAAACTATGTTATTAAGTATAATTAAAATAACATCATATGTTATTTTAAAATGATATTTAATTGTTTAATTACATTTTTTATGAGTTGGAACAAAATAATAAATGATCCAATCCGTTATTAATTCATTTAAACCCGAATAATTTTATGTAAATAAATATTATATATTAATTTAATAACTGAATATTTTTTGTTTTTCTTTTTCAATCCATGTCGGTAACTTCAATTATTCATAGTACATACAAGCATAAATAGAATGAAACCAGGAAATTTTTAGGTTTCTGGTGAGCTTAAGAAAACTACAGTTACTGTATAACGTATTGGGATGACGAAGACAGAAGAGTTAAGCTCAACATCAGCTCTCTAATCATCTTCTTCGTGTGGAATAGGTGCCCAATAGCTTCCCCCTGAACCAGGCGTAGGATCCCAGAAGCCATAGTCTTCTTCTTCCGCAAACGTCGAACGACCTGTCGTTCCTTGTTCCTTTCGATCTAGGATGGGTTGGGACTGAAGATCAAGGGATGATGTTGGTGATAATGGCCACCAAGAAGATTCTGCTGATACCTTCATGAGTGTTAATGCCATTATAAGCACTAAAATCATGCGTGAAATGTGCACCACTGACCTCTGGTTTAAGGTTGTCATGATCGAACTATGAGCTAGTTCGTGTGCTTCTCATGGGAAGTAGTTGTTCGTTTCGAAGAGCACTGCATTGCAGCAGTTAGAAGTAGAAGTAGAGTAGTAGTAGTGTTCGAGCAAAATAAGATTTTTCTTTCACACGGAAAGGATGACAAAACATGATTATTGCATGTCTTAAGCCTAAGAGTAGTTTTTGGTTGTGTCGGTGTCGTACGAAAAAGGAACAACTTGGGACGGGCTGAAATGCGAACATGTAATATAACTAAATTTTAGAGAGCCCATTTGCGGAGAAAAGAAATATTATTTGTGGGAAGAGTGAAACGGTGAGGAGGCGTTGCTATTATAAGAGTGAAGCTTTGTGCTACCTTTGTTTCAATTGTAAACTAAATTAATTGAGTTTTGATGATCGTTAGTATTATTATTGATAAATTAAAATTTTATTTTATTTAATAATATTAGTAATAACTACTAATAACAAGATTAATTTTTAATAATTATCAGCAATATTAAAAAATCCAACGATTTGACCGGTTTAAATGTAAAAATCTTGAACCGACCAAATTTATAAATAGATATCTAACTTTTTGATTCGATTTAATTTAATAAATCTTGTTATCAATCAATTTATTTATAAATCAGTCTATTTTTTAAATTAATAAATTGTTATAAATCAAAATTAATTAATTAATTTTGCATTTAATAGTTTCCCTTTTCAATTATACTTTAAATTAAGATTAGTCTTCTTCAATTTTGTATAAATTTTTT
>JANKYE010000002.1:910923-925499 GCA_032467995.1 Erythroxylum dillonii | reverse complement strand
AATTATCGAAATAAACTTAATCAAAAGTTAAAAACTAAACTAAAAAATTGAATGATTTAAAATTTTTATGAAAACTAAAATAAAAAATTGAATGATTTAAAATTTTTATGATTAAATTGTTTAAATCGGTTAGAGTTTTTAGCCATCAAAATTCGAAAGTCTTTGCCTTTCTTTTGTATATTTCTTTTTAATTTTTTCTTAATATTCTCTTTTTTCTTCCTTTCTATAAATCAAATTTCTTCTCATGGTAACTTTGGATCCACTCTCACGAGCTTCCAAGAATTGCAATTTTCTGTTCCGGTTATAATGTTTTTATCATATTCTATTAAATCTTATCCTTATATTTATATAAAATCTACATAAATATATAGATAAAATTTAATAAAACAAAGTTGAAATAAAATAACCAAAACAAAAGATTTGATGTAAAACAAATTAGATAATTAACTAATTATCGATTCCAGTGAAGTCGATCTCACTCCTCTCAAGAGCGTTATTAACATCTTTATAGTTTAACGCAACTCCAAATAACCATTTGTCTTCCATCTAAGTGAACATTAACAAGATAACAGTAAGCCGGAAGTAGAGTTCAATCAAATTTTCGTGTCCAAAATTCAAATTTTTTTATTTAAACACAAACCCGATTTAAAATAAAATCAAAACAAATTTGAAATTTCATCTGTTAATTTCGAGCAAATCTTGATCTGGACACTTTTACTATCTTTAGTTTCAAGCATCTTGAACATTTTTAGGCTGCTTAGTACCTGTCCCAAGCAGTTTTTGCACAAAATATAAGGAAAAGTGCTTAATTTTACGCTTGTTGGTTAAAAAACTTCCAACTCTTTTCACGCTTAGGGCAAAATGCTAAAAAAGTTTTACCTAATCAACAACAATGTCAGCATTCAAAAAACGGTAATCTAGATAGTACTCCACGGCGTAAACTAAAAAAAATTAGCAGTTCTCAACTATAGTGGAGGGATAACTTTACATTTACAAGTTGATGACAAAACAAACCTCATCAGAGTCTTCTAGAGTCGCAGAACTCAAGCTCGACGCTTACTCAATCGCCATGAGTTAGGTTCATGGTATCTATCGTAAAGAGGTTCGATACGCTCTTGACGTTTTCTTTTGCTCATTTTAGTTGGATCTGCAACTTTGAAGAATCTGGGTGCAAGTTCAACAAGCCATTTGGGATCAACAACAGTAACCTCACGCATATATTCCTTGGTAGTCATAACTAACTCATGGTAGATCACCCAGTCAGGTTGTCTCTGAAAAAGAGCACTGCTTGGATGAATATATACTGGCTGATTCTCCACTAGGGTTCTGTAACCCTCCTGAGGATCTTTCCTGGCTGCATGGAAAAAGAATCCAGCTGTTATAGCTTTTCTAATTTTCGTGAAGTTCTTTCCGGCACTGACCACATCCAATTTATACCTGAAAAATATGGTAGCGATGTTCAGAATCACACGGACATACAATGTCGATATTTTGGAATGAAATATGACATGGGACTTAGTTAAAACTATACTTGATAGGAAAGAAGCATACAACAATCCATCTTTAGAACATTAAACATATCTTTAAAGCCAAAAGCGCGATTTCAAAAGTCAGAATTTCCTAGAATAAGACTGGCAAGAAACATCAATCTTTAAGTAATCTGGTCCAGGAATAATAAAAGAAAATCAACAAAAGATGAGCACGATTATCAAGTCTGAGATTTATCCCATTGAATAGCTAAAACTATATTTGCAAGAGAATAATATCTTTCGAACATGTAATTATCCGAGGGTAAGCTTTGGAGAAACTGGTAAAGTTGCTCCTTTGTTATCATAAAGTTACAGGTTCAAGTCACAGAAACACTCTCTTTGTAAAAATACAAAAAGAGGGCTGCGTACATTATAACCCCCCCTAGACTCCCACAAAATGGAGAATTTTGTACACTGAGTACGTTGACTTAAAGAACATGTAATTATCCACTAAGACATCCTTCATACTCTAAACAATTCCTATATCTATCTTCAAAGGATATTATAATGCAAGTGAGGAACATCCTCCTGGCACTAAATGTCTTCAATAAGCAATTACCTGGTCGTGCCTAATAACTGGAGCTGGATTAGTCCTGAAATACTCACTATCTCCCTAAGAAAATATTATGCAGTAACAAGTTGCACACACGGAAACCACAAGACCCGTGATTAACTATATGGAGAATACTTTCACAGATTCAAAAGGCATTACATCTGTCAAACGTATGGGAAAAAGCAATGTATCTTACTTGCACATTTTTTAGCCATAGTTTAGCGTATAACAATTTCCCCATTCAGCAATGAGGACTAAAATGATAAATGTAACTTGACAAAGGGATATGTATAGAAAATGATAAAAGAAGAAATAAAGCAGTATATAAGAGCTTAAGACCATACTTATCCATAATGGAAAGAAGTTGTTTTCTAACATCTTGGGCCCTCCTCAAGGATCGGGACTGAACAAAGTTCTCAAAACACCAAGGGCCAGAGAAGTTCTTGGCTTTCCATGCCTCATATACAGCAAGTAAAGTCAAATGGTCACCCTCAGGCTGGAAAAACTTTGCCCTCTTCTGATCTGCTTGAGCTTGTTTTTCCCGAGGTCTATAAAAGATGTTTCCAGTTTGAATCATGGCAATTATAGTCAGAATCTCATCACTACAACCCAAATCTACACTAGCTAACAACATCTTAGACAATGGTGGATCCAGTGGAAATTCTGCCATTTTCCTGCCCAACTTGGTAAGAAGCCCCTCCTCATCAAGGGCTCCCAAACTATAAAGTTGTTCCATGGCAGAAATGAGGGCCTGAGGTGAAGGTGGATCCATAAAATCAAAAGACAAAAGATCATTAATTCCCATGGCCTTCATCATTAGTGTGGTAGTTCCAAGATTAATTCTTTGGATTTCAGGAATTGATGTTGGGGACATCTCATTGCGATATGCACTTTCTGTGTACAGTCGATAACATTTTCCAGGCCCAGTACGACCAGCACGTCCAGCTCGTTGCTTAGCAGATGCTTGTGAAATTGGAGTTATGACCAAAGAATCAAGCCCTTGCTTTGGATTGTATACATTCTGCTTTGCAAAACCAGGATCAATTACATAAAAAATACCATCGATTGTCAAAGAAGCCTCGGCAATATTGGTTGCCACAACCACTTTTCTCTTCCCCGGTGGGGCGGGTTCAAAAATCCTCGACTGCATTTCACTAGGAAGAGCACTATAAACAGGCAATATAATCAACTCAGGTACACTCTTATCCAATGCTTTCATCCTCTCATACAGAGATTGGCATGCAAAATCAATCTCCTCCTGACCTGTCAAGAAGAGAAGAACGTCCCCTTCAGGTTCTGTCAAATGGATTTGCAGGACTGTGATCAAAGCCGCATCTAGATAATCACTTTCTGGCTGTTTGGTGTATAATATCTCTACAGGAAACGTTCTACCAGGAATAGTGAATATGTTACAGTTGAAGAAATACCCTGAAAATTTCTCTGCATCCAGAGTAGCAGACGTAACAATCAGTCGAAGATCAGGTCTCCTCTTCACAAGCTGTTTAAGTAACCCAAAAAGCACATCAGTGTGGATGGTCCTCTCATGAGCTTCGTCAAGCATTATAACCGAGTACTGTGAAAGACTCTCATCAATCAAAATCTCCCTGAGTAACATACCATCTGTCATATACTTGATCACTGTATCTGGTCCAGTGCAATCCTCAAACCGAATAGCATACCCAACTTCTTCACCTAATCGACACCCAAACTCTTCAGCCACCCTTTTTGCAACTGACATTGCAGCCACCCTACGAGGCTGCGTACAACCTATTTTGCCCCTTGTAGTATAACCTGCCTCAGCAAGGTACTGTGTAACCTGAGTAGTCTTACCTGAACCAGTCTCACCAATAACAACCAGTACCTGATTATCATGAACGGCTTGAACTAATTCCTTTTTTAATTTGTAGATTGGCAAGCTCCGCCTCTGCTCCTGTATAGATAGCTTTGACCTCTGTCCAAATGTCAATGCTTTCCCAAATGCATCCTTCTTCCACTCAGGCATATCATAAGCTGATAAACCGACACCTCTAAGCTCCTGTGCGAGGTGCCTCTCGCCACTCTCAGGCATTGGGTCTTCCCATGGACGATTAAGATCCTTCGGTATGGAATCAAGCATTGTTCTCTGCTGCTGTTCCCGCACTTCTCTCCTTTCTTTTATGAGAGCAGACTGAAGTGCAGCTGCACGGCTCAATGAGCCTTCCGGATTCTTAAATATTTTCACAGGCGACATGTCAACAGAATACCTAGTCTGACCTTGCAAAAATTCTGGCTCATCCTCATTCAACTCAATCTCAAGCTCTTCCTCAGCTTCCTCGTCTTGATGAAGCATTCCGTCTCCTTCATCATCATACATGGGATACTCATTCACACTCAAAACCCCTGAAGCAATAAGCTGCTTTGCTTCCCATTTCTCCGGTGAGCTCATTCTCTTTAATGGTCTTCGAGAGTTAAAAGAATCATCCTCCTCCACAATCTTAATCCCAGAAAGCCCAGTCCTGGTGACAAGCCCTTCTTTGGAAGTTGAAGGATTAGTTCTAAAAGCATCCTCATTCCAGTCCTTGTTTAATGGAAGTAAATCTTTGCCAGTATGCTGATCAACATCCCTCATAGAAAGACTCAATTTCTGACCCGAAATTGAAATCACTTTGACAAAAACATCCTGGTCCCGCTTCACAACATCCTTGGCATTAACAACCCTCCTGGTCGCAATCTGGGAAACGTGAGCCAAACCCTCCTTTCCTCTAAAGTCATTAAGTTGAACGAAACAACCTGAATCCATCACTCTCGATACCCTGCCCTTATATACCTCATATAATTCAGGTTCATTTCGATTGTGGTGTCCATTCCTTGGATCCCTTTTACTTTCTCTACGTTCATCATCATAGCCGATCTCTTCACTCCCATCCCTTCTATGCCTATCATTACCATCTCTTCTACGCCTCCCATCATCATCCCTGTGCCTTCCTCTACTCCTATACTCTCCTCTATCATCATAATCTCTATCTCTATCTCTATCTCTACGCCTCCTATCTCCACCATACCTATCCCTATGTCTCTCCCTCTCTCTATCACGATCCCTCTCCTTTCGATGCCTGCTTTCCTCTTCTCTCTCCTCCTTTGTAACTCTATCTTTAGCTTCAATCTCTAGCTCCTTCTCAAGCTCCTTCACTCTATCTCTACTATCCTCAATTGCAAGAGCCTTGAATTTAGATTTCTTACCATCTGAAACAACACTCTCTTTCTTCGCTTCCTTCTCGGACTTTGGATTCGGCGGTAGAATGGCGTGAATAATGGTCAATAGCGTGCGGACAAAGTAGTCGGGCATCTCTGCGCCATTTTCCTTCAACTTCGAATCGAACTCATCAACAGTCTCGCACTTGCGACCCAATTCGGTTATGAACTCCGCCAAAACCTTGTCCCCAAACCCTAGGTGAGTCTCCAGCTCGCTACAAACTTTAGAGACCAGAGATAGATATTCGAGCTTCGTTAGGCCATCGTCTTGCGTCGAGGAACCCATCACTACCCAAAATTGCAGAGAATTGAGATTCAGAAGAAATGCAAGAGAGTGAAGAGTATTCAATTCAAATTTCCTTTTCTTCCGATTCTCCGACGCCGTTAAGAGCTTTAGTTTTGCGAATCCTTCCTTCTAGATCTAAGAACCGACATCGTTTTTGTTTTCTTTCTTTTTCACAAGATTGCATGAATAAGGACTTCATTTTGTTTTTAGTTAAGTTTCTTTTGGCCAAATATTTTATTGAAAAATGCTAATTAAATTCTAATTATGTTTTATTTTTATTTATTTTATTTTATATATGTATTTTTATCATTTTATTATAATTTCTGGTTTTGTTTCCTTTAACTATTTTCTAAAAAATTACTGGTTCATCTTTTTCGTTTTTATCCTTTTCTAAATTTATCCAAAATAGTTTTTTATTAATTAAAAAACTATTTTGTTGATATTATTGTGATAAATTATATTTTATTTTTATTTATTAAATTATTTATTTTAATATTTTCTTTTTTCTTTATTTATTTATTTCAACATTTTTATTTATTATTTGTTTTTTTTTATTAAAGATAATCCATTTTTTATTAAATTTTTAACTTTTCAATTCGATTTATTTATTTTTTTGAAAGGTAGTTCAATTTACTTTAACAAATCTTAGTTTAAAACATATCATTTTTTTTTTTGTCTTAGACCAGGGTATTCACCTGCGGACTCAGTGACTAATCCTCTCGCTGGTTTGTAGGCACCTTATAGAGTAGGACAGCTGGCCCAAGGATTTAAGGCTGCTTCATACCAAAAGTCAAGGATCGAACCCCTAACCTTTGTTTAAGTATGAATGAGTCTCTGCCACTCAACCACATCCTTTGGGTTTAAATATATCAGTTTATTAATTAATCAGTCAATTTTTATAAATTAAAATAAATTAATTAATTTTTATTTAACAATCTTTTTTAATCAAACTCTAATTTTTATCGATAAATAAAGACTTTTTGTTTTCAATTATCAAACCCTACGTCGACGAGCAGAAGTTTTGATATCACAGAACAATTTGGTTATCACAGAACCTATCGAATCACTTGGATTGGACCTATTTGTTCCAATTGTTGAGGCGTATTTAAAATTAGCCCAACAGTTTAACCCCTTGATCGGCGAAAACAGTCAAAGCATAATTATCGTCAACTTGGAAGGTTTCTCTAGGGTTTTTGCTGCTACCGGGAATTCGAAAATTGCGCTTTGACCCATAATGGAGGGACTGAGTGTTTCGGATGCTAATTTGGTAGTGTACTTGCCTCCATCGCAGAGCAAGAATGTTTCTCATGCAATCCTCCGCGAGCTCAGTTCGTTGCTCTTCAGGTTCGCTTCCTCGCCGTTTTTGTTTGTTTTTTATATCAATAGCATAACCTAAAGATTGAAGCTTTATGGGGAAGAGTAGTCCGCACACGGCTGTGCTGCATCTACTGTATCTAATTCCTTAGAATTTATCTGGTTTTGGATTGGTCTCGGTTTTGAAAGTTTTTGTGGTTAGTTTTTCGTACAGAGCTAATGTGTTTGATGCTAAAGATGATGTTCCACTGTATCTAAATACGTATAAATTTTTTCTGGGTTTGAATGGTTTGTATTTTGACAGTTTTCGTAGTTGGTTTTCTTGTGGAGCTTATGGTTTGGTGCTAAATATGACGTTTGTAGGTGTTAATGTTCTTGTTCTGGTTTTGGTTTCAGGTACAGTGAAACTTTTGATGGTGTCATTTTAGCTTATGCTGTCAATACTCCAAATAAACGTGGGAGGATTCTATCTGGGGTTCATCCATATTTTGCTGTTGGACTACAAGCAAAACTGTTGATTTTCTCCCCTAAACCAGACATGCTTTTAGGTTGATTTGGATTCCGATATTATAATTGTCCTTGTTTTTCGTTCTCGTTTTTGCAATTAACAATTCCATATATTCCTCTTTGTACACACTTGTTTCATGCCTTTAATATCTTTGTTGTTAACAATGAGTTTTTTTTTTTTTTTGATTACCAGAAGGTAAAGTTGTGAAAATTGTGCGAGATTCTATTCACGTAATCGTTCTCGGATTTTCTTCTGCTATTATAACTAATGGGGATATCCGTGATGAATTCAGATTTAAGAAGGTATATGTACACATTTGCTTGGTAATCGATATGTTTTCGGTCTAAGATTGCTTATTTGATATACTTTGTCTCTTCAGAAACACGGCGAGGGTGTATATGTTAGCAGATATCACAAAAAGCATGCAATAAAGGTTGGGACTGTGATCCGATTTGTAGTGAAGAGGTGATATATTGTATTTTTCTTGTAATTGTGCTATAAACTTTGAAAATGGCACAATTCATGCTATTTTGGTTCTCTTTTTCATTGATCTTCCCTATTTCACATAATTTGCTTCAAAAGGAATCTTGATTCTTTACAAGTCGTTCACCTTTAATTAACACAACGGTTTAATCATGATTACTCCCTGCTAAAAGCTTTATTGGTCATTTACACTGCAGGAAGTATCCTTGACCAAATTTTAGTAAATGTATACTTAGATTGAATAGCGCTAGAAATATGGTTCAATTTTATGGACAATCTTATTGACACAGCTATTCCTCATAGCTTGGATGAGGAAATACTGCACATTTCTGGCTCCTTGACGCCACCTCATACCGGAAGTGCCCGTTGGCTGAAAAAACATTTCGAAGATGATAAGACTAGCAGGTGATAAAAGTTGTTCTGCATCTTAATCCTTCGATGAAGTTGCATTATAAGTGGAAATTTAAAGATTAAGATGCCATTTTTGTTGTTAATTTCTCTTAGTGGCAAGAGGAAAGAGGTTGAGGGCGAACTCGACATGGCAGAACGTGATACTGTAGATAGAGAGGCACTGAACAAATGCCATGAAACCAAGAAGACAAAGAAAAGGAAAGCTGCTGAAGATCATTGAGGAACTGCATCCTCATTGCCAGTGATTCAAACTCACTTGTATTACCAGTTTGTATCCTATAATCCTTTGCTCTTCAACGAAATTTTTGCATTGAATGTACTCCCATTATACCTGTATTCATTATCTCATCTAAGTTCCAAAGTTTTGAGAACATCAGGCTGTTAATTTTGGGAATGAAGCCCTTTGTCAAGTAGAAAGAAACCAAGAGTCTTAAGGAAATGCAATTTCTTGGGTTTGTTTCCGTAGGGCTCATGTCATCAACTGAATATGAATTGGCTATCCATATGCTGTTAATGAAACGGGTTGTCGGTTTTAAACATTGTGACCTAAACACCTACACCGGTAGCTGAATTGCATAGAGCTTAGCTTATGTGCATGCTTAAGCTGATCTCGTTTTTATTTACACATTGCCGTATATAATTCTTGCTAAGGAAAAAGAATCGTCCCAACCAAAATCTCTTTCTTGGTTTCGAGATCAGAGATTGCATTAAGAAATTGGAAAAGGATTCAGTAGGCCTAACTTGTTGCTAGTCAGTCTCAATCAAACCAATCTGGACAGAACTCATGAAGAGCTTGTTTTGGTGATTCTCCATTATAAGAACACCCTGTAAATAACAGCTAGATTGGACACATGTCGAACCACCTATGCCTCTGCGCCTAAGATTTCGTCAAATCCAATTTTGCTAATCATACATAAAACGTTAAAATACACATCTTGTGTTGTTTCGGTTCCTCAAATCATTTCTATTTGGGTTTGAGCGTTCAAAAAGTACATTCCACTTTGAGCTCGTACTTATGATTGAGCAACCTCTGCAGTCTGTATAGGTGGAAATGGAATCACCGTCATTTTTTAAGCATCATCTTTGGGGTATGGAGTTTCTATCAATTTAGCATCCTATTTTCTTATATGGGGCCCTCGAATATATATAAGACGTTGCCATATTTCCATGCATGTCAGTTTATTACATTATCTTACATCTTCCATTGATGAAAGGAACAACGTATTACAGCTTCGAAAATGGACATTACATACACATACGCACACATATATATGAGATTATTATATAAAAGCTGTGAAGAAGTTGGAGAAGATGGGGTTTTCAGGTTGGTGGATGATTCTCGCTTCCTTCCAACTCCCATGTGAAGGGTTTGCTTATTCTAATCAGAAGAATACAGAGAAGATTGTTCCAAACGCCGTAACATGCCGCATATAAAAATATATAGTATTAAAACTTAAATAAATAAATATTTAACAAAATCTTATGTAAACTAATTGCTTAATAATTAAATAATACCGTAAAAAGATAAATTTTCAAATATGAGAACTAAAATAAGGAAAAAAAGTAACGGTTAAAAAACTCAATTGGCTCAACCGATTTAATCGTAAAAATTTTAAATCAGCTGATTTTTTAGTTCGAGTTTTTAATTTTTTTTGGTTTACTTTACTTATAATAAAATTTATTATTAAAATTTTATTTATTTATTAATTAATCGGTCAATTTTATAAATTAACTATTTTTATTTAATAATCTTTTTTTTCAATTAAACTTCAAATTCTTTAATGCTTACTAACAATCGTATTTAAAAATTTTAATTTTATTCAATTTTTAATCAATTTTTATGATAACCTAATATCAATTGAACCTTAAATCTTATCTGTTTCTAAAGCATCATCATCATCACCCAGTTTGAAATCTCGCGATGAAGCAGGATTTGGAGAGGTCCAATAGTACACAGCCTTATCCCTACATAATAGAGAGGTTGTTTCAGATGGACCCACATATAAATGAGACAATATACGAATGATGCAGGTAACATAAACAATTCATTAAACAGAAAATAAATGAAAAGACAAGTAAAGAAGAAATAAAAAATGTACTTATAAAAAATCTCAACATACAATATATAAACCCTTCACTTATTATCAACAATAACGCCTTGATTGGGAGGCCATGCTATAGGCTTATAGTAGCATGTGAGTTGAAGAAAACGACATGTTAGTTAAGTTCGAATCTTTATTTGGTTCACGTCGGCTTTCCCTGACTTATATCTGACATCCCTTCCTTTGCATGTTAGAGACATCTTTTAGAGATGCGAAGCTCAGTTTTACTTGTTCATTTTCATGTGATGGTTTTTATTTTAAAACGGTCACCTTCGACTGCGTTCTTTGTATTGAAGTGCCGCCTCATTTTTGTGTGTTTAGGTACATAGAACTTGTGAGCAAATTTCGTATATTAAAACATTATCATCGTCCAGTTCGAAAAGTATCATTGATGTGCATCATTATGCTCCTTAATTTGCGTGATTAAACTAAGAAGCCTATGATTAGTTAGTAGTTGTTGGTTAGTTTCCTTCTAACGATCCTTGAGAGGAAGAAAGTCTACATTGACGTTTGTATATATATAAATATTAGAATTTGCCACATGTAATTTCATAAACTAAAAGTAGAGTTTACGAGAATCTATATCAAAGATTAGATACTAAAGATCGAGATAAAGATAAAATTTTAAGTTGGTAAAAGCTAGGAAACGAAAAAATGACAAAAATACTTCCCTAACATTTTTCACATCGAGAAAAAATGACAGAGATACTTCCCTAACATTTTTAATAAAGACGTAGAAGATAAACTCTCCTTAGATGACTTTAGCTTGTCCGAGAGATTTCGTAATTTTACTTGCTACCAATAGATTACAAGGGATGAAATTAAGAAAACGTTGAGAAAGATGAGGGGCAATAGGACGGTAGGGCCTGATGAGATACTTATAAAGGTGTACAAAAACTTAGGTGAAGAGATTATTACTTGGATAGCTAAAATTTTTAACGTGATCCTTAAATTTGTCAAAACATCAAACAAGTAGAGATTTAGTATGGTGATTTCTTTATAAAATATCAAATGGGACATTCAAAGCTGTACCAACTATAGAGACATTAAATTATTTAGTTGCGCTATAAAATTCTAAGAGAAGGTGAATAAGAAGAGAATGAGGAAGGAAGCTTCTAACTCGAAAAACCAATTTAGCTTCATGTCAGGAAGGTCCATGACAAAAGTTTTGCATCTCCTCAGGAGGTTAATGGAGTATTACATGGCAAGATAATGTAATTTACACATGGTTTTTACTAATTTAGAGATTGTGTATAATAGGGTACTAAGAGAAATCATATGGAGATGTTTAAAAATCAAGGGAGTTCCTATAACTTATATACAAATTATTAGAGATATGCATGAAAGTGTAAAAATTAGAATAAGAATGATAAAGTAAGATACAGAGAGCATTTTTCTATAAATATTGGACCACACCAAGGCTTCCCTTTGAGCCCCTTTTTGTTTACAGTAATAATTGATGAGATCACCAAGGATTGGTTTTTACTAATTTAGAGATTGTGTATAATAGGGTACTAAGAGAAATCATGTGGAGATGTTTAAAAATCAAGGGGGTTCCTATAACTTATATACAAATTATTACAAATATGTATGAAAGTGTAAAAACTAGAATAAGAATGATAAAGGAAGATACAAAGCATTTTTCTATAGATATTGGACCACACCAAGGCTTCCCTTTGAGCCCCTTTTGGTTTACAGTAATAATTGATGAGATCACCAAGAATGTCCAACGGAATGTGTCATGATGTATGTTATTTGCTCATGACGATGTTTTAATGGATAACACAAAAAAGGAGATCAATGTCAAGCTTGAGCATTGAAGGAATATGTTAGAATCGAAGAGTTTTAGATTGAGTAAGATTAAAGTTAGTACATAAAGTGTAACTTTCGGGACATAGAGTGGTTACTAATGTGGAGACAAAAACTGGTTCAGGAATTATACTACAAAAAAGATATTTTAAATATTTAGGCTCTATCATCACAACAACGAAGAAATTTATGAAGACATAATTAACCGTATCAAATTTGGGTGGTTTAAATATAAAAGTGTACTAAAAATTTTGCGTAACAAGACGATACCACTTAAGCTTAAAGGTAAATTCTATTGTTTAGCGTTTAGATCCGCCATGTTTTATGGAGCAAAATGTTAGCTAATCAAATAAGTACATAATCATAATGGATGTACAACCTTATTAAAAGAGATAAGGTTAGGATTGTAACGATAAGAGATAGATTGAAGGTAACTAATATTATTGAAAAAATTAAAAGAGACAAATCTTAGGTAGGTTCGATATGTTAAAAGAGGACATACAAGCACTTCAGTAAAAAGATACGAGAAGATCATATTTAGAGACTGAAGATATGACCCGCAATTAAAAAAAAAACTTTTAGGTATACTAACTACTAAATCTTATTATATCACATGCATTTATTTTCCCAACTACTTTGTTAGAGGTTAAGAAAAAATTTAGAGTTATGGGTATAATTGCTTTATCTCTATATACGTCACAGTACGGATATTTAGGAATGACCCATCAAAGATATAGTCATGATGCTTAATGTTTTATCTTGAGATGGTGCATATGTATCCCATACTCATAGCATATCGTAATGCAGCTGGTCTTAAATTATTCTTTCATTAAATATTCTATTTGAATTCAAACTCTTAAAATTCAATTTACTTAAAACACTAATTTATTATTTAATTCCAAGTTGTTTATTAGTTAAATAACTTTTATAAATCAAGTAATATAAAATTTTAAATTCAAACTTAATATAAAATATTAAATATTAAATTTTATCAATTTAAATTAAATTTATTAATTTCAGAATGTCTCGTAAATTTCAGTGATCTACGGAGCATCCCGGCTCTCCACAAAACCTTTATGCTTTCTTACGCTGACGTACGTATTATAAGCAAAGGCCGAATGGGCTAAACTGCAAAACCTATCGACTCACAAGATTTTCTATTCACCGTCCTGCTCACGTACCAGAAAAAAGCAAAACACGAAGGCTTTTCCTTTTCTTCGCTTTATAGCCTGTGCAACTGTGCTTGCAAACGTCGACACTTGACATTATCTTTATACATATGTAACAAATCCCAAACCCCAAGACTTTCTATCCTATTACCTCCCAAGTTCCAACCCCACCCTGTCAAAGTAACGACCGTTGATTGCGCAGGAGTTGGCATGTTTCGATGGTTTGGTTTGGTTACTTTCAACGACCGTTGGTTTGTTTACTTTTAACTTAAATTGTACGTGCTAGTGCAATCCTATCTGTACTGACCTGTCCTTCGTTTGCGTCCTACCTCACGCACACACAAATGGTTTAGATTCTTGTTTTCGTTATTATGCTTTTAATCCTATAAGTATTTATCCTGAATAGATGCTTACAAAACATGTTTTTCTTGTCGCATTTACATATAAGTTTACAAGAAATAATCTCTCCGTTAGGTAAAAATAAAGTAGCTCGGTTGGTCTTCTAGCAGGGTTAGTTGGAACAAGGACCTAGGTTCGAATCCCGAAAACAGGAAGAAAGGGCCGCTCTGCTGGTGAGTTAACTGAGTAGATACCGTAATTTACTCCCTCATCTTGTGGTCAGGCCCGTGAGTGGGGGCAGCTGGAATGGCTGATTCCACCTTTTAGAACAAAGTTGCCTACTGTTAAAATTTTTAAAATCTATTTTATTGCAAAACTTTAAAATTAAAAAAATAATATTAATAATGATGATAAGATACTTACCGAAGATAACAGTAACCGAAGAATTGTACGGGTGATCTTTTCCGCAACTGAATTCTTTATACAATATGGTGCGGTACAAGTTGGTCTCATCATGAGCCTATGGCTCCAAGTAACTATTGGCATGTGCATACTACAACTGTCTCTCGTAGCGAAAAAACATAAAATTTAGGAATAACAAAATTATAAATATTAATGATTTATATGAATATTAATATTTAAATAGACTACGTGATTATTTACGTTCATCAATATACACTTTTAATTTCATGTCATAATTACAGTAATAATTATATATTCACTATATGATATTTAAATTTGTATAAATAATATATTCTATAATTATTAATTTTTATTAATTATATTGTTAAAATATTAATAAAAATACATTTTATAAATTAAATTTATCTAATTTTTTAAGT
>JANKYE010000002.1:770052-781424 GCA_032467995.1 Erythroxylum dillonii | reverse complement strand
AAGGAGCCGGCTCATGGGTTTGGCCATTGTCATTTCTAATCGAGTCAAGTTAGATTATAGCTCTCAATAAATAAACGACCTTAACAAGTAAAGTATGATTTGTCCTTTAAATTCTTACAGATTAAAACAATATAGTTTTAAGATATTAATAACAAATATGTGTTTTAGGGATCGATTTGACGATTCGGCCTAAAACGTTATTCAAAACTTGATTAGGTTAAACTCAACTCAAAATCGAAATTCTAATTAATTTCGGGTTCAATTTTACTTGTTAATACATAATTGAACTTAAGAGCTAATAGATTGTGTTTAAGTCAAACTTTATCAGACATAACTCTATCATTTTATTAAGCCATTAAATATAGGTCTTATTATCTAATAATAACTATTTCCTCTTTTTCTCTTTTAGTATCGAGTTTAGATCCTCTGTACTACTTAATTTGTCTCAACCCTGTTTTTGTCTCAAAACGATATCATTTTATTTATAAACAAATCTAGATCGACGTCATTTTGAGGTTGAAACATGGTTGAAACAAGTTAAATAATACAGAGGATAAGATGCTTTTAATATCAACGCTTATTAATTAATGGTTAAAGTTTTAATTATTAAGTAATGTAATTAATTTAATTTTGTATTTGAATATTAATTGTTTTCTTAAAAAAATTATAACACTTATTTTATTGATTACATATTTTAAATAACCGATGTGGATGATGTACGGACATGATTGCTAATTATTATCAATCAAAAAAGACTTTTTTTTCCCAAAATAAATATAAAATCATAAAAAAAGAAGAATAAGCGCCAGACGAGACCATCTGCAAAGTTGTCCCTAAAGACACGTGTCACACCCTCTGCTTCTGATTTTTCCTATTTGTATTATGATTAACAAATACCCCATCTGCAAGGATTTCAGCCTCTCTCTTTAACCCCGTTCCTGTAATGTATATCTTCTTGCTCTAGGCTATGAATGTGCATTAGCAAGTAGAATCAGAGAAGGAAAAAAAAAACACTGGTTCTCTACTTCGTACTGTGAGGGAAATACGATGATACAGCCAATTGTCACGACTAAAGGTGGGGACTTTGAACTTCTCTTCGATGTTACAGAAGAAGAGCTCGAAGTCGCAATCTCGTTGCGTGATTTTCATATCTACGTTGAAGCTGAAGCTCGAGGGTTGTGTCTGAAACCTGAAGTTAAGCCCGTGAATGAAGTCGTCTTTTCCTGGGGTGCTAAACGGAGGAGATCCGGTAATGAGACGCCGGTATTCCAGTCACCCTCAACCTTCGCACAACCGCCGCCGCCGCCGCCGCCACCTAAGTCTGACCAACATGACGAGGCGCCGAGCCCTTCGTCGCCGTTTTCCTTCTCTCGGAATGATTCTGTTGAGAGTAGCAAGCTATTGAAAAGAACAGTCTCCTATAAGAAGGTGGGTCATTTTGAATCCTTGTTTCTTTAATTTCTGTCTCGCGTCGTTTTATGAGGTTTCTTTTAATGGGTTCCAATTTCTCTGGAGATTCGATAAATTGGGTTGTTTTGTCTGTAAGTTACTGTCTTGTTCTTTGGAAATTTGTTTCTGTTATTCTTTCGATACTCATGCACGCTCTACTGTTTGACAAATCTGTTCATCCGTTGACTATCCTGAAGACGAAGGAAGAATTGCTGGAAATCACTGAAAATCTGACACGGAGGAATGAATTACTTGCAAGAGTATGTTTTTCCTTTCTGGGTTTAGTTTATTTCATCTGTTTGAATCGATCTTCCATAAGTTTCAATTTTCTTGTTTCTTGTTCTTTGAAGTAACTAAATTACTCCGAATCCAAATTAACAGGAGATCCAGAGGAAGAAGCTCGATTACGAGCAGCAGAAACTGAGTAATAACTTCTTGAAAGCCAAGAAAGAGGAGGTATAATTATTTCTTCCATTAGAGCTTTCTTATCCAATTCGGTAGTACTACTAACTCGTGATGGTGATGTTCGTCTTCTTTTAGTTCTTTTTATTTTTTAGTAATTTTTATATTTTCCTTTTTAACTTTCAGCTTAGTTGCGTACCCATCATGTATCAAGAACCCACCGTCGTACGCTACCCAGCTCTTCTCCACAATCAACTCCAGACCCACGTACCCACTACGATGCATCATCAAGTACCGCTCGTATCTAATCAGACCGCCATGGACTCGGTACCAGACACCCGGGAGATTCTGCCCATGCGTTGCGGGAATACGACGTCGTTCGTGAACCCGAATAGCGGAAACACGGTAGAGACGGCTGCGGAGGCGGAGGCGGAGGAGGAGGATATGGGTCCCAGAAGAATTCCTGATCTAAACCAACCTCTAATCGAAACTCTCTGTGATAACCAGAGTTACTATCATCAGATGATGGTGGCGGCTCACAACAGACAGAAAAGGATGCAGATCTGGAGGAAGAAGAAGGCCAATAAATCGAACTCTTTTTGCAGATGATTATGGAAATACATAAAAGTATAGGAGTAGGAGTGTTAGGTCTAACTAAAAAGCTGAAATTCGGAGAAACTGTTGTTGTCTGAGATAATGTTTTTCTCCTTGCGAAGCTCCTGAGGTTGCGGGATTCTTTCAGGCTACTGAGTACGAATTAGAATTTGGAGCAACTTCTAATTGTTAGTGGTAATCATCTGTTTTTGGCACGTCCTTATCCTCGTTAACTGCTATCTTTACGTCTTTTTGATATGATAATTATGGGTTTTTTAATTATTTTTTAAACGGACAAGTAGATGTTATGTTTTGGACGTGATCTGCAAATTATGCCAATATCAACAGTATAAATCTCGGGATTGACACGATAGTCTGTAAATTATGTTAATCGGGTATTTTATATTATGCAATTTCTATATAACAGGCTCGATACAAAGAGCATAAGTTGGGGATTCAAACATACGATCTTTTGATTCCTTATATCCCACTTCACCCAAAAGGGCACCTATATTATTTCACTCCATAGGAATATTTTAATCCTTTAAATAATATATATCATTTTTTAAAAGATTCATTATATTATACGTGATTTTACTTATTTCAGTTTTAAAAAGAACTTTTAAACAATAAATAAAAATACATTAAATTGAATATTCAATTCAAAAATTCAGATTGTAAAGGTATGGTGTTTTCTACCACTCTTTATTCACGGTTCGTATGTATATGTCTTATGCGAGTCCTTTTGATACGGTAGAGATTTTTCAGAAATCACTAATTGTGTATATAACATTTTCTCATTTGTATAAAAGTTTTTGTTGATTTAAAAAAAATATTCAATTCAAAAATTAATTTTTTATTTAGATCTTAACTTAGAAATTAAGCAATGTTAAAAATTTTCTCTTAATATTCGACCACAAGGAATTATTCGATTTTTGGGCCTTTTGTTATTCTTAATTTCAATTATTATAAGTTTAAAATTAACATACTTTGTTAGTTAATTAGTTTTTTATTCATAAATTTAAATTTGAGGTAGCATTAAATTTAAGAATTTTAATATGAATAAGTAAAAAATTAAAATACAAATGAATAAGTTTATATAAAATTTGAATAAAACACGAGTAATTAATAGTTTTCAAATGGTAAAAACATAGATAAAATATCAAATTATAAGAGATTTTAATACACTGAACTATTTGGGAAAAGAATAAAAGCACAAATCTATTTTTAAAGTTAATAAAATTCAAATAAGTATTTAAAGTTTTAATTTTTGTAAATTGGCTACTATTTGTTTATTTATTCTTTACTATATATATATATATATACTTGCAAACCCTTACGAAAACTCCAATATTCTTGCAGAATTATTAGTTGAATAATTAAAGAATAGAGTTTTATTTCGCAAAGCAATAAAACAGGCTACTGAATTAATTGAACAGGCTGATACAAAAGGAATATATATTTCCTTCCTGCTTCTCATTTGAAAACAAGATCTCTACTAATTAAGAGTAAAGCTGAGTACTAATAGATCTTCTCAAATTCCGTGTCAGTAGGTTGATTTGATGTTGTAATATTTGTAAATTTATGTGAATAAAAGCTTATTCATGTAATAAAAGAATTAAAGGATACATTTTTATATTTTAAAAATAGTTGGTTAAATGGAGGTGCTTATAAATCTTGAATTTCAACTATTTATTAGAATTTCCACGAAAACATAAAAATATCAGATGATTTTGTTGACATCATCACTCAAGTCATCTCTTAAATATATATATTTTTTCTTATAGTTCATTGAGTCATTTAAAAACAGACTGTCTACTAGTTAAGAGTAAAGTGACGTGCTACTAAACCTTTTCAAACTCCATGCCTTAGCGGGATTTATTTGTTGTTGTAATTTTTGTAAATTGATGTGAATAAAAGCTTATTTAGGTAATAAAAGAATTAAGGGATACAATTTTATATTTTATAGAAATAAAAATAGTTAGTTAAATGGATGTGCTTATAAATTTTGAATTTCAATTATTTATTAGAATTTCCACGAAAACATCTAAAATATCGAATGGTTTTGTTGACTTCATCACTTGAGTCATCTTTTAAATATACATATTTTCTTCTGCTTCATGCTAGTCATTTAAAAACAGATCCTCTACTAGTTAAGAGTAAGGCAACGTACTACTACACCTTTTCAGACTTCGTGCCTCAGCCGAATTTATTTGTTGTTGTAATTTTTGTAAACTGATGTGAATAAAAGTTTATTCATGCAATAAATAATTAAGGGATACATTTTTATATTTTATAGAAATAGAAATAGTTAGATAAATGGATGTGCTTAAAATTTTTGAATTTCAATTATTTATTAGAATTTTCACGAAAGCATCTAAAATACCAGATGGTTTTGTTGACATCATCACTTGGCTCATCTCTTAAATACATATTTTTCTTCTGCTTTATGTGAGTCATTTGAAAACAGACACTCTATTAGTTAAGAGCAAGGTGACGTACTATTAGACTTTTTCAAACTTCGTGCCTTAGCGGGAATTATTAGTTGTTGTAATTTTTGTAAATTGATGCGAATAAAAACTTATTCGTATAATAAAAGAATTAAGGGATACATTTTTATATTTTATAGAAATAAAAATAATTAATTAAATGGATGTGCTTATAAATTTTGAATTTCAATTATTTATTAGGATTTTCACGAAAACATCTAAAATACCAGATTGTTTTGTTGACATCGTCACTCAAGTCATCTCTTATATATATATCATGTGAGTCATTTAAAAACAGTCTCTCTAATAGTTAAGAGTATGGTGACGTAATACTATACTTTCTCAAACTCCGTGCTCAGCAAGTTTTATTTGTTGTTGTAATTTTTGTAAATTGATGCGAATAAAAGCTTGTTCATGTAATAAAAGTATTAAGGGATACATTTTTATATTTTATAGGAATAGAAATAGTTAGTTAAATAGAGGTGCTTATAAATTTTGAATTTCAATTATTTATTAGAATTTTCACGAAAATATCTAAAATACCGGATGGTTTTGTTGACTTCATCACTCGAGTCATCCCTTAAATATATATTTTTTCTTCTGCTTCATGTAAGTGATTTGAAAACAAACTATCTACTAATTAAGAGTAAGGTGACGTACTACTAGACCTTATCAAACTCCGTGCCTCAGCAGGATGTATTTGTTGTTGTAATTTTTGTAAATTGATGTGAATAAAAGCTTATTCATGTAATAAAAGAATTAAGGGATACATTTTTATATTTTATAGAAATAAAAATAGTTAGTTAAATGGATGTGCTTATAAATTTTGAATTTCAATTTTTTATTATAATTTTCATGAAAACATCTAAAGTACTAGATGGTTTTGTTAACATCATCACTCGAGTCATCTCTTATCTATATATATTATATATATATATGTATATATATATATACTTCATGTGAGTCATTTGAAAAGAGACTCTCACTAAAATGACGTATTAGTAAATCTTCTCAAACTTCGGACCTTAGCGGAATTTATTTGTTGTTGTAATTTTTATAAATTGATGTGTCTAAAAGCTTATTCATGTAATAAAAGAATTAAGGGATACATTTTTATATTTTATAGAAATAAAAATAGTTAGTTCAATGGATGTGGTTATAAATTTTGAATTTCAATTATTTATTAGAATTTCTACTAAAATCATCTAAAATACCGGCATCATCGCTCGAATCATCTCTTAAACCGCTTTTTGCTAATGTAGTTTCACTAAACTTCACATTTATAGCATAAGGATGTGGCCTACTCCAATCATGTCTCTCTTATTTTGGAAATAAATCATTACATTTAGTTGCCTAAACCGATAAAAAAGACTTATAGTCCTCAAACTAAACCCGTTTTAGATTGACCTTACCTTGGAAGATTAGTTATCCAATTTTTTTAAATAATTATCCAAAAATTGCTGGTGTAATAATTAATGTTGAATAAAAAATATTTTTAAATAAAATTATTTTGGTGAATGATAATTTAATTCATATAATATAAATGCTATACTAAAATCATAAAACCTTAAACCCTAATACCAACTAAATAGTTTCCACGGACACGCGTCCCAGACTTGCCCTTTGATCGATCAATGTTTAAGAGTAACAAAAGCTTCGTTCCAGTGAAACTCTCCTCTGTTCTGCCCTGTTCACATTTAGAATACAATGGTTTCTCCTTCCGCGTCCTCTTTCTCGTAGTTATTAGATTGAGAGAGCTATGAAGTTTTGAGAAAAATGTTAGTGGCATACTTCTCTTTGTTCTAGTACGAGATAAACGGGATGAAACAGCCACTTGTGAAGACTAAGGATGGAGATTTTGAACTTCTCTTCCAGGTTACAGAGAAGGAGTTGGAGGTAGCTACGTTGTTGCGTGATTTTCATTCTCATTTTGAAGCTGACCCTCGAGGGTTTCGTCTAGAATCTGAAGATAAGTCTGAGAATAAGAAGGGTTTTCGTTGGGGTGCCACACGGCCACGGAGGAGGATGTCACTGCCGTCGTCAACATTCACACCACAGACTCCAACTCCGCCACCGGCGCTGCTTGTTCGGTCTAGTAATTACGAAGCGAGGAGCCCTTCGTCGCTGTTAAATTTCTGTGCAGATGTTGGCTGTGAGAGATGCAGGCGTTTGAAAGGAAAAGCATGTGAAGAAAAGGTGAGATGTTCTTCTTCAATTTTCTTCATACTCTTTGGTGGTTATGGAGTTTGGACCATTTAGGTTGTTTTAAAGGCTTCCAATATATGTTTATTATATAAAAAAGTTTGGGGATTATTATTATTATTATCAATCAGCTACAGTCAGGATGCGGGATTGAAGGTGCAAAGACTAATCCAAAACCAGGCAACAGACCAAGCTTCGTTCTTAAAATACATCGTCCAATCGGTACAGTTCAGAACCGTTTAGACATCTTGTATCGTCAGGGACCCGTTAAATTTAATCCGACGAGGCTCTCAGTCACATCACCGCAGACCAAAGAGTGTTCTCCTACGAGAGGTGGTCGTGAATTGGACAAAAGCGATGAGGGAATGGGTCGTAGAGGACTTCTTGATCTGAACAAGTCTCCGGAAGATACTAGCCCGAAACTGATGGATTCTATCGCGATCCAACCATTTTGTAATAAATGGTATGATCGGTTACAAACAGCTCAAGCACGACAAAAGCGGATGCAGCTGATTCGCATGAAAAAGATGCTCAATAATAAGTTGCATTCAAGATGATTTTTACTACCTATAATTCATGGATAATATAGTTTTAGTTTGATACATACTGGTTCTTGCAGAAGAACTTATTGTTACTGAGAAATGTAGTTTGTGTCTATAATTACTAGTATGTCATCTATTCCTAGATGCTAGACATTTCCTATAAGTTTGGAGCAAATCTGACTCTCAAAAGCTTAGCAGGCATCCTTTTATTGAAGCATATTGTAGAGCAAACCAACAATATTCTGTAAAAACAATAGTTCAGAGAGGTAACATACCTTGACATGATTAGGAAAGACACATAAGAGCAAGAAAGATGCACAATCGTCGTAACGAGTCTTCGAATACCAGGATTCGATTACTACTTACTCCTCGAAGGTCTCTTCGACACCCTCTTCGTACTCTTGGTCGTCTGCAGTTGCGTCCTGGTATTGTTGGTACTCTGCCACCAAGTCATTCATGTTGCTCTCTGCCTCTGTGAATTCCATTTCGTCCATGCCTTCCCCGGTATACCAGTGCAAGAAGGCCTTGCGGCGGAACATGGCCGTGAACTGCTCGCTCACTCTTCTGAACATCTCCTGAATTGAGGTGGAATTGCCCACAAAAGTAGATGACATCTTCAGACCTCTTGGTGGAATGTCACAAACACTAGATTTGACATTGTTAGGAATCCATTCAACGAAATATGATGAATTCTTATTCTGCACATTAATCATCTGTTCATCCACCTCCTTGGTGCTCATTGTTCCCCTAAACATGGCCGAGGCAGTTAAGTAACGGCCGTGACGAGGGTCGGCGGCACACATCATGTTCTTGGCATCCCACATCTGTTGTGTTAATTCGGGGACTGTAAGGGATATGTACTGCTGGGAGCCACGGGAAGTGAGTGGCGCAAATCCTACCATGAAGAAGTGCAGGCGGGGAAATGGGATAAGGTTCACAGCAAGCTTCCTTAGGTCAGCATTCAGCTGCCCTGGGAACCTCAGTGAACATGTCACACCACTCATGGTGGCTGAGATCAAATGATTCAGGTCACCAACTGCAAAATTAAGGAAGAAAGAAAGAAAGAAAGAAAAAACTTTTGAGTATCTAATAGACATCTTATTTTAATGGTAGTTAGTACAAAATCCAAGTAATAACTCACAGCTCGGAGTGCTGAGTTTCAGAGTGCGGAAGCAGATATCATAAAGGGCTTCATTGTCGAGAACCATGCATTCATCTGCATTCTCAACCAACTGATGCACTGAAAGCGTGGCATTATATGGCTCCACAACTGTGTCTGAGACTTTTGGTGAGGGGAAAACAGAGAATGTAAGCAACATCCTATCAGGGTATTCCTCTCTGATTTTTGATATCAGAAGTGTTCCCATGCCAGATCCTGTGCCTCCTCCAAGTGAGTGGCACACCTGAAACCCTGACCAAAAAACAGCAGACACATTTGAAGGAAAGTTTATGCGAACTCGGAACTTGTGTGGCTATATAGTGGTCTCAAACTGGTAGGCAACTCAAAAGAATGGAAGAAGATAAGTTCCCCAAAACAATTTTCACTTGATAGATTTCAGAAAAATGTTCCAAAGTTGATCTAATATGGTTATAATTGCTAAGAGAATTTAGATCCAGGAACTATAGAACATCTTCTGAATGCAAACCGTTCTCTTTCAAAATAATGGTTAACAAATGCTAGGGATGCCCGGATCAAATAGTTGGGTGACCAATCTTGATCAATTTGATATCATTTTATTAGAAAAAACCTTGATTCAATTTTTAGTCAAATTAGTTTTGAGCTATTCGGATTAGTTATTAAAATTTAATCAACTCGAATAAGCCTCAAACCATAAAAAATTCTGAAGGCAACATCAATCTTTTTTCTTTTTGTTTAATAGAACAATCATTCTGTGTCTAAATTACATAATTATGGATGTATGATTTCCACTGTCAACATTTCACCTTTTCCGACTAATTTACATTGATTTTACTTTTTTCTGGGTACCTCGGATTTACTTTTGTGCAAGCATTTGCCACTTTCAGCTTCCCAATGGAACAGTACTCTTGGGCCCACTAGTACAGTAAATGATACGATACCATACCATCCGACCACTCTATCTGCTCATCTTAATTAGGTATCAGAATCTCAACCCTTCACACCGTACAAAAATGGGGTCTACAACTACAGCTCACACTTATCAACATGTAAGAAAATCCAAAACAAATGATTAGGTCTCAGCACGAGACAATTATTAGGCGGTAAAAACCAGTGCGATACTACTACCAAAATTCTGATCCTATAGCTTATGAACAACGTTCTTTCATTTTGAAGAATCTTCAAACAATATCAAAATGTAACTATATGGTTTGAGTTTGACATACAATACCTTGCAAGCAATCACAATTCTCAGCCTCCTTGCGAACGACATCAAGAACAGAGTCGATCAACTCAGCGCCTTCAGTGTAATGACCCTTGGCCCAGTTATTGCCGGCACCAGACTGACCAAAGACAAAGTTATCAGGTCGAAAGATCTGACCGTACGGACCCGATCTGATACTATCCATGGTACCGGGTTCAAGATCCATGAGAACAGCCCTAGGCACGTATCGACCGCCGGAGGCCTCGTTGTAGTACACATTGATTCTGTCAAGCTGGAGATCCGACTCTCCATTGTACCTTCCGGTAGGGTCTACGCCGTGCTCGTCGCAGATCACTTCCCAGAACTTGGACCCGATTTGGTTCCCGCATTGCCCCCCTTGAACGTGCAAGATCTCTCTCATTTTAGTTTAGATTCAAGGGAAGCTTATTTATTTATTTTTGCGGGTTAAAAGGAGTGTTTGTTTGATGGGAAAATGTGTGAGAGAGGGAGAGAGAAGTTCTGGAAACGAAAAGAGCGGGGGGATGTAACTAATAGTTACAGGAGAGGATGGAGGGAATAGGAGGACGTAGCAGGGCTAAATTGGTAAAATAGTACATGGCGCGACTTAGAGAGAATCACCGACGCAAAGGATGGGCTAGGGATGTTAATAGCCCCAGTTGGGCTGGGCCAAGAGAGCTAAATGGCTTGTGGCCTGATGGGTCGGGACTAATCTACCAGTCATTCGACCCGATCATGGATTGACCGGTTGTGGCCTGTCGACCACTTTTAACTTGTAAGTTAGTCAACTTAGGTCAAAATTAGGTTGACCCAGATCGAGTAAGTCAAGCCTCCGAAGGTCTCATTGTACTACTAAAATTTTGAACCAGTCAATTTTATAATTTAATTTTCAACATTTCAACTCAATTTATGTTAATAATTTTTAATGTTAAAAATTGATTAATTTATTAATTAATCGAACGATTTTTATAAACCAAAATAAACCGATTTATTTTTATTTTACAGTTTCTTTATCAATTAAACTAAAAATTATTCGATAATAAAGACAATATTTTTAATTATATTTTTAACTTTTTATCTTTAACTAATTTTAGAATGAACTTTTTAAAATTTAATCTTCAAACTTTTTATCTTATTAATTTAATTTTTAATCCAATTTTAACAAAACATTGATTCAATAAGAACTCAAGTCTAGGGGTGAGCATTAGGGTAATTCGGGCCGGATTTTCACTGTTCGGGCCCGGCCCGAATTACCCGAAATTTTTTTTGCCTTACCCGGCCCGGACCCGAATTTTCAATTACCCGAACTTACCCGACCCGAATTACCCGAATTA
>JANKYE010000002.1:741266-752464 GCA_032467995.1 Erythroxylum dillonii | reverse complement strand
CATTAAACCACTTTACCCCGAAAATGTCATGAATGCATGCCAATTTCGTAATTTGTACTCATGTCTTCTAACCCCTAGTTTGGGACGTTACATATATACAATTTTTGTGCACCGTAATAAATGAGTCTGGGGAAAGGGGGTTAGGATTAAAAGAAATAATTAGTATTAAGATAAATTATTAAGGGTATATTAGATAGTATGTATTTATTAGTTTACATTCCATCCTAAATCTTCCGAACCGGAAGTTTCTTATTTTCGCTGTTTAAGATGGAACAGAACGTAACATTCGTTTCTATCATATTCTATTTCATTTTATTACGAAACTCTTAACCAAATGATATAAATGTATTATGTTTCATCCTGTTTCACTACCAACTCCTCGGCCAAGCAAAGCCTTAGTCTATTGGTTTTCAAAGGTCATAATTTGTAAATGTTTTTTTGAATTAATTTATTTTTACCTAATTAAAAATATTAAAATTTAATTGTTATCAATTATCATATACGTTATATTTAAATTCGGATTCAATTTGTTTCTTGCTATCAGGTAAAATTTATAAGGAATAAAAAGATTTTAATGTAGATTGGTAAATTATAAAATTTAATATTCAAAATATTATAATAAAAAATTAAATTAAATATAAATATTCAAGTAAACTCAGTTTAAAAAATTTAAATTTAATCCTTTTTTTAAACTCATAAGAATAACAATACTTAACTTGAATATATGATCCAGAGGGTTTGACTTGCATAATTCAAATTCAATTTGAGTTATTTGGATTAATTGTGTAAATACGAATTCAACTCAAAATTTAATCTGGGATGCTTGGTTAATAGATACGGGAAGAAAGGAATGAGTAAGGAACGAAAAACAACTATTTGGTAATATATTATCATTAGATGAACAATATTTTTATATCTGAATTTAGAGCGTTATACTATACCTTTTGATTATGAGAGGAATGAAAGTCGTTACAATAAAAAATAGAAGTCTCACGAGTGAGATAGGCTCTTTTTTTCTTAGTAAAATAATATTTTAGATGAATAAATTGTATTTTGAGAACATTATGTGACTGATGATATGATGATGTAAGAAAATACTATAGCTTTTTTTTTTCAAAAGCTATTAAAAAGAAAATATCGCAATATACTTAATTTTAAACATTCTATCATTGTAAATAGAGTTTATAAATTGAATATAATTAATTAAATTATATTAAAATTTGATGTAAAACAAATTTTTATCCCTTAAGATTTTTAGCAAATCAACCACTATTAATGACAATAATAATGATAATCATTCATTTATCATAATAAACCATTATAATTATAATAATTATATCCATTCTTATTTTTCATTATATTCATTATAAATCCTATATAAAAATAGCAATGACCGATTTATGAGTCAACCTCATTAAATTTTTAAAATAATTTGTAAATTTTAAAATAATTTTTTTAATTGAGTCTCGGGTAACTCAAGATCAAACCTACTCAATATCTAACTCTTTTAAACAGTTAAATCTCGGACTGATCTGAGCCTGACGTATGGCGGGCCATTGTCCTTCTTAATCGCTACAAGTGAAACAGAAAACCTTAAGCCGGTGTAGACATTAATTTCAATTCCGAATAAAGTCAATTTTCTACTTATAGTACACGTGCGGCAGCGTAGAATCAGATGCTTCTTATTAGTCTTCGTAGTCGACCAACTTAGAAGATGTTAAAAGAGTACTGTTCATTTATCGTCTACTTCAATCTTGAAAAGTATGCGCCATGAATCCTAACCTATCGAAAATTCTAATATTTCGTATTATATATACTTTTTCTGATTTATAATAAATTTCGTTTTAGAGGAATGCACATTTATTAAAAAAATTAAAAAAATATTTAATATACTCTTATTAATTATAAATTATGTTAAAGTATTTTGAAAATATAATATGCATAATTAAGATGTAAGAGAAATTAAAGGATTATTTTGAAAATAAAATTATAAATATGTATAAAAAGTTACAAACAATATTTATTTTAAATAATTAAAATATATCTGAAACGACACTTATTATAAATCAGAAGGAGTCATTATTAAAAACAGAGACAAAATGGTAAAATGGAAATTCTAAGAAAGACAACGACGAGAGTCAGAGGAACACACCAACTCAGACAAGGCAGGCAAGATGACTACAGACACGTACTTGCCTTCTTCATATCATTTTTCGAGCGCGTAAACATCATAGCTACGTGTAGAACAGAATGTGAAGTTTAGAAAAGTCAATCCATTAACCAACCCCAGTCAAAATTTTCAATCTCAACGTGGGATTTCGATTTCAGTTTCTGAATTGCGCGTTCTTGTTATCTTGTTATTCACCCAATTGATCTTCAGCCAACAACTACCTTCTCTGCTCCATCTTCATTCTTCAATCAAAGAAACCATCTTTCTCTTCATTTCTCGTTTTCTTCTTGATCTCAGTTGTTGGGCATTTTCTTTTTCTGAACTGGGTTCATCATAAAATCTGGTTTGTTAGCTGTTATATCACATGCAGTTTGATGGGAATACTTTTTTTTTTCCTGCCGGCGTTTAATGGAGATTGTTTACGGAAATTTTGTCAGGTAGGTTTATTAACGAAGTCAAAGTTTAGTTCTTACGAGCAAAATGGGAGGGGTTTGCTCTGGTGGGACAAAGAAGAGAAGTGTGAAGGTTCAAGTCAGGAGTTCATCGTCGGGATTTTCTGGGAAGATAAAATCAGCGAAGGGCAATGGTCCGCCGAAAGAGAGCGGCGGTGGAGTTGATTTCAATCAAACGACGACACAGAGGAATAATTACCGTGAGCTTCCGTTGTCGTTTTCAAGAGAACTGAAGCCTTCGGTGCCTCCCAAAACAGGGGATGTCAAGGTACGGCCTCAACATGTTTGTTTGTTAGTTACTGATTGTCGTCTTGGTCACGACAGGTTCTATGTTTCCGGATTTTCTTGGGTTTGAAAGAAATAACTTGCTCTTGACTTTAATATAAATCTTTGTAGAACTTGTGTTCCATCATATTTGTATGTTTGGGGACATAGCAACAACGTTAGATCGATGAATTGAGATCCGTTATGTAATGAAAATTGATGGGTTTATCAGGAAGCAGCTATAGGAATTCATTTACACTGAGAATCAATTGAGTGGTGTAACGAATGTGGTTGATTACTCACAGAACTGAAAGATCAGTCTAATAAACATTAACATGTAAGAAATCCGTTGCTCTTAACATATTGTATCTTCTGTTGTACCTGTAGGTTAACCAAAAGAGTTCATTTCTTGGCAAAGCTGGCACGGCTGGCCTGGAGAAAGCAGTAGAAGTTTTGGACACTCTTGGGAGTAGCATGACCAATCTGAATGCCAAGAGCGGGTTTGTCACCGGATTGTCTTCCAGACGGAATAGAATATCCATATTAGCATTTGAAGTAGCCAATACCATAGCCAAAGGTGCAAGCTTGTTTCAATCTCTTTCAGAAGACAATGTACAGTTGCTGAAGAATGAGATACTACGTTCAGAAGGAGTACAGAAACTAGTCTCCACAGATACGAAAGAGTTGTTTATTGTTGCTGCTGCAGACAAAAGGTTGTTGCTTATATCTGTAGGAACAGGCTCTCAAAGTCCATGTAATGTGATTAATCTTTAGTTCTGATTGTTCTTCGATATCTCTTTTTTTGGTGTTGGCTCCTTTCAGAGAGGAATTTGATGTCCTAACACGGGAAGTAATTCGTTTCGGAGACTTGTGTAAAGATCCACAATGGCATAATTTGGGTCGATATTTTTCAAAGTAAGGTGCATCTGCCTTTTTGGCTATGTCATTAGGTTACATTTTTGGGATTATCTGACAAAAGGTTTTATGTCTGCAATCAGATTAGATGCAGAGTATTCCACTGATAAACAACTTAGAGGAGAGGCAGAAATTACAATGCTAGAGTTGCAAGCCCTGGTCCAACATACTTCTGTATGTTTTATCTTCTCATAAGCTGGAAGTTTATACTTAATATCATTGGTTTTCTCTGCTTTTTCCTTGTAGGAAGTTGTCATTCCTTTATGTTTAGTGTGCAAATTTACAGCTGAAATTTGGTTATGGTCTCTAAGTTCTCAACATTTCAATTTGAATCTCACTACGATCTTGCTACCCCATCTACAGGAATTATACCATGAGTTGAATGCTTTGGACAGATTTGAACAGGACTTTCATCAAAAACTTCAGGAAGTGGAATCCTTGAATCTTCCACGGAAAGGTTTGCTAACCTTTCCTTGTCTTCCTCCTTGTCCTCCATTGCATACTGTCAACCTCCTGTCTTTGATAGATTTATTTAGTTCAAGTTTAGTTTTTATCATACAATAAGTTGATAGTGCATTTGCATCAGGATTGATCTGTTAGTGAGTCACATGATTTCAATGGTTTGGCCCCCAGTTCATGCCCGTTGGACTACATACATCTATCATAGGATAGACATTTGCAAATCGCAAAAAGATTCATACACTATTTCCTCTAGCATGCCTTCCTCTGCACTTCAATATTCAATGTGTTACAGATGCTTTTATAGGTATGCTTTGCATGCATGCTTCATGTCCAGTAGCTGCCTCAGTCCTCACTGCTGTTAGTTGCAGCGGAGCAGAGGACGTTATTGACAAACCATTTTCTTTGCAATTGTAGGAGAAAGTCTCACTGTTTTACAAAGTGAGCTAAAAGAACAAAGAAAAGCTGTTAGGAGTCTGAAAAAGAAATCTCTTTGGTCAAAAGATTTGGAGGAGGTACATTGTTATGAACCTCTTCTTTCATTGCATCTTCTAAAAAGTTCCAAATGCATCAATTAAATATCTTGTTGGTCTGTTTCCCTTGTTTCTGATGATATATTTGCAACTTTCATCTGGTATGACGACCTAGATGCCAATAAGCAACTTGGTTTTGAATTTTTGTATTGATCATCACAGTTTCACATCCTATCTCATAACTTCACTCACACGATCTTCCACAGATCATGGAGAAGCTTGTCAATGTTGTTACCTATCTACACCAAGCTATATCTGAAGCATTTGGAAATAATGGTACGAATTCCATTTTTAATTTCTAGAGAAGATTCATAACGTATTGACAAATCCTATAGACAATACCTCTCATCAGATTCAGACATGTTCATTCAAAGTGATAAATCCTTTTCTAAGCGTAATAAACTCTTGCAGGTGCTACATTGACTGGCGAGGAGGCCAGCAAGAATCCTCAAAGGTTAGGCCCTGCTGGTCTTGCATTGCACTATGCTAATGTTATCAACCAGATAGACAATATCGTAAGTTTATTGAATAGTATCTCTAAATTAGTCAGCTTTTTTTTTTTCCTATCTTAAATTCTTCACCTTGACAAAAACAATGTCTTCAGGCATCTCGGCCAACCTCCCTTCCTTCACATATACGGGACACTTTATATCAGGGGTTGCCAGCTGGTGTTAAGAAAGCTCTTCGTTCTCGCATACTAAGGGTTGATGTCAAGAAAGAGGTATTTGCATTTCTTCAATTCATGTTAATGCTTGATGCTGCAACTTAATTTGCTTTCTGCATGTGTTTCTGCAGCTCACCATAGCTCAATTAAAAGCTGAAATGGAGAAGACTCTGCATTGGCTTGTACCTGTTGCTACCAACACAACCAAGTAGGTTCAATCAGTGTTCTAATTCTCTATATTCCCTGCGCTTCCATTGTACATGCATATTATGCTCCATGTAAGCGGTGACAATGGCCGGGCAACTTCAAATTTTTTATGTACACTCCACTAACCCAAGCTTGATTCGGCTTCGGCCCAACTCAAAAGTTAAATTGGACTTTTCCATGCTGACTTTGGCCTGGATCAGACCGAACCCTGTTGCCACCCCTATTCCAGAGGCTGAATATGTTCTGTTTCCTGCTTCATTTGTTAATATTCCTTTCTTACTAGCTGTTACAATTGAAAACAGGGCACATCAAGGATTTGGATGGGTTGGAGAATGGGCAAACACTGGGTCAGTCCCTTCTCTATGTACATTTGATCTACACAACCACATTCTCTCTCCCTGTAGGGATGATCCACAGAATGAATTTGTCATCAGAACGACTCCTGATCGTTTGTTTTTTCTCTGACAGGAATGATCTTGGCAAGATTACTGGCAAATCTAGCAACCTGATCCGCCTCCAGACACTTTATCACGCTGATAAGGAGAAAACTGATGAATGCATTCTCGAACTGATCACATGGCTACATACATTGATAAACACAGTCAGAAATCGAGATTTTGGATTCAACGCAATGCCTACTCGATCTTCAACAACCAAGGGACTAATCTTCCCCACCAGGATGCATCGCCTTTCATCCTTGAAAAACTACGTTACCCATCTTTCTCAAGAAGATAGAGACATGTTAGACAAGGTAAATTGGACGAGAAAAGTTCCTGGCATAAGCAAAAGCGAAGACTTTGCCGTTGGGAGGAGAAGAAGCAAAGTGTGGGCATTGAGCAGGAGCAGCAGAAACTCTCAAGTACACTCAGAGCATCCCAAGGCTACTAGTATAGATGATATGGATGTCTAGAGTGTCTGGTCTAAGACCCTTCATGACCGATTCCTTGATAGGATATTTCGGTTCCCGAGCTTTTTGTTATGTATATTCTTTTCTTTTTTTTTTAATGCAAGGGAAAATAACAATTAATCTAAATTACTTAAAATGCGGTGCTACTCAATGGCCCGCCTATCCCATCTGATGAGATCCTGGACAGGCAATGGGAGCTCGAAATATATGGATGCCTGGGTAATTCCTGACTGCTTCTGCTGCTAGTTGATCCACGCACTAGCTTCTCTCCCGATGTATATGTTGGATGCACACTTTTCAATGACGTTGGAGCAGTCCATGTATACCAGCCAATAACAAGTAATTACGGTCAGTCGCAAAAATAGGATAAGAAAGCAAGTTAATGATCTCAAGGGCGTTGGCTGGCTTCTAAGATGACCTGACGGTATCTACGATTTCAAGTGAGAGTGAGTTCTGAGTGGACTCTACAGAACTTGGCTATAATAAGTGAGCCGTTACCAATGTGCTGAAGAAATTCGCTGCACCATTGTCTATAACTACCCTAAATAAGACCCCAGTGGTAGTTAAATCCGATCCTGAACTGAAAGCGCTATCCTTATTAAATTTAACCCAGTGTTCCGGGGAAAGGCCCTGCCTACTCGGCTGCCCAATATGCTTATATTCTTTTATCAAATTGTCATGTACGTACCCCTATGTGCTATGGCCCATTACAGATTTTTCACTATTCACTACCATTTATCGAGTTCCATCCCCGACTCAATTAGTGCTTCCCTAACACCAAAATCCATGCTCTTAAGGGAAGAACAGTAAATCTTGCAAGTTTGTTTGGCTGGTTCAACATCGTAGATAACTCACAAATTAGAGAGATCCGTTCAAAAACATTGAACCCTTCATAAATTCATCAACCAGCACCTCTAAATAACAAAGCCTCGTAACTGGGTTTGGGAATTTGACTCTTCAGATTGGGATCAGATGGTTCAAGATGGGAGTGCCCGGTTTGTCGTAACCAGGCTTTTGGGCGGACACTCCTCTCGCAGATTCATTAGCGAGCTGTGACCACTCATCATATCCCGTTTGCTGCCTGAAGGATCATACTTTTACCTGATGCTCTCTCCATCTATTTGTATTCACAACGTTGACCTCTCTCTTGGTCCACTAACGATGTGGTTTTAAGAACCAAGCCAATAATTTCAATTATCATTCTAAATTAGTGATAATAATGAATCGGATTATACTTAAAATTTTCAACAAAGTTGAAGCGCGATTAAGTAAAATTCAGGTTTTGAATTAGACTTTAAACTTCAAGACAAATTCAAGTGTTAATTTAAGCTTAAGATTAACTTAAAATAGCAATAGCTTTTAATTACTCAATTAGAATTGGTATCCTTTTAACATGCTCATGGATTCTTTTCACAATGCCATGCTTATGGTAGCCATTCTTACATGGAACTACGAGAATCAACAACATTAATCCTCCACTTTTCCATGAGACACAGCTTCATTTTCCAAATAAGCCGTCCCGCATAGGATAACATTTGCTGGAGGAGGAAGAGCTTCGTCTTTACCAGGGACTGACGGGTTAGGCTTAGCTACACTAAAATCTTTGACTCTTATGTATAGCTCTTGTCCAAGATACCAGGATTCTGCATCTTGCGATCTCAGATTCCAGATTCCTGGATTGTCCAACATTACCAAAGTTGCTGTCCACGAGTATGGACATACCTGCGCTCACCACCAAACAAACAGGACATAGGCTTCATGTCAAGTCAGGTTATTTTTTAACCATAATAAGCTATGTTTGACGTTTTATGGAAGTAAATAAAACCTGAACTGTTGAACGAGGAACTGCATCGATCATGTTATATGTCTTTCTGCTGCTCTCCTCCCATTTCCCAAATCCCATGCTGCAACAGTATTGAGGTCATCAGAGCTAGAGATGGCAATGGATCAGATTCAGACCCGACCAAATTTATGAATCTTGATCAGGTCAAAAATCAAGATTCAGTCTAAATTTGGGGATATCCAGGTCAAACCAGGCTAAGTTTAAGCTTAGACTTTTTTATCAATGCCTGAAAATTTCCTGATAAAATTGAGCATAACATTGGAAAAAGAAAGACTTACCCCACAACAAAAAGGTTGTAGCCATCAAGGTGCCATGTTTGCAATTTTGAAAGAGTATTTTCGAAAACTATGTGATAAAAACTGCGGTGAATAACATCAATAACAGGAGTTCCCAATCCTGGGATCAAGTTGCCGATTGGTTTCTCAGGAATTAGTCCTGTCTGATACACATTTTTGACATGCAACAGATCTGCCAAGCTCAGTGGTGTGTCTGGATTCACGTAAGACATCCCATTGATCGTGTACCTGACTCGATTCCCATCGAACATAACACCACTTTGAAGTACTAGAGTACGCGATTCCTCGATACTACCATAACGATATGAACCTTGTGGATCCACCCTAGCAGCTCCTACTGCCAGATCCCACCTGATCAAACAAAAATGTTTAGGATTCTTTACCATTCGATACATAATCTCGTTCTCAGTTAGGATTACAGTAAGAAAAGGAAAAAAAAATGCAAACCTGATGGATCGAGCTTGGGTAATGGAGTAAATATAATCATATGGGGGTGGGCCTGATGGAAGAGAACCAGAGGGGTTGCTTTTAGAATCTGGATACCTGACGATACCAATACCAAAAAGCTCTTTTGAAGTGAAGCGAGAACTTGCAACCATGTAGTAGGATTTGTCTCCACTCTGATTCTTAGCTGTGACTAGAACTGAATAAGACTGACCAACGTGAACGTCCAAACTACTTAAGTATTGTTTACGAGTGTATGAACCTTCAGTCTCCACTAACAGCAGCAAATGATCCTGAATTCTGAAGTTCAGTGATGTTTTCAAACCCACATTGGAAATTCTCAGCCTGTACGTAGCCCCTGCAATGAAAATCCAACTATAGGCAGGATTTGGCTTGTCTAGGTATCCACAGAATCCTGTCACAAAAAGATTATATAAGAAGTTCTCCGCAGAAAAACGATTCCAACTGACCTGTCTCAAATCGAAAAACAGATTGATATGGACCGAGTCCGTTTATGAGAATTCCGTCAGGTGCTGGCAAATTGTCCCCTTCGTCAAGCAAAGATCTCAAATACTGTTGAGAAACAAAAGTTACAGTCAGCGAACAATGGCAGATGTATATATACAAATATATACGTAACACATTTCAGAAGTGCACTTCCAATCATTTTTGGAGCAGAAACATAAGAAAAATTATGCATACTTGTGATAAATCAATAGACTATACCGTGTAGTCAGGGTTGAACCAATCTCCAACGAGTACATCGAAATCTCCATCCGGTTTTGGGAATGGAAGTGGAACTGCAGTTCGATTGTTCACTCTTATAGCGCCGTACCCACCAGCTGCTTTATGCAGTAGAATAGATGGGAAGTAGAAGAAACTTCCAATCTGATCTTTTATCTCAAAACTGTATGTCCAGCTTTGGCCTGGCATTATTGGGCAGTTCGTCCCTTGAACGCCATCTTGCCATGAGTTTCTCCTCAGCTGCACTCCATTCCTACGTACAAATTAAACCATGTTTACAAAATCTCACGTCATTGAATCTGAGTTCGAAGGTTTAACTCCCTGGTTCGTACCATGTCAGCAGAAAAGGGTCTGTCAGGTTGTTGTGGATGTTTATATTAACAATATCGTTAGTTGTTGCGTTCAGGATTGGTCCTGGAAACTGATTATTGACAAGAATTACCTGATGTGAAACAATAACAACAACAACAATATCTCGTCAACAGATCCTGAAAAAAATGTAAATGAAGCATCTGCATTTCCAACAACCTGCTTCTTGACACCGAGAACCTGACGCTGCGACATAGAAACAGTCCAATCATAGAAAAGAGTCTGGGAGTCCCAGTCTCCCACCACAGCCATTACAAAGACATAGCAGAAGAGGGTTGCTTTGAGGATTGACTTGAGAGCCTCCATTTTTCACTTTCTTCAGCTCCTTGGCCAAGCGATGTGTAGATAGATATACGTATAGCAGACAGGAGTCTGGTGATTTCACCATCTTTTGATGTCTGAATCCTACAATAATGAACAGGTCATTCACGAGAACAATGCCTGGAGATAAACTGATTAAAAGTTTCCCATGCATGTTACGTCCAAATTATAGATTCAATCTGGCTTCTTGCGATGGAGAAAGACAATGTCCAGGAGGCAAAAGATTGTGTAAGCTTTTTCAAATAGAATTTAAAGAGAAGATGAGGAGGAATGAACAGGCTGTTTGTTTCCCATTTTCAGGCTCGAGCCTGGTGAACATGAGAAGCCTAATCTACATGATCTATTTAGTCCACGCAAATTGGATCTCTGTGAGTCTGTTGTTAGATTCATAAAGAAGGATTTGTTCATGGACCAAACATCACATCAAAGAACTTATTGGTTTTACTATTAAGTTTGATCTAATTTTGAATTTAAACTTCAAATTTGAATTAAATTTAAATGATTATTTGTTTTTATTTTTATTTTTATGTTATGATTTTTAGATTTAGTTTTTTATTTTTGATTTTTGATTTTTATTAAAATTTTTTATTTAGTTAAGATTTTTACAAAT
>JANKYE010000002.1:623886-640366 GCA_032467995.1 Erythroxylum dillonii | reverse complement strand
GTAGTGTCTTAGAAATTTTAATAACTTAAAATTTGCATTACGTTGAAACTTATAAGTTGTGATGAAATAAAATTTTAATGTCTTTTCAATTTAAATCTTTCCTTGATGTGCCTACAAATGACCAATCATCAGAAAAATCTCAAAATTCCAAATCAGGAATGGTTGCTACCGCTGACACTTGTAAGCAACCCACGAAGTGGTGCAGTTTATTATCATGGGACCACACCGCTCCACAGAAAAATCTCTTACCTTGACGCTCTCGCTTATTCCCCGGTCTCGAGGTTATTGCGACAGGAAGCAAAGTAAGCGTGGATCCCACAGAAACTTAGATCCTTGTGCGGCTAGGAATCCTACCCCCTAGACGACAAAAACCACCTCGAGGACCCCAACGGAACATCAACGGTCAGAACATCCTCAACGGCTATTTCTGTGAATACAATCCAACGGTCAAGATGAAACTGGCGGTTGCCGCCCTACAGTGTCCGGGTCTTGGACCAAGGGGTAGCCGACCACTAACGGTTGTCGGTAAATTAGTAATTGCTGCGATCTATTTTTTCATATACTATTACTAGCCGTTGTCTTGTCGTCTCTCCTATAAAAGTAGGTAACTTGTGTTCACCCCACCAGAAACAGGAATCTCCTACATCTTAAGTAAATAAACTCTCTTTCAATCTTGGGAATCCAATCCTTTATAGATCGCAAGATCCAGTTTTTCGTCAATGAGGGTTACTCTTTGTTGTTTATCTTGATCAAGAATTCGATCTAGTTTATCTTCAAAAGAAAATACAGATACAGATCCGTAAAGTTTGTGGTTTGGTTTTCTGATGCAATAGTAACTGTAAATCTTTGGATTCATTTTCTCTGCTTGTTAATAGTTACATAGAGTTAGCTGAAATTTCCTGGCTTTTGATCGTGTTATTTTAAGATCATCGCCTATATACGTATTTACTCAACACCTGGTTTCTAGTTTTGATTTTCAGATCTGTAAGGTGGTAAACCAGCAAAAATGGAGGCAAAGTTTGTTCCATTATCGGATCACCACTCACTCACCTCTTCTCCATACAGGCCTGTTTCGAACCCTAGAAAAAAAAAGGGTTCTCGAGGGATTGTTGCCAGACCAACTGAGAACTTGCCTCCAGTGAACAACATCATCCATGGAAGCTTATTGTATCCTCATACTCCATCTCTCTCGTTCTCATACCCTCCTCCAGTTCATATTATGCACCCACTTCAACAACTTCAACCACCTGTTCTTCCTCTTCCAGTCCCGCAACCCCGTATCTCAGTCCCTAACTCTCTAAATCGAGGTCTCTCTTTGCCACCAGCTTCGAGAAAATACAACAGAAACAGGGATCATACCTTCACGTCAAAGAAGGCAAAAAAATCCACGAAAAGGGACGAACCAAAGCATGGCTCTCTAGCTACAAAAGTTTCTGCCAAAGTTGAGTCACCGATTATTTCATCGACTTCACCGTCAGGACCCGACCCCAGTGACCTACCAAAGGATGTTTTTAAGGTTTTGTCTTCTTCCATATCATCGTTAGAGAACTTGCAGAAGTTTTCAGGTTCGGTTTTTATACTGTCTCCACCACCAAGTAGCTTGCCTTTGCCAAAGTTCTCAATGAAGCCAAAAGCACTCAGTTGCACTGCAGAAGCTGTAGGCATTGATGCCGGAGCAACTGACAATCTCCGGAAACTTTTATGCCTCCGTTGACGGGATCAGATTCAGCAGGGTACTTCGTTATGTGGGATGGTTCGCATTCGGGTTCGAAAATCCAGCTGAATAATACGATCGGTACTATACTATAAAGCGTGAGGATGTTTCTTTCTCTTCTCTTGTTTCAAAATGGCAACGACCATCAACAGAATTTTGCGATCACCACTTGATTTTTTGAATTGGGGTGCGCAAACAGAAGAGTTGAAGGCAAAAACTTTGTATTCGACACTCTGACAGATGGTCTCTCTCTTATTTTATGCATAGAATAAGGGAAATACTGTGTGGAAAAAACATTAAAATAATAATTTTATTATTATTATTTTACTATGACGTTAGAAATATGTGGGTTGAGATGTTTAGTGTTGTAAGAAATATTAGTTTGAGCATTGTGAGCTAAAATGCAAGGTCTGGTGTGATTAATGGCTTTGAAGAGAATAGAGTAGGTATCCATGCTTGGTGTTCAATATCCACTGTTATTATCTGGTAGCATGTGTAGCATACGAGTTACGACTCTAATCTATACGGCCTTGGGAAAACTGCACATAAAGAAGAGATGCACTCGATCCTCAAAAGCTCGGGCACAATAAACATAGATTGTCATCACTTGCTGTTGGTTCTTTGTTCTAAGCCTATCTTTGATAACAATCCAAGTAATAAAAACTGCCTTAGGGCATATCGTATTCTTCCATGTAAGATCAAACCAAGGGACTACTACCAAAGTCATTCATGAACATCATATGACATGAGTGGTGAGTGGTTGGGGTATTGCCCATTGGAATTCAATATCCATGAAATTGTGCCTTCTCTGTGGACTCTATTGGGGGTAGTGGTTCCATGCCAATTTCCCTGAACAATCAACGAAGAGACTTTGAAATAGAGGGGCATCCTATTTCGAAGATGCTGGAATTCAATTTTAATATTTAAAGGGTTGATATCAAGCTAACTGTTAAACCATAACTATGTCCTTTCTCCGTTACCAATGCGACGTTTAATGAAAGGATATATAAGAGCATTCATGACTCCTCTCTTGAATGCTTAATTGCTCATAGAGACATAGATTACTGATTAAACATTAGATTAATAACAGTCGCATTAAAATTAACAGTTCTTCTTGAAGGGTGTATCATTGGATTATCCCTAAATTAAAGTTGTTGTGTAAGTTTTAATGACATGTTTGGTTGAGTGGAATATTTATTTTATCACTTATGTATTTTTAATGAATAGTTGTTTCTTTGTTTGTTTAAAAAATAATATAAAGAATAATTAATCTCAGGTTTAATTATTCCTATATTTTCAGAAATAGTTAAAGATATTTTTTCCTGTCTTTACCTATTTCGTAAAACACAGAATAGGTAAAGACTATTATTATTATTATTATTTATTATTGTTATTATTGTTGTTGTTAATAATAATAATAATAATAATAATAATAATAATAATAATAATAGAGACTATAATAGATATTTTGGTCTTTTGTTAGCTATTCCTTTGTCATCTCAAATTTATGTTTTCAAACCAAACATTGAAATATATCATCCTTATAAATTTTTAGGAATAAACCAAACTAAGTAATACATATTTCATTCTATTCTTTATCTATTTTAGATTTAAGAATAATCATTTCATTCCTTATCTATTTCATCTTTGTGCTCGTATCTAATTTGATAGACACAGTATAAAGGTGAGCTCTAAATTAAAGTTGTACTGTAATATAATGTTAACGAGGAGAGTAACCTGCAAAAATCTAAAATTTAGGCACTTATTTAACTATTTTTAAAAATTTTAATGATAAATTCATACATTTCAACTTTCTAAATTTTGGCACCTACACAATAAATACCACATTTAGGAGCATTTTAACACTTTTGAACTACAAATGGAAATGTCACTTAAGGTCTATAAATTAGGGATCACTACAAGAAAAGTTGGAATTAGCAACGAACATTACCAACGGAAAACGTTAATATTCCGTCGTTAATATAATTTAGTGACGGAATTCACCGACGGGTATAGGCGTCGTTAAAGAGGCCGTTGGTAAATTTACTGACAAAGTTTAATATCCGTCGGTAAATTTGCCGACGGCTTATTCTATCCGTTGGTATATTTACCGACGGTCAATAGTGTGAATAACTGTCGGTATCCGTCGATGAGTTTTCCGACGGTTAGAGCAAACCGTTGGTGAGTCTACCGATGGTGCAGATGTTTTGTAGATAAATATCTTTGGTGGGTTTTTTAATGGTTAGAGTGATCCGTCGGTAAATATCCAACAATTTGTCGACAGTTTATGATAAACCGTCGGTAAGTATGATGCATTTTATCGACAGAAAATAAATTTCCGTCGGTAATGATATGAAATTTTTTAAAATAAAATCCCGGCATTAAATTTTTTTCATAATCTTATGATTAATGCATAATTACAACAATTATGAATCTTTGCATAATTTTTTGTTTTGTTTATATATTTAATTTGTTTAAACAGAAAGTTGATTGATCATATCAAGTTAAAAATTTCTTCATTCATAATAAAAACATTAAATTGTACATAATAACTCTTTGATAATTCAAACCAAATAACTACAACATTTCTATTGTCTTGGTGACCGTGGATGGTCTGAGGTGCTAACCCTCTCCTTCAACTGCTCCACGTCATTTTGGAGCTTAGCCGTGTACTCCATCGTCTGTTGCAACTAACTTGTGAATGTCTGCATTGTGCTCTCAAGCTGATGGTATTGTTCCACTGTCGGTCGTCTACTAGATGATGTTGTACTGGACGTAGAGGAATGCGAATAACATGTATTCGCAAATGAGTCTAGGTCGAAGATCCTTCCACGATTGTCCCTACCACCCACTGCATCAAGGTATGCCTGACTCTCAGCAACAACTTGTTCTCCCTTAGACTGTCGCTGAATGCTTTCTCGTATTTGGTCCTATTAGGAGGCAATGTGTATATTAGTAAGTGATAATTATTAAGAATGAATATTAAAGCATAAATTTTACATACATTCAATTTTCTACTCGGCTGTTGACGAATGTCATACCGTCATGCTTCTTAGTGTGAGTATGCAAAAACAACTGACGGGGTATAGGCCTCATGCATAACAATAAAATGTTATAAGTTAACTAGAATTTATTAAAAATTTTGGCAGAATCTTTTTTATTTTTATAATATTTACCTCCTGTTGAACAAAGAAAATAACTCATCACAGTCATATATGACAACAAACATTTATACTAAGATCATTATCTATAATACACATATTTTTATTCCAACATTCACACATCAATTTAAATTAAAATAGAGCAAAGTAAAAAATTATAATATAAGTGTAAAATTTTGATACTTACAAGTCTCTCTGCATGCTCGTAGTGGGTAATTGATCATCCCGTATGTACGAGAAGACTATCTTCCCTTGGGCCTCCATGTTTGTTGGTCGAATTACGCCCTGAAATGGATATTGCCTCAGGTGATGTCCAATACTCCTGTCAATGACTCCATATGCCCTCAGAAATATAAGACGGTAGTACACTAATCTTGTGTATCGCACTAATTAAATCGCAATAACGTGTACGAGCTCACCTCTTCCATACTTGATGTATAACCCTGTCGATACCAGAATCTCAGAAAAATTGTTTCTGAATAAAAAGAAAAAAATTCGATAACTTATAATCTAATAATATTTATCTAATTAATGTATACAAATCAATTAAAAAAGTAAATTATTTGCATATTGTACCTCAAACTCCTGAAAGTAAAATGTTTTTGTGGCTTGAGAGATATTCTTCCATACATAACTCTTAGAATCAATCCTCTCCTTAAATGTAGATTTTTTGTTGTTTATTTTCTATTATAATGATCATCCCTATTTGAATCCAAATAACTTTACTATGTGATCTTCATCCTAAGTTTAATGACTACATGACATATTAAGAAAACAATTGTTGGGAGAGGATTAAGAAACTCAAAATTAAGCTGAGAACATTCACTTATGCAAGTTGAATCACTTCACAAGTAAGAATAAAATCATCAAATAAGGCTAAACACTAAAAAGTATTATTTGATACATTATCCTTAATTATCAAATAAGGCTAAATCATCAAATAAGCTCACCCATTAACTCATTCTCTGATACAAATCAACTTCATCTTCACACATTAACAAATTTTTCAAACAAGAGGCATTTCATCGAATACCTAATATGCATCAACAAATCATCCCAACTTCACAAGCAAATTTGAAAACTGAACCTTCTAACACTAACACAAGTATCATAAATGTTCTTATCCATTCATAAAATACTCAAACATACTGAAAAAACTCAAATCAAACCACGATAAAACTTTATACCTCCACGAGTTCGCAAATGGTGGGAGAAGAAACTGAGCTTCCGACGCTCCACCAACTGACTACAACGCCGACGATAACATACAACAACACACCGGAGAAGAAATCACATAACAAAGGAGATGAAGAAAGATGAAGCAGAGCCGAGGGTGGGTGGCGAGGGGGACTCTCAGGTGTGTTTTAACTTAACCAAAACGATGTCGTTTGGTGTTAAACCAAATGACGTCGTTTTGGTTAAGTTAATAACGTTCGCCCGTAACGAGACGATGACATTGTTTGGTATTAAACCAAATGACATCATTTTGGTTAAATTAATAACGTTCACCCGCAACCAAACGATGACGTATTGGTTTGGAGTGTTAGCGACGGAGTTTTCCGTTTCTGTCGCTAACACTCTGTTGGAAAAGTCAAAACTTCACCATTCCGCCACAAATTCTCGCCTTAATTGCTAACGGTATTTTTCCTTCACTAAAATATATTTTCCCTGAACTTTTTTCGACGAGCAAGTCAAAACCGTTGCAAATTCTTTATTTTCTTGTAATATTTACCGACACACACCTTTAACATCACAAAATTCCATCGCAAATTGATTTCCCTCTCTATTTAGTGACCGATACTTCTTCCGCCCCTAAACGGACTTTTTCCATCAATCTTACCGACAGACGACAGAAATTCGATTTCCGTCGGTAATTTGCAACAGTTTCTATTTCGTCGGTAATTTTTCGTCGCAAATTCTAATTTTTTTGTGTAGTGATAGATGGTAATGGTCCGGGTCAGACCATATTGCGAGCCGACCTGTGGCTTGACACGATTTATCATTTTTAAAAAAAAATTGAAAACGACGTCGTTTTATCATTTGAGCTCGGGGCACGACTAGTGGGCAAGTCGGGCCAAGAAATACCTGGCCGGATTGCCAGGTTGGGATTTGTTTTACATTTTATTTCCTTTTATTCCTCAAAATAATAATTTTGTTGAAAACTACTAAGTAGGATTCCAAGTGGTTGACTAAGTTCAAATATCTTAGATGACTTAAAGGAGTTAGGATTTTGTGAAAGAGGTTAGTTTATTTAAGATAATATATTCTTGTTAAATGGTTGAAGAATTAATTAATTAAAAATATTATTTTAATTCAAATTATTTAATATAAAAATAAATCAAATCGAGTTTGGATCGTAAACAATTAAATATATTGCATCCTTACTATTAACTGTTTACATTGAGTTACTTATAATATGCGTTATATTATATAGATACATGCATGATAAATAAAAATTTTTAAAAATTAACAATAAATATTTAATAATCATTATTATTACAAATAATAAAATATTTTAATTTAAGTTGTTTGATGTAAAAAATAAATATTAAATTTGATCATAAACAGTCAAGCATTTCTGATTCAATTTTTTCAATAAAAGTCAATGACTTAGAAGATAAATAAAAAATTTAATTTTTTATTATTAATGATAATTTGATCATGAAAATTTTTAAAAATTTTTATTTTATCAATGATTAAAAAATCCAACCAATTTGGCCAATTAAACAGTAAAAATCTTGCATGTCTAACTTTTTTGTTCGATTTTCTTTAATAACTCTTATTGTTAAAAACTGATTAATTTATCAATCGATCAATTTTCATAAATTAATAAGTTCTTATAAACTAAAATAAATCAATTAATTTTCAACTAACAATCTCTTTTTTCAATTAAATTTCAAATTGTTCGATAGGTAAAGACAATCTATTTCAAATTCTTTATTTTTATTTATTCTTTAACCAATTTTATGACGATCTATCATCGGTTAAATCGTTTATATCTTAAACATTTTGTCTTAATATTGGTTTAACTTCCGGTCGAGTTTTTAAAATATTGATTTTCATAAAAAAATTCTTTAATGTCAAATAATAACCAGCGAATAATTGTCATCTGTTTAGTCGTATTTATGTACTGTAAGTAGAAGAGAAAATTGAAAATTGATGTTGTATCTGGGAGCTTCAAATTTTATCCCTGCAGGACAAAGAACAAATGGACCCAATTTCCTGTAGTACCTTAGAGTGACTCATAAATGCTTGTTCATATTCTCTTTTAATTTCTTTGGGATTGGGTGTATTAGTAGGTGTGGATGACATTGAAATTTGATGTCATGTGCATTGAGGAGACCAACCTTACTGTCTTGAGGAGGACATGATGGAGAGTAGTTATCGACTCACTGCACTGGTCCTCTTCCACGCACAAGTCCACAGTAAATGGTTCATGTCCTTTCCAGTTCTCCATTGCTGATTCGAAAGCTACCAACTAGGTTCCCTACGTTTGTTGAATATGTTGTCTTTTCTAACCATATCAGGTCATGCTGTGTAATAAAGGTGTCCAACTACTTAAGCTGCTTTCATTTTAATCGAAACCAACGACAATAAAGACTTCTTGTTATGGATATGAAATCTGTAACGTTAGTTGCTTGATTGCCATACATTAATTAAATCCCAGTTCCTTTTTGATCTAAATTACAAGGGTGAATTAAAGGAGCCGAGTTTTTGGTTGGCTTTAACTGATTAGTAAGCTTTTACATTTATTTGCAGGAATGGACTGCTCAACCTCCTCTTGCTCTCAAATGAAACAAGCAGTTTTTGGGCTTTTATTCATGTCAGAATTTGCTGTCTTACGATAATGATTACAATGGCAGAGGTGGAGCTTGCTTCTGATCAGGTTTCAGACCGAAATTCATTTCCAAAAGTAGACCAACCATCGGATTCTGGCAAGAAGCCCACTGTTCCATTCTTTGCTCTGTTTTCTGCTGCTGATAGAGTTGATCACTTCTTGATGTTTCTTGGAAGTGCTGGGGCGTGTATCCATGGAGCTGCGCTGCCTGTATTCTTTATCTTATTTGGACGAATGATTGATTCTCTGGGACATTTAACTCCAAATGCCCATGGAATATCTTCTGAAGTCTCCAAGGTATACGACAAAATGCTGTCTCCTATTCCTACATGCCAAACAAACTTTGACCAATTTTTCTCAATGGCCTTCAACAACGTTAAAAGTGCATATATCCTATTCCCTTGGACCCTTTAAAAGACAGACCCTTAGACAAGTTCTTGGGGAAAGATTAGGATTTTAAGTAGAAATCTTATAGCCTTTCCTTTGCTGCAGAATGCTTTATACTTGGTATACTTGGGAACTGTGATTTTTGCATCAGCTTGGATTGGTAAGTTTCTCCTGAAGCTCAACGAAAATTGTCTCGAATAGGATGGACTCTTAAATGAAGTTGGAATTTATCTTTTCAGGTGTAGCATTTTGGATGCAAACTGGGGAGAGACAGACATCTCGTTTACGTTTGAGATATCTTCAATCTGTTCTGAGAAAGGACATGCATTTCTTCGATACAGAAGCTAGAGATTCGAATATCATATTTCACATATCGAGTGATGCAATATTAGTACAAGATGCTATAGGAGATAAGGTGATGATAAAGAAGAATCAGTTGTATATAGACCAATGATAATTACCTTTTTGCCTGAGCCAGTTCTTACGGTATCTTTGTGCAGATAGGCCATGCTCTTCGTTATTTTTCTCAGTTCTTTGTTGGATTTGCCGTTGGATTTGCTTCAGTATGGCAGCTTACACTACTAACCTTAGCTGTGGTTCCACTGATAGCTGTTGCTGGAGGAGCTTATACTGTAATTATGTCTACTCTATCAGAAAAAGGTGAGACTGCGTATGCTGAGGCAGGGAAAGTTGCAGAAGAGGTACACATTCAATACTTTCTTCTTCAATAGGAAAAAGAAAAACAAAAACTTGAGTTAATTGTCCTGATTACTGTCATTTGCGTCTATCATCAGGTGATTTCGCAAATTCGTACTGTTTATTCATTTGTAGGAGAGGACAAAGCAATCCAAGGATATTCCAAGTCCCTTGAAAATGCATATAATCTAGGGAAGAAAAGTGGTGTTGCTAAAGGAGTTGGTGTTGGATTTACTTATGCACTACTATTCTGTGCGTGGGCATTGCTTCTCTGGTATGCTGGTATTCTTATCAGTCATCACCAGACAAATGGAGGGAAGGCATTCACAGTGATAATCAATGTCATTTTCAGTGGATTGTAAGTTGTTTTTGAGTGGCAAAAAGATGTAGTTCTTGATGATGATGCTCATTTGTTTGATATAGAACATCAATAATCTTTTGTTTTTGCCAGAGCTCTTGGTCAGGCCACTCCGAATCTGGCTGCCATTGCAAAAGGCAAAGCTGCCGTGTCCAATATCGTTAACATGATTGAAGCAGATTCCAAAGCTTCAGATATGTCAGGAGACGGTATTGTGTTGCAGAAAGTTGCAGGGAATATCCAATTCTGTGAGGTTCAGTTTGCTTATCCCTCGCGACCCAACATGGTTTTTGACAATTTGAGTTTTTCAGTTACTGCTGGGAAGATCTCTGCAGTTTTAGGTTCTAGTGGTTCAGGAAAGAGTACTGTCATATCCATGCTTCAACGATTCTATGAACCCACTTCAGGTACCTTAATACAACTTTCAACGGTCAACTTAGGCTATGACTAATGAAACCTAAGCTTGTACATCGATCTTATCAGGTCAAATATTGTTGGACGGGTACGATCTTAAGACTCTTCAGTTAAAATGGCTGAGAGAACAGATGGGATTGGTCAGTCAAGAACCAGCATTATTCGCTGCAACTATAATGGACAACATTCTGTTCGGTAAAGAATATGCAAGCATGGATCAGATTATCCAAGCAGCCAAAGCAGCTAATGCACATTCTTTCGTTCAAAAGTTGCCGGATGGTTACAGAACTCAGGTAAATCCTACCCTGAATCCCCTGGTTTAATTCGTAGTTTCAACTTTACGTGATGTTTTGATGCTTTCTTGTACCTAGGTAGGTGAAGGTGGAACTCAACTTTCTGGTGGACAAAAACAAAGGATCGCTATAGCCAGAGCAATTCTGAGGAATCCAAAGATACTACTTTTAGATGAGGCCACCAGTGCTCTTGATGCAGAATCAGAACTCGCTGTTCAACAAGCCCTGGACAAGATTATGTCTGAGAGGACTACAATAATCGTTGCACATCGATTATCCACCATTCGAAACGTTGATAAAATTCTCGTCTTAAAAAATGGTCAGTTGATTGAAAGTGGTAATCACTCGGAGCTGATGTCTATGAAAGGAGAGTACGCAACTCTTGTAAGCTTGCAAGCATCAAAAACTCGTACAAATCCAACTTCCTCAGATCTTTCTGAAACTGCTTCAAATTCAGGAATTAAAGAACTTACCAACATTCACCAGTCGGAACTCCAATCACCCACAACGAGAGACATGCATTCAAGTGACGAAAACCTGTCAAAGCCAAGCATTGCTCCAACTCCAGCCCCATCAATCATGGAGTTGGTGAAACTAAATGCACCAGAGTGGCCTTACGCAGTGCTTGGATCAGTAGGTGCGATTCTAGCTGGAGCACAAGCACCTCTCTTTGCTCTTGGAATTTCTCATGTCCTGACGGCATTTTATTTTCCTGATGCAACTCGAATGAAACATGAGGTCCATCGGATAGCTCTCATTTTTGTTGGAGCTGGTGCTGTCACCATTCCTATATATCTTCTCCAACACTACTACTACACTTTGATGGGTGAACGTCTCACTACTCGTATTCGTTTATCAATGTTCTCAGGTTTTCTTTTACCTCTTTCTTCTTTCTTTTTTTTCCCCTTGTTATGTTTACCTGTGAAATTATGTGTCTATTGATGACCTGATTTGCAAGTCCTTAATATTTATATTTATATTTACAACAAATTAATAAAATTTATATTTCGGAAATTAAATAACTTCTCTGGTTTTTACTGCAGCTATGCTATCAAACGAGATTGGCTGGTTTGATCAGGATGAGCACAGTACTGGTGCTTTGACGTCAGCTTTAGCAGCAGACGCAACCTTAGTGCGAAGTGCTCTCGCTGATCGTCTCTCAACTATTGTCCAGAACGTATCACTCACTGTAACTGCATGTGCCATTGCCTTTACATTGAACTGGCGCGTAACATCAGTTGTTGTAGCCACCTTCCCTCTCCTCATTGCAGCTTCCATAACCGAGGCATTCCCTTACCCTTTCTTCATATCTATAGTTTGTTAATTTGTCAGTACAGTACTTGAATCTTCCTGACTGCATCTAAAATCTGCAGCAACTTTTTATCAAGGGGTACGGAGGAGACTACCATGCTTACTGTAGAGCAACAACTTTGGCACGCGAAGCGATTGCCAATATACGTACAGTTGCTGCGTTTGGAGCTGAAGAACGAATCTCGATGCATTTTGCTTCAGAATTGGACAAACCCAACAGGCAAGCACTTGTTCGTGGGCATATGTCAGGTTTTGGATATGGTGTGTCGCATCTACTCTCTATGTGTTCTTATGCACTTGCCCTTTGGTACACATCAGTCCTGATCAAGCGGAAGGAATCTGATTTTGGACACTCCATGAAGGCGTTCATGATTTTGATAGTTACGGCAATTGGAATAGCAGAGACGCTTGCCCTTGCGCCAGACATTGTGAAGGGTTCAGAGGCACTTGGATCAGTGTTCAGTATTCTTCGTAGGAAAACAGCCATAGACCCGGATGATCCTGCCTCGAAAATGGTAACTGAAGTGAAAGGTGATATAGTTTTCAGGAATGTCAGGTTCAACTACCCTGCAAGGCCTGATATCACAATCTTTGAGAATTTAAACCTGAAGATTTCATCAGGAAAAAGTCTAGCAGTGGTTGGGCAAAGCGGGTCAGGGAAAAGTACAGCAATTGGCTTGATCCTTAGATTCTACGACCCCATTTCTGGGACAATCCTGATTGATGGAAATGACATCAAGACCTTAAACCTGAAGTTGCTAAGGAAGAGAATAGGTTTAGTTCAACAGGAACCTGCATTGTTTTCGACGACAATATACGAAAACATCAAATATGGTAACGAAGATGCATCGGATATCGAGATAATGCAAGCAGCAAAAGCAGCAAACGCTGACGGATTCATCAGCAGAATGGCTCAAGGTTATCAAACTCATGTAGGTGACAGAGGGTTGCAACTATCAGGAGGGCAGAAACAGAGAGTCGCAATTGCAAGAGCTATTCTTAAAGACCCATCGATCCTTCTTTTGGATGAAGCTACAAGTGCATTAGATTCAGCTTCCGAGAAGGTGGTTCAAGAGGCCTTGGACAAGCTCATGGAAGGTCGAACCACAGTTCTAGTAGCACACAGGTTATCAACTGTCAAGGATGCCGATACTATTGCAGTGCTTCAACAAGGCAAGGTCGTTGAACTTGGCAGCCACAATCAACTTATTGCAAGACCTGGTAGCATCTATAAACAACTGGTCAGCCTACAATAAGAGGAGCAAAATTCAGGAAACTAGCAGGAAAAGAGCAAAACGTACTTCGATAGGCACATGTAATTCAAACCAATTTAATCCTTTGGTCCCGATGACATTGACCTTAAATTAATAAAGAAAGGTATAATAAAGTGAGTGGTGGTCCGTTATTGCTCCCATGTTAGGGATTAGGCAATTTTAAGTTTCTATTTAGTGTTGGGTTAGACCTTGGCACGTCTTCTCGATTCCTTAAACCTAAGGCAATTATACCCAGGACAATGCTCGTCACGTTGGGTTTTTGTTCGGATATTGTAAAAGCAAATAGCTTAGGTAATTATATATTTTCTTCACACTTCAAGTCATCATTGATATTAAGTAATAAAAGAAGAAAAAGAAAGCACACGAAAAGAGAAAGGGTACACGAAGCCAACTAATCAACAACTACCACTACAGAATCACATGTGTCTCGTTGTTGGTCCTATCCCTTGAAAATCAAGAAATATTCTTCAGAACAACCCCCCGCCCCCCTTCCAATCTTTACGAAAACAGTCCTTACTATTAAGTCCTTTTATTTTACCATTTTGCCCTTATTTATGGTCGGACAATATAATATTCAAATAATATTCAAATAAATTTTTAATTAACGCAATAACCTATAAATTATGTCAACCAAATATTTTATACTAAGCAAGTCCTATACAACAGATTCAATTGAGAGAATGTAAATAAAAGAATTGAATATAAATTTTTTTGACCTCATGCCCCTCTATTCCATCGACTCCACCACCTCTTAAACATTTTTGAACTATGATCTATTATGGGAGAGCCCATTTATAAAAATTCACATGTTTGCCCTCACAAAGAGAAACCTTTACAAATTACAATTATAATTTAATTAAACTTAATTCAATTTTATCCAAGCAATTATAAATATAGTTTACTAAAATTATATAAGGTGCATAAATTAAAATAGAGGGTTATATAAATAAATAAAGACAACAGCTGTCAAAAGGATGTAGGTCAGTTCTGTCCAAATACACACTCTGTTTAACCCAATCTGTAACTGCAATTCAGAGTGTCTCCTCTCTCCCTATCTTTCTTTCAAACTTTCTTATTGTTCTCGCGGAACTCTATCTCCCTCCCTCCCTCTCTCTATGCAGAAACTAGAACTCATTGGAGAGTTCTTGTTCGTGTTTCTTTGATTTTCTCGGTTAGGTTTTAAATGACAGATCTAAGTGAATGTTCAGCTGGTAAATGAGTAGTGACAGCTTCAAGTTGCGATCGGACTTGAATCGGAGAGAAAAAGCGCGGAGGCGACGAAGAGAGAGGCGGTGACGGTTGAAGGCAGTTATTGCAGTGTTATCGTTGAAGTTCTGTTTGTTACACAGGAGAAGAGATCGGACGTGTAAATGAGTGCTTCGAGGTTTATTAAGTGCGTGACGGTCGGCGACGGCGCCGTCGGTAAAACTTGTTTGCTCATTTCCTACACAAGCAATACTTTCCCTACGGTACTATACTCTCTTTCCTTCATTTGTGACCGAACATTTTGCGTGATTTCTTCCAGTGCTTAGATGATTTATCGAGTGATTAGGGGGCGCGAAAGTAGATTGAAACGTTGAAACTGTTGCGACATGTTAAGTGTGACTTTTCGAATTTTAAAATTCAAATGAGTAGCGGTTCTTTTGGAATCTGATTTTGTAACTTTAATTGGCAAAAAAGAGGTACATACTTTAGTTGTGGGTCATTCATTCTCGATTTTGACGAGTTATGATTTTTCTATCGCATTTATGTTTTATGCAAGTTTTGCGGGTTATTCAGATAGAATTGGAAATGTGCTTTTTGGCTCGATTCAGTTACTTTTTTTTGCTTTTTGACTCCATGCTGCCTTGAGGTCTAATTTGATCTAAAACAGGATTATGTACCAAAGATTTTCGAAAATTACGCAAACCGTTTTTCACGTTGCATACACAAACTTAAGAGTTATGTGAAGGTCTTACAAGATAATAGGTTGATATTTCGAACATTGGATTTATAGATAGTGGCGGTTTTTTCCTCTGGAATCTGGTTTGAAAACTTTGATTTGGCTAAAAGGCTGCACGTGTTCTGATTGTGGATTGTTCTTTCCTGATTCTCATACGAACTAAGAAGTAAGAACAATGCTTGTTGATGCTGTAATGATTTCTTATTTTGCTTTTTTCGTTTGTCATATTCTTCAGTAGATTAGAGGATTGAATCTAGTACAAGAAATTTGTGTTGTTTGGCTTGATTTGTGATTTTCTTACTGTTTGACTCGCAATTGACTATGGGTTACTAACTTGATAAAAACAAAAATAAAACAGGATTACGTACCGACCGTTTTTGACAATTTCAGTGCAAACGTGGTTGTGGATGGGAGTACTGTCAACTTAGGGTTATGGGACACTGCTGGTAATTAAAGCGAGTCTGAGCATATTAATAACTTGATTCGGTTATCAGATGCAAAAGGCCTTCGTGCTTTTTAGCTTTAACTGAGCTTGTATGACAGGTCAGGAGGATTACAACAGGTTAAGACCTTTGAGCTATCGAGGTGCAGATGTCTTCATTCTTGCTTTCTCTTTGATAAGCAAGGCCAGTTATGAAAATGTCGCCAAAAAGGTTACAAGTCATTGTCAGGATCTTACTTCTTTGAGATTTATAATTCCTTTGATAAAATAAACGTAAATTCCACAAGTTGACTCATTACATACTGGTTTTCTGTTTCAGTGGATTCCTGAATTGAGGCATTATGCTCCTGGAGTTCCAGTAATTCTTGTTGGAACAAAACTTGGTACGTGTTTCTGTCTAGTTTCTTGTTTCAGAATACAATCCTTTGTCTGAAGCTCTTTTGCATTGTGATGGTTCAGATATGGATTAAGTTTCTTGGCAAAGTCTCAAAAATTGGAAAGCTCACATGTTGAGTGAACTAGCTTTCATCCATTTGCATGATAAGGCAATCCAAATTTGTTCTCTAATCATGTCCAAGTCCTAGCAGATAACTAAACCGTAGATTACTTTTTTCTTCTTTCCCTTTTCACCACTGTTGCAATCTGGTGTT
>JANKYE010000002.1:535162-546638 GCA_032467995.1 Erythroxylum dillonii | reverse complement strand
ACTAATATTTTTATATAATTAATAATAAAATAATAAACCTCCTGCAACAACCATTTTAATATAAAGGGTATAAAAGTTATTTATATTTCATTTCATTCCATTTCATCCATCTTCAAAAGAATGTTCACTACATTATATTATAAACCTTTTCATTTTTTCCAAACAACTTTTTACTACATTACATTTCATTCTATTATAAACCATTTCATTCTCTTATTACATTACATTCCATTCCATTAATTAATATCCAACCAAACAGGACCTTAAAGTTACAGTTGACGGAGGTGCGAAGAATTAAACAAAGAAAATAAATTATTACCAAACACCTAAACCCAACTTCCGACCTTATCTGTCTATAAAACCAGTTTCGGTTTCACCTTCTCAATTAGATCAAACAGGCCAAAGAGCAAGCATGTCGAACACCAGAAAGATCACTCTGAAGAGCTCCGACGGCGAGACCTTCGAGGTCGACGAGGCGGTGGCGCTCGAATCTCAGACAATAAAGCACATGATCGAAGATGACTGCGCTGACAACGGCATCCCTCTTCCCAATGTCACCAGCAAGATCCTTTCTAAGGTCATCGAGTATTGTAAGAAGCATGTGGAGACTCCTAAGTCTGACGATCGCTCCTCCTCATCCTCCGTTGACGAAGAACTGAAGGCTTGGGATGCCGAGTTCGTCAAAGTTGATCAGGCTACCCTCTTCGATCTTATCCTGGTTTGTTCGATTTATTTGCTTTCTCTTTGTTGTTGTTTCCTTTTTCGTTTCCGATTCGAATATTGAATTTTGGATGTTGATTTGGTGAACTGCGTGTTAGGGTTTGTGATCTTGTTTTGTTCTCGGTCTGATTGTTGAGGGGTTTCAGCTTGATTTAGTAAATTCTGTGGTGTTTGATCCTTTTTTGGTTATTAGGGAGCATTGCTATGAGAATATGGTAATCCGCTTGTAAGGTTCTTAGGTATAGTGATTTTACTAATTTCTTGTTTTTTTGGAAAAAAAAAAAGAAAATAGTAAGTTTTCTCTAATTAGTTGGAAGATGAATTTGTTGGATGAGAATTCATTTTGTTGAATTAGGAAGTTTCATTCTTGTCACCTGTAGCCTATGGGACCTAGCCTTGAAGGTACAGCAACAAAACCCTAGAAGTTCAAGCATTATGTGAGATGCACTGCTATCGCCTTTGTTCATCGAATGCGTTCTAAGTTAGTCATTTGAAGGCAGTGCTCGGACAACACTGCATTTTTAGCTTTATTGTCTCTAACTTTAGAGGCAATTTCAGAAATCTTTTGGAAAGTTGTTGACTTACTTGCTCTTTATAGGTTTGGACCAATATGGTTGAATTTGGAAGTGAATTTTTGGAAACTGGTTTAAAATTTAATATTTGTATACTGTGCTTATCTTATATCTGTTAAAAAGCTAGCTTCTTTGATCCGCCTTGATATGCTTGTTTAGCTATGCTTTTGGGCATCTCATTGAAAGTTGAAAGTTGTATGTTTAATGCTTATCTTTGTATTTTTGAACTTGTTTCTTTGATTGGGCTGATGTGGTTAAGTTTGGGGCTAGTTTTGGGTATCTCATTCAACTTTAACAGCTGTTTATTAAAATGATTGTTTTTATATTAGTTAATTAACCTGCTTCTATGATTGGCTGAGATATGGTTAAGTTTGTGGCTAATTTTTTGGTATCTCATTGAACTTCCTGCGTTCTATATATTAAATGCTTAGTTTTGTCTTTATTACTTAACTTGCTTCTATTTTAGTTTTTATTACCTAACTTGCTTCTTTGATCGACCCAGATATGGTTAAGTTCAGCATTGATCTTTTGGTGTCTTCTTTAAATAGTATTATATTAAACTCTAATTTTAATTTTTTGAGCAACAGATCAGGGATGATAGATATTATCATATAACCTTACAGAAGTAACGGAATAAAAGAAAAGTTATATTGATTCCTCATATGAATCCTCTATGCATGGTGGGTTCAAGTTGGAAGAAGCGACATGAAATGCCATCACCTGTTTGATGAATGGTAAAGTGTCTTCCAGATAAATGCAGTTGAGGTATCCCTTACATCACTTTAGAGAAAACCAAAATGAATCTGGCAACTATGCAAAGGCAAAGTTTCCCTGCTTTCTTTTTCTGAGACGACTTTCTTCCAAACTTGCTCTGACATAAGTACTAATATCTGTGAATTGATACTCCTAAAATCTTTCTGCTATTATGATTGCTACCTGTGGCATAACTTGTGTGGTGTGGAGGATGTATGATGTAATGGATCTCAAACAATCACTTCCAGTGATGGTTGTCACTTCCCTAAATCGAAGCCTTCATACTGCTGTCGAAACTAAGGGGCAAGGGCATGCTGAGAGCATGAGCTTCTTGCAATAGGGATTAAGAGGCCTGAATCTTATTTGTTGTTTAGTTTGTGCAACTTTCCGCACTCCCTTATTTTGTGCGTATATGAGTCTGATGGGTGGAACGGAAGACAGCAATATATTAATGCAGTATTATGCAGCCATTGCTTTGGCTTTTGTATGCGTGATTAGAATGAAAGATGTCACACCGACTGCAACTTTTCCTTACTTTCAGGCAGCAAATTATTTGAACATAAAGAGTTTGCTGGATCTCACTTGTCAGACGGTTGCGGACATGATCAAGGGCAAAACTCCCGAGGAGATCCGCAAGACTTTCAACATCAAGAATGATTTTACACCTGAAGAAGAGGATGAGGTTCGCCGAGAGAACCAGTGGGCCTTTGAATAGGTCGTGGCAAAGAACATTTGTGATATCTTCTAGTTCCTTATTTTATCTTTTGTACTTGGCTGTTCCGGGTTACTGTGATGCAAACATTTTACTTTCACCATGTTCCCACACCTAAACTGTGACCTTCCATCATGTAATATGATAAGTATGCTGTTCGTTTATGGTACCGTGCTTTTAAATTATGTTGTGGGATCCTCAATAACTTGCTGTGCTTGGCTTTTCACGATCCTCCACTAAAAAAGATCTCCAAAGTGGAATGATCTATGCCAATCTTGCGTTAGGAAGCTCCTATGAATGTAGATAACCTTAAGAAACTTGCCGAGGAAACTGACAAGAGTGAGCATTTAGGAGCGGACATACACTTGGGAAGGGGTAGCGACGGTCCAATCGGAAAAAATTTCAGGTTCGAACCAGGATTGGAGTTCATTTGTTTCGAATGATTGTGTGTTTCTTGAACTGGGTTAAATGGAGCTCGATTCAATCCTTTGATAAGAATAAGCATTTAGGAACTCGGTTAAATGGAACTTAGATTCATTCCTTTGATAAGAATCCGCATTCAGAAGTGGAAATACACCGGCAAAAGAGTGGCAATGATCAGGATGGAAAAAATTCAGGCTCTAATTCGGGTTTTGAGTCTGGTCAAATATGATTCGGTCCATTCATTTCGAATGACTATGTTTGAGCTCGAGCTTAAACCTGCCTAAATCAAACTTGATTCATGAAACTTTTTTGTTTCTTTGGCCACTTTGGCAAGCATTTTCCAGATTATTTCTTTGCCTACTTCATCGAGGCAACAAGGATTAGCTTAATTGCGTTTCGTGCAATGTGTCTGTCTTGAAAAATTCACTTCCAAGCTCACTTTTATCTAAGTACTCGCACCGCTAACAACAAACGGAATCCGAACTTTGTAATTTCCATTACTCCAAGTGATTGATCCGAAAGTGCCTGCCTCCATTGAATTCGCAGAGAAGGTTACTTGGTAACTCAATTTTTGACCATTCTTCGTAAATCGCAGCTGAACAGGGGCCACCTTGACTTGTAGCGTTTGAGACACCAACTCGATGGTCGGAGTGTACGTTGTATCACCATCTCCACCAACATTTGTTAGAGTTCTTGTCACGTCCCTACTCTGTTTTGCCTTGAGATTTGAAACAGATATAGAAGGGTAGTTGATGTTTGATATCAGATCAACGCTAGACTGTTTGGGACAAGCGAAGCCATCCGGAAGAGTATTTGAGATGACTTTTATTGACGATATATTGTACCCATAATAGCAAAGGTAGTTTAAGTAGTCTAGAGTCGTGGTCTCGTAGACCAGCCCTGGATTCAGTGGCCCTGTTGTGCTCATCTCTCCTGCCCCAATATCATAAGGAGAGGCTATGGCCCCTGATTCTGTTGTTATCTGACCCTTGATGTTGTTTGTTTGAGAAGCTGTCAGAGTCCAAGAACAGAAAGTGATTATATGTTTCCTGAGAATCAGAATCTTCAATAGTTGAATGTGACCGTTAAGACACTAACCTGTAGTCATGATTGCTGATTTGATTGCAGAGGGAGTCCACGTTGGGTTTTGAGATTTTACCTCTGCAGCGATTCCTGAGACATGTGGGGTTGCCATGGAAGTTCCTGATATCACGTTGTACAATGGAAAATCTCTTCCTTTAGGAGTCATGCTTTTATCGCCGCGTCTCCAAGCTGCGAGTATATTAACTCCTGGAGCTACAATGTCAGGCTGATATTCCATAAGTAAAGTTAGTAACTTTGTGAGATACTCCTGAAAGTAAGAAGATAGCCATTAAATGAATCAATCAATGAGTAAAAAAGGCTTGCCTTGAGGATGTTCCTTGAGCTGGAAGATGGGCCTCTTGCTGAGAAGTATGCAACAGCAGGTGCTGGTTTGTATTTCTCCTTTGCGACCGTGGGTAATATAGTTGCTACTGGATTTCTAGGAAAACACGAAAGTTTAATCAGATTCAAGTTATTTCACAGATAAGGAACTTGAATTCAAGAGAAGTCTTTAGTTTGTGACCTTACTGGGTTGAATTTATGTAGGTGAGGATCTGAGTAGCATCCTTTGTGCTGATCACAGTCATTGGAAATTCTAAGAAGTTGGACGCTACTCCCCTTGTATGGTCGTCAGCCAAAATCAAGCCAATCCCTCCCAGATCTTGTACTGCCATCTGCTTTATGCTCATTAACAAGTCAGCAGTACGTGAACACAGAACAATCTTCCCTTTGATTTTATCCTGGTCCAAAGAACCTGGAGTGCAGTTACTGTACCAATAGTTAAAGAGGAAGGGTCAGTGAATTTTCTCGAATTAACGAGCTCCTGACAGAGAACATGTTTGTTCCATACCTTGCATCTTGGTCACTTGCATTAGCTTTCTTGGCAAACTTGGCATATGTTAATGGATAAGATGGTTTTTTCTGGATATCGGCGAAATTTATTGCCTCACCCTGAATCGAATACGAAAGAATCATTTTCTTCCTTGACATGTTCTTGTGGAAATAACCAAAGTGAATTAGGAAGTTCAGGGCCTGCATAGGTACTAAGAGCAAGTCTAGTACTGCTAGACCCACAAAGTGATAACATGAAACAATTACCTTGATTACTTTGTTTCCACCCAGTACAACGTTAGACTCAAAACTTCTGTCAATTGTAGTAGCACCAACAGTCATAATCCAGGGTGCAGTATTCACAACAGTTCCTGAGTCAGGCCCATCATTCCCTGCAGAGCATATTACTACGATTCCATTCTGAACAGCATGGAATGATCCTATGGCAATTGGATCTTTCTGCAGTTCAGGAGCGAATAAAGATGAAGAACCGAGTGAAATGGATAGAACATCTACACCGTCTGCTATTGCTTCATCAAATGCAGCCAATATATTAGACCCTAAGCATCCATCCGGTTCGCATACTCGATAGGAAGCAATCCTGGACGAAGGAGATCCGCCTTTTGCTGTTCCTGCAGCTAGACCATAGTAAGATGCACCTTGTACAACTGCTCCTGCCGCTGTTGAAGCTACATGAGTTCCATGCCCAATAAAATCTCTTGGTGAAAAGAATTCATCATCATCCTCATCAGGACCCTCGGTAAAATATTTCGCTCCTATTAGTTTTCTGTCAATACGAGGTCATTAGTATCAATTTAAAAGAAAACAATTGACAAACAGGAATTCTTATGTCAAAAAGCTGACAAGCTTTTCCCACATTACATGAATTATACATCTCTTGACGCTATTCGGTCTTTACATGGCAAGATTATAGGATGGGACTTCCCTGAAGCTGAGTATTGTTAAATGTTTGAACATACGAAATAGTTTATATACTTCAGATTCCTTGGAAGAACAGTACTTACCTGTTACAGTTGGATGTGTTGAACTCTTGCCCTGACTTGCAGCTTCCTTTCCAGCGAGATGGAATTGGCCCCATATCCTTGTCACTGAAACTCTCTGATTCAGGCGAAATACCTAAAGTGTTTCCAAGCAATTTGGATTAAACATTATTATCAAAGCCTAAAAGCAGTCCAAGTCAGTAAAGTTATTGCACCTGAGTCCAAGGTTCCAATGATAGTATCATATCCACTCGAGGAAGAGTTAGAGGACTCTGACTTGGGGTTTGACTCGATTTCTACATCAGTTTGGTACTTCAAGAAATCCCATGAACGAGTTGTGTGGAGTTGGAAAACAGGATCAGGAAAAACTGACACAACTCCAGGTTTCTGTGCAATTTGTTGTGCCTCTGCTGCTGATAAACGAGCAGCAAACCCTGATATTCCATGCCTATAACTGCGAATTATGGAATTGGAATTGTTTTTTCTGCATCAAAACATCTCCAAGTGAGCAAAACTAACACCAACTTGATGTTATGAAAGAACAAAGAACAAGATAACAATGTTGGTGAAAAAGAATTACTGTCTTAAAAGCAAGCTCAGGACTCCTGCACGATCACTCCTGAAAGAAGCAGTGCCGGGAAAGGCAGCCCCCATGTAAATGATGTAAACGTCATCATTTTCTGATCGTCCACTCACCTTCAGCAACAACAATGGCAGGAGAAGATAGAACAGAAATAATACAGACTGATATCCCATGCTATTTCCACAAATCCAAAGATCTCCTGGTTTACTTGTGCATGAACTTCTCCTGCCAACCAAATGAATTTATACTGCTAAATACTAAGATGGTGCTTGTATGTGTGTGTTCGCAATTGCACAATGTGCTCTATTTATTCACCCAAAGTGCGTTATTCCTCATCTTTTGGCCACTAACTGGTAGGTAGATCTGGTCGTGGTTGTGGTCCTGGTGGTGATATGAAGGAAAGTGGAATTACATATGGAGATTGATATAAAGATTTTGAGAGTTCGTGCACTATATTAGTGTACGTATCAACATCTGCACCAAAATCTAGGCAAGAAAGGCAGCCATTCCACTCAGATTATGACAAGCTTTTGCTGTTCCAATCTGCTTTCCTTATGTACAAAAGCGATTTTTATACTCACTATCACGATTACCTGTGATAATGATCTCTGTGAACTGAAAAGAAAATTGTAAGTTAGTCGAGGATTTTGACGTTGTAAAAGTTAATTAAATTTAATTTAATTGGTCAACTAATTCTAAGTGGTTTGTTAATATTTTAAAAATCAAACCAGCTCATCTGATTTATCAGTAAAATCTTTAAACTAGTTAGTCATTTTTTCAGTTTAGTTTTTAACTTTCTAATTTAGTTTAATTTAATAATCTTTGTTGTTAAAAATCTATCCGTTTATTAATTAATCGGTTAATTTTTGTAAATTAATCAATTTTTATAGACTAAACTAAACCGATTAATCTTTTTAACAATTTTTTAATTAAACTTTAAATTTTTTATTAGTAAGAATAGTATTTTTTAATTATTTTTTAAATTATTTAAGTTTATTCAATCTCTAATACAGTCTAATACTAGTTGAACCTTTTAAACAAAAATGCAAAATGCACAAAAGCTAACGAAAGATCCCAATGAGAAGAAAATGGACATTTGGTCGTCAGGTATATTTAATGCAAATAATTCAAAGTTGATAAGAACAGCAACCATTGTTGACCTTCAAAGATCATATTCACGCACTCACAAATCCTTCTTAACTTAACTTATTTCAACACATCAGTTTTTCTCATGCTGGAAGACAGAAGGAAGCTTTGGTTCAATCAAGGAATGGTGAACCAGTGAGTGATAGTACTTGGGGTAGGATTGGAGTCAAGCCATCAAATTTGATCTTAAGTGCGCCACTAGTTCATTTGCTCCCATGGGCTATGGATAACACCTTTGAGAATAAGAAAAAGCACTCACTTTGTTGGTCCTCCTTTGTGGGGTTAGAGCACCCTGTTCAAATTCAACTTATTCCAATTAATCTGATCTACACATTTATGTAGATCTTACGTAAATGTATGAATAAAATTTAATAAAATAGAGTAGGAACTGATTAATTAGAATAGAGGATCTGATCTTTTTTTTGCGTCATATTACTTCTTTCATATTCCATAAGTAGCCATGAATTTATGAGCACAGGGTGGCTGTGTTTGTTTTCGTGCGCCACTCTGTACTCCTCTCCATCCACCACCCTGCGTCCTTCTCCATCTATCCATCTATCCATTAAATGTTAAAGAATGGAAAAAGGCACAGAGTGACACACAAAAAAAAAAGCAGGTGAATTAATTCATAAATTGATGAGTGTAAAGAAAAGACTCTTCCATTTTAACAAGTGTCAAGACCAGAATCAATTACATCCATTAAATGTTAATAGACGGAGAAAGACACAAGGTGACATACGGAAACGGAAACAAGTAAATTGATCCCTGAATTAATAAGCGTAAAAAAAAGACTCTTTCATTTTAACAAGTGTTAAAGACCCTAGTCAACTATCAATTTAGATCGAAATTAATTTTAAGTCAAACTTAATTTTAAGTCATTTATTCATTAATAATGTATTTATAAGTTATTTAGTATGCTTTCAAAAATAATTATTATAAATTTTTTATTAACTAGAGTTCTTATGCAAAGGTGAAGTCTTGCTTGCATCAATGTTAATATACTCTTCCTCAACTCAAATTGTTCATGTAATGCAATCGATCTTTGACCTTTATTATCGTTACCGTTGAATGCAACATTCCAATCACTACTACATATCATTGAATACAAGAGCATCTAAGGTTGACAAAGTCAACGCTCTAAGTCGCATTTCAACTTTTTTTCCTGGCTTGAATGGTCAAGGAATCGTAGTCTACAAAAAGGGCTCCTAAAAGAACGGACAGAAAGTGATTGTTCCTATTTTCGTATGACCATATTGTGTTCGAGAATATTCATCTATCCGTTAAATGTTAATAAATAGATAATTTTAAACAGTGATACACAAAAATAGTAACAGAAGAATTAATCCCTGTGAGAACAAACACCTAAGTCCTATCACGAGCTAAAGTTCAGAGTTTAGATTATCAAGTCACAAGCTACGAACGGTATTAGTGTGGTTCCCAATGTTGAGGATTAAACCCTAAAATTTGCTTTTTATTTTTTTTTTCCTTTGGGAAACAAAAAGTATTAGTTTTATTTAAAAGTTATTTGAAAATCGAATTGAACTAGATAATGACTATAAATTAAATTAATTATTTAATTTTATATTAAATCTTCAAAAGACTATTCAACAATTAAAGGGGAGAAAACCTTAAAAGATAGTGAGGTTTCAAAGCAATCGGGTCGGGTCTAGCAAAGACTCTGCTTAACATTGTGGGCTTTTGCCGAGAGTAGTGTTCATCGTTTACTTTGAAAGACACCTCGGTTAAGTTCTCAATAATCTATGTGACTGTGTCAGCACAAACTTGCACTTTGAGAAGCCCAAAAGAGAGTTCAATGAGAAACAAGAAACCAATCCATCCACTTTCTCTTGTTTAAGCTTCAAGCCCAACTTTGCATTGACCAAAACCTTTCGAGCGACGCTTCTTTTTCAACCGACTCTAATCTAATGCAACTTGCAAGTTGATGGCCACTAAATTCAAACATATATGTACGTTGAATTTATTTGTTAACGGTTAGCAACTCCAACAAAAGCTGAAGCTGAAGTAATTGCAAGGTTAGCATTCCTACCTAATGGTTAGTAAGTTATTGTGTTTATTGAAATATTTATTTTATAACACATCTAAAAAAGTTAAAGTACCGATTTTTTCATTAAAAAACCAGGTATTACTAATAAAAATTAAGAAATTACCGATATTATCAATAATTTCTTAATCAAATAACATATTTTAATTGAAAAATCTAGAATTACTAAAGGGGTGTTGTTTGAAGGTAACGGAGAAAAATGTATCAGTATATAATATGAAAACTCATGTTTGGTATTAATACGGGTAATATTTTTATTTCTCCATTTTCAACAATACTCTATACCTTTGAATTATTAGAAGAATTGAATTTTATTGTTGGCTATATTTCATTCTCATTCCTTACTATTCTTATTCTCGTTACTTTATGTGAGCTAAACATTCACTAAATATTTCAATAAATATAATATCTTACTAATAACTAGTAAAGCAAACCTTTGGACTCGCTCAACCATTACCACATTAACTCTTCTATTCCAATTAGTCCGTTTCATCCTAACCTATAAGAACATTATATCCTAAACAAAAGATCTAATCCTACCCATTATCAAATGCCAAATTCCCGAAATGGCTCACCAAGTGAATGCCACTTAGGGGTCCAAACAAAAGACAAAAAGAAAAGGACCAATTATTAGCTGTTGCAGTTTCGAGTACAAGAAAATCAGATGCTTTCCTAACGTTTGAATTTCAGGGTACAATTAGTGGCCCACTGACCACGTGAACGTTGAATCCAAACCCCACTACTCCAATCTCCACCCATTCCAAACAAACCATCCATCCTCCTTTGGACCTAAATGGTCACTACTACATATGTCAATCTAAGTGCTAGAATTCCAATTATTAACATGATTGAAGATAATAGTTCTTAAATCAGCATACGCGTCCAGACAGACTCAATCCTAAATTGGGAATAAAGCGCCCATTGTTCTAACTAATCAGTAGTCTAATTTTCCTCTTTTTAGAGAATACCCAACACATCTTTTAAATAGAAACAAAACGACATATACCTAGAACGTGTATATCTTGTTTAAGACAAGAGTAATGAAAGTATAGATTCCCAAAATAATGGTCAGAAAGAATAATACTCCCACCGATTCATAATAAGTGTCGTTTTAGATACATTTTAATTATTTAAAATAAGTGTCATTCTTAACTTTGTATGCATATTTATAATTTTACTTCCAAAATTAACCTTTAATTTTTCTTTCATCTTAATTACACAGATCATAATTTCAAAACAATTTGTATATAATTTCTCTCAAATGCTAATTATTACAAATTATCTTTTCAATGCATTTCATGAAATTACTAATAAGGGTATATCTATAATTTCATTAACTTTCTTAATAAGCATGTGTTTTTAAAATGATATTTATTATAAATAAGGAGTACTGTTCTACATTTGAACCAACTCTCTTTCCATTAATGTAAATGTGGAGTGGACCAAAGGGTACCAAGTATTAAACACAAGGGTCATACTGCGTTGTCAGCTCTGAAATAAGTAAAGTTTTGACATATAATATTGCGTTGAATCATATTGAGACTAGACAGTCAAAGAATATTAAGTGGAGAACACAATAATATCCACTTG
>JANKYE010000002.1:524292-535062 GCA_032467995.1 Erythroxylum dillonii | reverse complement strand
ATATAATATTGCGTTGAATCATATTGAGACTAGACAGTCAAAGAATATTAAGTGGAGAACACAATAATATCCACTTGCTTATCATGGAACACAATGATACTAATCATGAGAAAAGGTGAAAAGGGTAAGTAAGGTTAACAGTTGCTTGTGACATGGATATAATAATAAAGCTTAAAACAAAGTCCGACCTTTAACATGTAGTTAAAATAGGCAAACAAAACCAGAAAATGCTGTTACAGTCGAGGGAAAGGAGATAAAGAAAAGGTTCCATGGTCGAGAAGACAAGAATGGACACAAAGACAGGACGTTGATAGGATAAGATATTGAAAGAAAAGGAAATAATCCCCCAACCTTGGGATCCAACAACACTTTGTCCTTTCTTCTATGGTCTCTTGAAAAAAAGGCTGATGGAGATGTATCTGGAAAAATATCAAGCCACGCCATAAATTCAATCTATACATGGGAATTTTGGTAGTTTGTAGTGACGAAAGAGGAAAGGAAAAATTAAAACAGAAAAACTAACCCTTACTTCTCAAAATGGAGCTGTTGATGTTCGATAGAGAGTCTGTTTTTTAGGAAGCTGAGCAGTAGCTGCCAAAAACTGCAATAGCGGCAATTCACAAGCTTAACAATCATTTTTAAGCAATAAAAAGTCCTGGTTAACGAAAAGAAAAAGATCAGATAAGGAAAACAGATCATAAAGCACTATTCCCTCCACTAGTAACCTTTTCTTGCTGTCTTCTAAGCTTCGCATTCTCTTCCAGTAAATGAGCAACTTCAAGTTCTAATTCACTAGTGTAAGCCTGCAAACGTTTTCAAAAAGAAAAATAAGACCAACAACATTTTAGCGGCATGACATGATCAAAACTTTAACACGATTTGTTTCATGAATCTTTACTGAATAGTGTCGATGAGAAAGAAGACAGAAATATGCCTGCTTTCTAGCTCTGGACCGGGCAGCCGATTCTCTGTTCTTGATCATCCGTTTATGTCTCCGGTCACCAGAATTATCACCATTTTCGCAAGCCCGTTTCTTGCAACAGGAACAGAAGGACAAAGCACCCAAACCATCTACAGAACAATCCAAAGAAGAATCAAAAGAGGCTGTACAAACACCTTCAGGGTCTACAGGGTTCGCTATAGTCCTCCCAGTACTTTTAAGAAACTCAAGATCAGCCCCAGATTTCAAGCTCAAAACAGTGGCTGGATATGGAGGCTCCGAACAACCAAAGAAATCTGAACCCTGGTTCGACGAGAGCTTAACAGAAGCAATCATTGATGGCTGTTCCAAAGGCTTTGCCAAGAAATCCTGAAGTATGATACCAGGAGAAGAACTGTTGGTGTGTGTTCTTGTGGAGTAGTAGTTATTGGTGTGATCTTGTAAAGAAGCCAAGTTTATATCTTCCCAAACTTCTTCCATGGATTTTTTGCTTGATGACGTTATTCCTGAAGATTGAGAGAACGGTGGAAGATTCACACATGCAGATGTTGAATATGAAGGTGAACAACAGATTCTGTTGTTGCTAAGTTCGGTCCCCGAAGAAGATGGTAGCATGTTTCCAGGCCCCAAGGATGTGAAATCCAAGTAGGAAGATGGAAACTAGGGATGACTAGTGATTCATTGTGGCTGCAATAATATGTACTATGTAGTCAATTCCTTGGAACTAACCCAGAATTAACTTTAGTTTTAAACGAAAACTTCTCCATCTGCTCTTGAAAAAAGAGCTTGAAAAAGGTAATAAGAAAAAGGAACCACACTATGTTACTAACCTGGGAAAACATCTGACTCAAGATTCTTATGCAAACTAACTATTTGTGTGGTTATTGTATCTGTAACTCTTAAACTGCGTAGCAATTGATTAACTGCCTGTCCTCATTATATGAAACAGGAAAAAAGTTAAACTTCACAAAGTTAGAGAAACTTCACATCTACTTGCACACTGATCGTTTCAGTTTTAAGAAAATACAAAGCATGAGCCCATAATTATCCTTGTGGAATAGAGATTACCACTGCAGGGTCTACACAATAGAACTGAGGACCACTCCAAGCACGAGAATCGAACGTGAAGAAGAATCGTATCTCAAAAGAAACGTCTGCTTCATGAATCTCAGTATGGTCAACTTCACAACAAAATCAATTTATAAAGATAAATCCCTATTCAAAGTTCAAACCGTACCTTCAAGCAAATTCACTGAACACAAAATATATGAAATTCTATTGTATGCTGTTTTCTTGTGAGATTAAATATACTTGATTTTGAATAGTGGGAAGAAGAAAAAGAAAAAGGGGTTATCACGTAACAGCTAGGAAATTAAATGTTCAATCGTACTAAAGAGTCTGACGTTTTTCACCTTATCGTAAGGTACGCTAGATTCTCCGCTAATCTGAGCGAAGATCTTGCGAATATATCCAACCTCTATTCACTTTAATGGCCACAATAAGAAGCGGAAGAGTCAGAAGGTGTCTTGTCAAATGACCTGTGATACAAGCAGCTGGCAGAAGCAGAAGCTCTCTACGTTTTTCATAGATTTCCCACAATTATAAACTCCAAAAACCAGAATCACTTTGCAGTCACATTTCATAACCATGGATACGAATTCTTAATGGAATCATATTTACTGATATCGTTCACTCAGAATAGAGAGTTCATTAACTTACAACTAAGACACCAACTCACGAAAGACCAACCAAGATTAGAATCCGACGACTCTTTACTTTCCATGTAGGGTCTAGCCCATAAGAGCACACCTAATCAACAGAAAGACCCAACTTTTCTATGCATATGATATCATGCAAGGTCCAATTCTCACGGGAGAACTGATATGTGACTAGGTCCTGTAAGCCATATTTCCAGGGAAGACGCATCGTAAGGAGATAGAGGAAGCCATTAATCATTTCAAAAGCTCACAAATAACGGGGTTCTTTAAGGAGATGAACGCTCCGTAGCTTGAAGGATGGACAACAAACATACGAGCAAGGGAGGAAACGAACAAGAAAAATAAATCATTCAAACCGAGGATCAATCTCTATACAAAAACATACATAACGCTTACAAATCAAGGCGAGACAATAGCCTATTCTTTTTGTCTTTTGTTTTTCTCTTTGCTGATAAAAGGTTATGTTTCTTATTTTGTTTTATCTTATGCACCTCATCAGCTCCTGTCAAAAGCAGCTATAGCAATTTGACAAATAATTAATAATGCTCCTTTCATTCTGATAACAGATGCTCCAGACAGAAAGATGGTGCTCTTGAATTTAACAGTGACAAGTCTCCCATATTAATACCCTCCTTCGATATATCACTAACCACAACGTCACCTCCGTGATTGATCCTCTAACTGTGGGGATGAGTAGGTCGCCGTACCATCTTGATTAGAGTTCTGAACCTCATCAACTGCAATCTTTTGCAAGGAAGTTGACAGCATATCATAACTTGAATCGCTGGTAGGTTGGTTAGGTATCCATTTCATCCAATCATTACGCCTTCTCACTTTATCCTCCTGAATCAAATCTTCTATGATTCAGTATTACACAAAGGGTCATTCAATACCTTACAATACTATGGTCTCAAACTTAACTGAATGGAAACGAGGGTACCTGTACTTCCAAAACAGTGGATGTCCGTAATGATTCCAATATTAACTGAAGATCAACTGTCATACTCTTAACCTACAAAACAAGGGCCGGGAACATATTTGACTTGCAAGCAAATTACAGATTTCTATATTCTCCGCCAACTATTAATTTCGATAGGGAAAGCATCAGAAAGAACTAAACAGAACATACCACATGCTAACTTGTTTATTACTGCTTAAAATGGAGAAAATAAGTACATGAAACCCACATAAATATTAGATGGAACCATACCCAAACTCACTTTTCTAGGACTCAATGTCGGACCTTTAAGATCATTAGTTCATCCACCAAACAATTGATTTGATTGGTTACAGCCAGATACTTCAATCTAAAGGTATTAATATAATTGGCATTTTTAATAGCAAATTTTCTCAATCCTACCAAGAGATGAAGGGCAGCCCATAAATGTGCACATAGTTAACTGAGTGCTGCAATTATCGTAGCTTTATTACTTCCCATAGACATAAAGAACCTAATCCATTAAGTGGTCCTACTCAATATACAGATTGGGATAAACAGACACTAAACCATCGCATAGTGAAGACTGAAACTCAAACTCAAATAAACCACACGAGACCTACTTGCGTATGAGAAAAAGGTTCAAAAACTACAAAGGTTTCAAGCAATTAGTCAAACTTAGTATGAAATGGTTAAAAACGCAATTTTCCAATCTGCATGCAAAATGCATTTGACATAATATACAACTGGGGAACATAAATAATTTGCCTTTTAAGTAAAAAAATCTTCTAAAGAAAAGGGAAAAGGTATATACATACATATACATATATACATATACATGTGAATTATATTCTTCCACAATCAAAATCTCACATTTAAGGCACAAAGTTGGGTAATGGCTTGTTAGCTTATGCAAACCGTAGTCTTCTCTTCTATTGCGAACCGCATTTACAAAGAGAAAGATTTAAAATAGCATGCCCATCTCCTAACCTGGTTTTCCTTCTGGTTTCAGCGGCTATACTAGTTAAAACCAGAAAACCTGATATGCGTCTGCATCTCAAGGATGGTCCCTAGCCATATCTTTCAACCAGATAACATTTTCATTAATCAGATTTTTGGATAAAGGGAAAATTAGAACAAGGCCAAAGATAATCTTGCTATATTGTAAGTCCTAGCAAAGCAGTAGCTTCTGCATAAGAAAATGAGAACCGTGAAGAAACAATAATGCATAATGCAGGTCAGCAAGAAATAATTCCTCATATTCAGACAAAAAGCTTGATTAGGTCAGAAACTTTCCAATAAGTACTTATACACCATGTCACTAAATCTCTCATGGAAGAATAATTGAAAGAATCATGAAAACTTCCCTTCAAGAACCGTATCTGTTATTCCTATTGATGATGAAGGAAGATATCTTAACTGCAAATTGAAGAAAATTCCTTTTTCCTGTACTATCCTAACTTTTTGTGCTAGGGGTAAGAGATGATATGGTGGGATTGTTCATAGATAAAGAAGTAAAGAAACATTTGAGGTGAAAAAGAAACGAGCTGCAGCAGCTTTACAATCAAGAAAATGAAACTGATAACAGGATAAATAATATGAAATACAATATGAACAACTGAAAGCAAAGAAAAAATAAGTTCAGAAGCAGAAATTGGTCAAGGATCAGAAATTTGTTGTCTAATTGGAGGTAGGATAAAGTAAGCTTATATATGTATAACATGTTGAGGAACATCAAAAAAGAAAAAATAACTGAAAGTTTAGAAGCGTAATTGTCAATTTGTCACTAGAACTCAGAACTCAAGGTCAAGTGAAGCATACATCCGGAGACAATACTACGCTAGAATGCTTCTAATCATTTGTAGTCTGATATCACAAATACCCGATTATGATCGTTTCTGTTATCCAAATCAATTTAAATTGAAGAATTTCAGATAATTCTTCAAGAAAACTAGTTCCCAATTAAGGTAGGATAATACAGGCAAACAGATATTCTGACAAAATTTTGAGTTTTCAATCTAACTTAGATGCTTATTGAAGCAGGGAAATTCACTTTAGGAGGAATAAAGAGTGAGAATAAATATGATTAGTCACCCCAGACCCTGCATATCAGCGGGATTTCTTATTGAAACGTTATTTTTGTTTTGTAATAAACATGATTAGTCGTCATTAACTTAAATTTTCTCAACAGAAAAGGTTCTCAAGCTCATTAAACAATTCACTTACCCTGTTAAAGTCCGCTATTAAAGTAATCGGGACCCAGCCCTGTTCATCCATGTTTGACTTCAAAAATTCATCTCTAACTAAATTAGCATCACTGAAAAAAAAAACATTAATGCTGTAGTTAGCAATAAGATTTTAACTAGATTACAAGGGATGAATAAAGTATAACGAAAGACACAATAATATAAGAAATAATGGATAAAGAAAACAAGCACCCAATAATACCTGAAATAGTATTCTATCTGATTAACTAGCATAACCTGCAAGTTAACATCTGAACCAGGCATCATCACTGCAGGCACTGGGGACTGATGGAATACTGGCATAACAGCAAGCGGATCCATTGGGTATGTAGGGACATAGTAAATACCTGAAAAGAATAGAAGAGTAGAACCATCAATTCCATATACGAGCATAAGGAGTTAATAAGACAATAGAAAAGGAACAGATGAAACGCTTACTCGGTGGCAAGGCATTTACAAAAGTTGGGACACGAGGGGCAGCAAATGTGGCTGCATTTGATGGATGCCCGGTAAAGCCCCTAGAAGGACCTCTTTGTGGCTGAACACGACCATCCCTAGCATTACCATATCGTCCTCGATCATGATCACGCCTGCCACCAAAACTGTTATGGTAGGTACCTTCTCCGCGAGGTCCAGTACTGTTTCTCCGAGAAGAGTGCCTGCGGTCATTCACCACAGATGACTGAGTTACATAGCCCGCAACATTTCTAGGTTCCCAGTGGTTGGCCCTGTATGGAGGTTCTCTTGGAGATTGATCAGGCAATGCTGCCACCATATTATAACCACCAGAAGGTATTGGAAATAAAGGGTATGGTGGAAGTGGAGGTGGTGTAGGAGGTGGAGGGTGGTTGAAGCCACTTTGCAAGCTATTGCTACCTCCACCACCATTCCCACCACGCCTCATGGACCATTGCCGAGCTGGTAACATATGGCCCTGGGCGGAATTGGATTTTACATTAATAGCAACTACCTTCTGCGGTGAATTTGGGATTACAGGCCCCTGTCAAAACATCCAAGTCCAATTAAGTTCCTAGTTCCATAGTGAGAAAACTATTCGAACAGTGTGACTGAATTCAGTTTATGACTAAAAACATAAATACTTCCTACACTAACTAGCTAATACTTTCTTTTCTTTTTCTATACAAAAATAGTAAATGGCAACAGAACCTGAGAATCAGGTGGTGATACATCAGAAATAGTCTTCGCAGAAGACTCAGCTGGTGAAATTTGTGGTGATTTTGGAGAAGATTTAGTAGATTCCGATAAAGCAGGCCATGAAGTAGCTCCCATGACTGGTCTTATCTCAGTATTTACACCATTTGACGGCCTATTCCAAGCCGGCTTCTTCGGTTTGCCGGCATTGTCGTTATTTCCGTCGGAGCTCTCAGAATTACCCGCCGGCGGCGAAGACGTCGTCTTACTAGGAGAAGAACAAACAGAAAAAGACGATGATTCGGGCTTTAGAGACGACAATGATGGTGGTGGCGACGACGACGGAGACAGACTAACGGTAGGGGTCGTTTCGTGTTCTCCTCTCACGACTTGTGCCCAAGCAGACGGCAAGTTTCTCCGTTTCTGAGGACTGTTAACACCGTCACTATCGCAGGAGACTCCGGAGGCGCGTGGAGATTGTTTGTCTTGTGAGGGTGTGGCAGTCATGGCCAGCTAGGGTTTTCGAGAAATTTCTCACAAAATAATGAGTATGATCAAAGTAAACTTTTACTTTGAACCATGACGGAGCACAAAACAATAACAATAATACTAATTACCTATTAATCAACTAGAAGAACATGTTAATCGAATAGAAATGAGAGCAATAGGAGTTTGTTCGAAGAATGTACGAATCTAAGTTACGCACGTAAACTTCACGCTCCGCCGCCGAACTGCAACGCCACCACCTCTCTCGGACTCTCTCTTTCTCTGTCTCTATCGTCTTTGTCCTTTTTGTTCCCGGTCCCTTTATTTCCCGGGACTGGAAAGGAAGATGCAAGAAATTTGTTGGGGTTTTGTATGAATTTACATTAGTGGCCCTAATTTCCTCTTACGCCCTTTGTCCAATAGCTTGTTCTAGTTTACGATATTGCCCTTTGAACTTTTTAGATATTTTAATTTACTAATTATGATTAATGATATGCATTGTTCATGGGTTCTAATATCACCAAAGAAATTACCATTAATTATACTTGTTTTCTAAATGTTGTCATTTTAAAGTAATTTTATTTATAAGGATTTATTTTATATATTACATTTTATTATTTAATCAACATCTACTCTAATTAATATCCATATTTTCATATGATTTACCTTATGTGTTTGTAACTAATACGAGTTTAGAGATGATAATAAATCGGATCAGACTTAGGTCTAGGTTTGAAATTTTATGACCATTTATGAGACTGAAGTTTTTGACTCAAGCCCGAATTTAATAGAATCTAATTAAATATATTAAAATTTTTAATTTTAAAAACAAAAATGATATCATTTCGTTGAAAATTTTAAGTCTTATGCTAATCAAAAATTCAAAAAGAAAAATCAATCTTGACTTGAATTGAATATGTTAACTTCGGGTCAGAGCAGGTATTAACACTGCATGAGTTTTTTAAAATATTTAAAATATTAGATCAGAAGTTAAAATGATAAGACAAGATGTTGAAGGTTTAAACAGTTCAATTGGTATTAAACTATTATCAAATCAACAAAAAATTAAATAAAATTAAAGCATTTAAAATATAATTGAAAGAGATTATTTTTATCTAATGAAGAATTTGAAGTTTAATTAAAAAATATATTGTTAAATGAAAATTAATTTATTTATTTTAGTTTATACGAACTTATTAATTTACAAAAATTGACCGATTTTTAACAACAAAAGATATTAAAATAAATATAATCAAAACGCTAAAAACCGAATTAAAAAATTAAACAATAAACTGATAAATTCGATTGAATTTTTTAATCATTAATTTTTTTAAGTGTTAGTTTCTTAAATAAATATTGACGAGGACATGCTTAGGGCATGATTAATATTTCGGTACGTACATAAGTATCCCATGAAGCCTTGCTCATGGTGTGAGGTTTCAAGTCTCACATGACTTTAAAATCAACATAAAAACAAACAAAGAAACATTTTACGTTACATATGCAATTACGTAATAGAAAGAAAACAGCTTTGACTTCTCAGAATTGTTATACGGCCACGGGAATTTAATGAAAACGAAAGCACAGCATTTAGATAAATGGTTAATATATTAATCTCGGTGACGTTTATTATAAATTTAATAAGTAATTAAGTACATAACCGAAGTAGGTAATTTAAATGATTTTTTTAATAATTAAGAAATCAAAATTTACAAATTTTGGGCTAAAAATCCATAAATGGTTTCAGTTTGTCTTAGCCTTTTTGCTGAAAGGCCCAAGGGCCCAAGCGATTGAGCTTCATCTTATAATTTTTTGGGTCGAAATAGTCTAATAATGTAAATTTATAATTACGGAACATATCCTATTCATAGCAAAAATGTCAAGAAAGTGAATGAAATGTGAGCATACTGTCGATGAAATTGGTCATAACCAATTAAGAGAACATAAAAACAAAATTAATGTTGTGTGGCTTTGGCAAAATAAAAGCATTTTTTAAATTAATTTTATGTGACCTGTTGAGGGTACGCGTGCTGTAAATGAGTTTGTAGGATAGATAGCTAAGACACGGGTAGTAGAAAGTTGTGTCTTCTCTACTTATGACTTACCGGCGGGCAATCTAGTGAGGTGGTCTAAACTATCAAATGGTTGGATTAAACTCAACACCGACGAAGCGGTTAAGGCAACATCGTCCAGAGCTTCCGCGTGAGGTCTATTTCGTGATTGGCATGAGCAGTGATGTGGTGGGTTTTTACATCACCTTAGCAGAGGCTCACCTCTTTCGACAGAACTTTGTGAAGTCCACTCAAGCTTCACCCTGACTTGCTCACTAGGGTAGCACTCGTATCATGCTTGAAGTTGATTCCTTAGAGGACATTAATCTTTTATCCTCTTCCTATATAGCTATTGACAGAAATAACTTTTTATTGACAGGTACCCGTGACTTACTTCAAAGAGATTGGGAGGTACAGCTTCAACACGTGCATCAGGAAGGAAACCAACACACGAATACCTGGTTATCCTCACCAACTTTGCCAGCCCAAGCATCCATATACTACAAGACCCTCCTCTACCAGTTTTACGTCTTTTACACTGGGATAAGCACGGCGCTATGTATCGGAGGGACAAGCATTAATCTAGCTATATTTTTTCTTTGATTGTTTTTCCTTGTAAAAAAAAGTAATTGAAAACTATAACAAGGAAAATTCAAATTTTTATTAACATTCACTTACGCTTTCAGTCCTATTTTTGATTCTCCCTACTTGAGCTCTCTCGATTGAGCTTGTCGTACAGGATTTATTTAGTATAAAATACCTGGCTGACGTAATTTGAAAGCTATGAAGTCAATCCAAAGTTTACCTAATACGCATCCAAGTATAAAATACCTGGCTGACGTAATTTGAAAGCTATGAAGTCAATCCAAAGTTTACCTAATACGCATCCAAAAGGTAACACTTATGGGCTCTTTGTTTAAATAAATAAATCACAACCTAAACATATAATATATAACAATGATTAAAAATTTGAACATGTTTAACTAGTTTGACTATAAAACCTTATACTAACTTTTTTTTTCAACTTTTAATGTTTTGGTTTATTTATTTTAATAATTTTGATTATTAAAAATTAAATAATTTATTAATCAATTAGTCACTTGTTATTAACCGGTCAATTTTTTAAAACTAATTAATTTTTATTCAACAATTTTTTTTTAAATTAAATTTTAATTTTCTCCTTATATAAAGATTATCTCTTTCAATAATATTTTAAATTCTTTAATTTTATTTAATTTTT
>JANKYE010000002.1:485196-497772 GCA_032467995.1 Erythroxylum dillonii | reverse complement strand
AAAGTTAAATTATATTTATTGATAATTATTAAATTAAAATATTTTATTTCAGAGTTAATATTTAAACTAGTTATAATTTTACAATTATTCATAATTTTAAATAATTAAATATAGAATATTCAATTAAATTATTTATAAATTCTTACTAATAATTAATATTAAATAATTAAATAAATACTACGTATTAGAAAAGGCAAAAATTATTTTTATAATTTTATAAATAAAATGTTTACTGAATTTTAAAATAAAAATAAAAAACAGACATACCTTAATTGTTATTTTGGAAAAAGAAAAGAGATAAGATTTAAAAAAAAAACCAAATGAAAGGGTCACACGAATTCCATGGCTTACACTGCAATCTAGAAAAGGATCAATTCTTCATCTGTCTCTGTCTTCAATGTGTTCATCAAGTGTCTTTGACTGTTAACAAGCAAAAGTAAGGAAAAAGGTAACGATACTTCCCAGGATCATCCAGACGAAGAAGCAAAGAATCCGTTAAAGCTAACTCCAACCTCAAGCTTACTACTACATAGACCAAGACATGTTCTTGTAATAAACCAAAACTTAAGTCTCTTCATTTTGGAGCTACATAGATATTTTCACACAGATGGGACTACTGTTCAGCAAAAATCGATCCCATGACGTTCCTATCTATTCTTCTTCAGATTCCTCTCCACGATCCAGCAACCAAAGTTCCGGGCACAGACAACCACCGCAGCAACAACGCCGGGATGAACCATCTCCACCGACGGCGAAGAAAAACCCCGTTCCTACTAAGGGTCGTCCTCAATCTTCATCAACTTCAAGGTCACAGGGTGGTACCATTCTTGGCAAGCCTTATGTGGACATAGAGTCGATCTACGATCTTGATAAAGAACTGGGAAGAGGGCAGTTTGGAGTCACTTATCTTTGCACAGAAAAGTCAACCGGAAACAAATACGCGTGCAAATCCATATCAAAACGTAAGCTTGTGGACCAAAAGGACATTGAAGATGTTAGAAGAGAGATTTTGATAATGCAGCACCTAACAGGACAACCCAACATCGTCGAATTTAAAGGTGCTTATGAAGATAGGCAAAACGTGCATCTGGTTATGGAGTTGTGCTCTGGTGGGGAGCTTTTCGATCGAATCATTGCAAAAGGGAGTTACTCAGAGCGTGAAGCTGCTAACATTATCAGGCAGATTGTGAACGTTGTTCATGTGTGTCATTTTATGGGGGTTTTGCATAGGGACTTAAAGCCTGAGAATTTCTTGCTTGCGAGTAAGCAGGATGATGCTCCGCTAAAAGCCACTGATTTTGGACTATCCGTCTTCATAGAAGAAGGTTAGTTCCAATTTTCTCACTTCTGTGATCTGTCATTATTTGTTAGATCATGTTCACTTCAACTGTTATTTATGTTTTTCTCTGATTCTCTCCCTGTTTTTGATGCCCTCTTGATAGATTAACCTTAGGATTGAATCTGGGTGTGTCAATCCTTACTCTGGATCTTTTGATAATTGATAAAAACCTGAGAATTTTGGGTAGACCCCAATTCAATAAAGAAAGCTACAGGTTAGCAGATTCAATTATTGACATTGTTAGTGACAAGGGAAGCACCTTTATGATCCTCCACAGTAGGGGAATACATTTGCTGTTCCCAGAGTGCTGTGCCCTGCGCTTGAATAAATCCCAGCCATCCATTACAATAAGTTGGATGGCTAGGATTTTAAAGGCACAACAGGGCACAGCAAGTAGCATAGAACATTTGCATTTGAGTAGGGACTTTGACTCTGTAACTTGTAGATGAATTTGGTTATTCTGTTCCCAATGGAAGTAATGATAATGTATGGTCAAAAAAACAAGAAATATCCACTTACTGGTTTACTCACCAAATTATTTTCTTGCATCTACATCTAATTATGAGTGTCATTGTAAGATCACTGTTTTACTTTGTTGAACGAAGCGATGTATCTCTTTGGCTTCTATAAGTGGTCAATTGTCAATGAAAAACCAGTATTGGAGTAGTTGAAAGATTTGATGTACCTGTGCTAGTTTTTTGAACAAAGTACCTTGATGTTTCCATTAATATGCAAATCTAGATCTTTTTGTCACTGGTTGAAGATGACTTGTATCGAACTGAATATGACATTTTAACTAACTTTCCAGGGACAGTATACGAAGATTTTGTTGGAAGTGCATACTATGTTGCCCCTGAGGTGTTAAAACGGAGCTACGGGAAGGGGATAGATGTATGGAGTGCAGGGGTCATTCTATACATTCTTCTAAGTGGGGTGCCTCCATTTTGGGCTGGTAGGTGATTGTAGTCTGTCTTTTGTTTCATTTCCTTCCAATATTACCAATAATTTGGTTTATGATGAAGGATAATCTTCTACAGATTATTAAATGAAAAATTTTCTGGTTTGGCTTGTTTTCTTCTCATATAAAAAAGAGTTGGTAATGTTTATGACTGCTGTGTTTGGTAATTTCTCAATAGAGACTGAGAAAGGCATATTTGAAGCTATACTGCGAGGCCATCTTGATTTAGAAAGTTCACCGTGGCCCGAAATTTCATCTTCTGCAAAGGATCTTATCAAGAAAATGTTAAGTCGGGACCCCAAAAGACGTATCACTGCTGCCCAGGCACTTGGTAAGTATAGAACATTTCTTGAAAATTAGAACTGCAAATGTCAAATGTGTTCATCTCCAGGAAAATATTCAGCATTGTCATGTAGTATCATCAGCCTAATGTGTGGCTCCACTAGAAGGATCCAGAGATATTTTGCATATATGATTCCATTATATTATTTGGTTGATCCTTGATATAGATATAGTAGACACCACTTCACCTTATGAAATTTGTCACACCCGGGCAGCAGGCAGGCGGTGTGCTTCCATCTCGCTTGCTGGCTTATAGCCAAACTACTTCAATCAATCAAGAAAATTTGCAGTTAGAAATATTGATAAGGCACTGAAAACTTGGCATCACTTTGTTTTCCAGAACATCCATGGTTGAAGGTGGATGGTGAAGCATCTGACAAACCTATAGACAGTGCTGTTCTAATCAGGATGAAACAGTTCAGAGCAATGAACAAGCTAAAGAAGCTTGCACTGATGGTGTGTTCCCACTTCTCCATTTTCTCAAAGTTATTGTTTTCTCTATCTCATTTATTACTCAAGTTGCGTTTCTAATCTGAATATATACTTGGTCGAAGGTGATAGCAGAAAACCTTTCAGGAGAAGAAATCAAGGGCCTGAAGCAGATGTTTCAGAACATGGATACTGATGGAAATGGTACAATCACTTATGATGAACTCAAGTGTGGATTGTCAAGACTGGGATCTAAGCTTACTGAAGCAGAAATAAAACAACTGATGGATGCAGTAAGATCTGATAAACTCTTCTTTGATCAATGAAATTCCTGAAAGATGATCCTGTTCATATATTCTTTGCAACTTATCTGTATCTATCTCCAAGTGGATGATTTGATAATGATCAGATCGGTCTTTTGTTGTCAGGCTGATGTTGATAAGAGTGGTACTATTGATTATGTTGAATTCATCACAGCCACCATGCATCGACATAGACTCGAGAGGGAAGAACACTTGTTCCAGGCTTTCCAATTCTTTGACAAGGATGGCAGTGGGTTAGTATTGTGCTATAATTGTCTTATTCAATTGATCTATTAATTGGACGGATTAAGCTAGAAAGAGTGTGCAAATTGCCATGTCTTCTTGTGATTCTTCATTTCTTCTGTCTTATCCATGCCTTCAACTCGTAAAATCAAAATCAACAGGTGTTGTATGAACAAACCCCTTTAATCACTTACCTGTAGCATCTTGCATCAACATTATTAGTTGATCAGTTTGATTTTAACCAGGTTTATCACAAGAGATGAGCTAAAACAAGCCATGTCCCAGTATGGAATGGGTGATGAAGCTACGATTGATGAAGTGATTAACGATGTTGATATTGATAAAGTAATTACTTGATCTTACTCGTTTTCTTTTCCATGATTGCCTGATCACTAAGATCACTAAAATCTTTCATTCATTATCAAATGTAGGATGGAAAAATCAATTATGAGGAGTTTGTGGCCATGATGAGAAAAGGAACACAAGATCCCCAGGAGAAGCAACGATGAAACATACTAATCCCACATATTATGTAAGAATAAGCATAATTGCTAACTTATGATGTATTCTGTTTCGGTCAGATTCCAATGTAATTTTCCTGTTGGATTATTACGTACACTTGACAATTTGCCTGCACATTCGAAGAATAATGACTATAATTTATAGACAAACTTCAAATTTGTGACATATTCAACTCCCAAGTAAAGCAAAAAAACTAAAGACTTCCAATTCGGATCCCCAAAGCACACTTTTAACCTGACTAATCAAGCAAAGTTAAGAGAATTGTGAAATGAAGCTGTTGGATGAGGTTCCATTTCCAGATGTGAAAGCAGAGGCACGTGAAAAAGAGCCAAGTGAATTCAACTTTCCTGAACCAATGACGGACAAAACTAAGCTCAGGCAGATCATCATTTTCTTCTGTAACATTGCTCTTTATCACCTTAAAGGAGTTGTTGTAAGATGCAGCTTTGCTAGAACTAGACCCCTGCTGCTGTTTTAACCTCCTGGTCGGTTGTTCCCTGGAAGAATCAATGATATGTAAACATTTCACATTCAAATTGGAAAAGGACAAGCAAAAGAAAATATATCTATCAACAATGGTAGAGCAATTTTGGCAAAATCCGGTTGAAACTCATTGAAATACTAAACCAGCGAATTGTTAACAGCAGCTAAGTTATATTCATACAGCAAATGGGAAAACTTTATCAGTTGTATGAAAACATAACCTACAGAAATTATTCAATAGTTTGGAGTTTCGACTAAACCTCAGTCGAAGGGCCTGCACGAATCTTCCGAGTGGGTGTTCTCATTGTCACAAACTCCTCTGCAGCTGATGGGTGAACACCCACAGTAGCATCAAAGTCAGCTTTGGTCAAGCCAGCTTTGACAGCAACTGCAAATCCCTACATATTCATAACGGCCATATGAACTTTATGACATCTCAAAACAGTTTCACAGAAAGCAAGCAAAGAGTAGTCTAGGGCATCTACCTGCACAATTTCTGGTGAATCTTCTCCACACATGTGCAATCCGAGAACTCTGTTTGTTTTTGCACATACAATTAGCTTCATGAGGACCCGATCTGGAAGCCCTGAGAGAGTAGCCTTCAAGGGCCTGAAATTTGCAGTAAAGACATCAATGTCACCGTACTCTTTGACAGCCTGCACAATTCCATAAAATGTAAGATAGAATAAATAGACTTCCTTGGTAGTGAATCCAAAACACAAATATTCACCTGCTCTTCAGTAAGACCAACGGTTCCAATTGGTGGTTGGGAAAACACAGCAGATGGAACAGCTCTTCTCAGAAGGACAACAAACAATCAGGTCAGATGGCTAATCTTAATATCCAAAATCTAGTAGAGATAATAACAGTAAAAACATTTTTTGGCATGAGAAACATCAAACTCTATATAGAACAAACTTCTAAAGTAGAGATGAGTTGATCTCTCCAAAAGGAGCCAATAGCAATTAAAGGTAATAATAACACAAGTTCTAGTTGATGAACAATTGTCTAACGAAAAGATGTAGCAGATCCTTGAATTCTAGTTTAAAAGAAATATTATGAACAAGCCTTCTCACAATGGCAGTGCAAAATGGTAACAACTTGGTTGACTACCTATAATCAGGTTTTGTTGGCTCATTGTGAAATAAAGTTTTCGCCAATGCCCCTCCTTCCATTAAAGCAACTGGAGTCAAATTCAACCTATTAGTAACGTCACCAACAGCCCAAATGGAAGGAACCGATGTGCGTGAATATTCATCAACCTGAATGTAATGGATGTTAAGCTCATGCAGCAAAAGCATGCATATACACACACAAAGTAAAACAATATCCAAAGCACCATCAATCAGAAGTACCTCTATTGCACCACTCTCAGTCACTTTTACCCCAACCTCCTCCAATCCCAGGTGCTGAATTCAAAAGGAGTTGTTATATCAGCATATTTCCTCCAAATCATGTACAGAAGTTAATATTGAGGAAAGATGGAAAGGCTTTCACAATCTAGCGCAAGTCTTTGTTACAAAGTATTCTACTTTTCATTCAGGAGGGCATGAATAGGGAACATATCTATGGAGGCGAAACATATAGCAAACCTTAGTGTTTGGCCTACGCCCCGTGGCAAACATTATGTGGGAGAAACCCTCAACTGTTCCTTTGCTAGTCTTCAATGAAAAAGAACCATCTGCTGATTTAAGAATAGCCTGAGGCGATTCTTCTGTATGGAGTTCAATTCCTCTCAGAGAAATCTGTTCTGCTAGAAAATCTCTAATCTATAGGAACAGACAGTGTGCAAAGTCAAATTTGTGGTATAAAGATCACATGTACACGCATCAAGTAAACCCTACGACTACTGATAGTTAATCACCTCTTCATCAAAGCCCCTCAACACCTTTTTCTGCCGTATAAAAACATGAACTTCACTTCCCAAACCATTGAAGATACCAGCAAACTCCAAGGCAATATACCCTCCACCAACTACCGCAATTTTCTCGGGCCTTGAGGGTAAATCAAGTGCAGCATCTGAATCTATGGCGTATTCACTCCCAGGAACATCAGGTATAAACGGTCGACCCCCAACTGAAATTAGGATATATCTAGCTGAATAAAGCTTGCCATCAACATCAACCGTATGCGGGTCTACAATCTGTAGGAATTTCACATTTCCACACCATTTCATCAAAATCCCACCTCAATCATTCAATATCAACATGAGGGCACCCGAAATCAAGTTGATTTTTGTATTAAAAATCTCACCTTTCCACGACCCTCGATCAGAGTAACATTAGCGTTGTGTAAAATGTTCTTATAGATACCAGTAAGCCGTTGGAGCTCGGCGTTTTTGTTAGCTATCAATGTGCTCCAATCATGCATTGGCTCCGAATCATAGTTCCATCCAAAGCCACGGCTCTCATCAAAGTCATGAGAATATTTTGATGCGTAGACAAGTAGTTTCTTAGGTACGCATCCACGGAGCACACACCTGCAATTCAATCAAAACCTGAGGAACCATTACTCAATTCGCATCAAACACCTATCCAAAGAAAGCCTTAAATTTCAATATATAAGATTAAATCGGAAGCCACTCACGTGCCGCCGACGCCTCCAGTGGTCTCGGAAGATATCGTAGAAAACGGAAGCTCACAGATGGCGACACGGGCACCGGAATTAGCAGCAAACCGCGACGCCCTAACGCCGCCGCTTCCCGCGCCGATTGTAAAGAGGTCGAAGTCATAGTGACCACCGAGCTCTGCTCCGTTATCGGAATCGGCGCGAGTAATAAAACGACGGCGATGCAACTGGCCCGCGGGAGGAGACCGCTTACCGAGAGAGAGTGGAATTAGGGATTTGGGAAGAGAGAGAAAGGACGAAGAGAGAGGAGTTGTTATAGGAAGCTTCTTGTAGAACAGAGCATGGAGAGTTGGCGAGGTTAGAGACGTAGCCGCCATTTTCAGAGGTCGATTAGCTTCCGTTGCTTTGATAAATTTTATTTATTCATTAAAAGAGAACAAACATATACTTCGCCACGTAGGATATAAAGAGTTCTGGACCGTTCATTTGGTGGGTCCTCACTTGATTGTTTATCATAGAACCAGATCAATCAGGTCAAAGTCGCACTTTTAAGTAAAAATTAAAAAAAAAACTAATATATTCAACCAATTTAATTGAAGAAATTTTTAACTCTGATCAAATTTTATTTATTTTATTAATTAATTGATTAGTTTTATAAACTAATTTAATTTATAAAAATTAAATTAAATTAATACATTTTTATTTAATAAGTTTTTTAGAAGCAATCTCTCTGCTAGTTAAGGGTAAGACTGCGTATAATTGGATTTTTCCAAATCTTACGTCTCAGTGGGATTTCTACTAAATGTTGTTGTTGTTATTTAACAATTTCATTTTTAATTAATCTAAACAATCTCATTTTTAATTAAACTAACTTTTTCAATAATTAAAGATAATCTTCTTTAATTATATTTTAAAATTTTAATTTTATTCAACTTTTTACTAATTTTATTTATAACGATTTATTATCTATTAAACTTTTAAATTTTAAACTTTTTGTCTTATCTATTTAACTTCCGATCTAATTTTAAAATATTGATTATAAGTACTTACGAAATAAAAACTATAAGCAATTTGTTAATTATGAGTTCGCTAGTTAAGATTAAGTTAAATGGTAGATGTTAGTTACTATCATTATCATTATCATCATCATTCTCAAGTTAAAGTCCTATAATGAAGTAGGATTTAAGGAGACATAATAATACTAAGTCTTACTCCTACATAGTAGAGAGGGTGTTTCCGATAAACCCACATGCAGATGTGACAATAAAAGAGTTATGCAAGTTAAAGAGTAAACAAGTAAAATTGACACGTTAAAAAATTATATAAAAAATACAATAAATACATAAATAAACAAATAATAAAATATAACTCGATTTTTAAAAACAAAAATATATTTTAAAACTAAAATATAATGAAATATATCATCTCTTTATATGTAGAAAAGTACCAATACCTAGATAAAGAGAGCAATAAATCATCAAAGAATTCGAATTTAACTCAACATGTAAAAACATAAAATGTCTAAAACCATAAGATCGTTAATTATAAAAATTCAATTTTAAAATAAACCCAACAATTTCAGATACAAAGAGATCAACATAATCAAACCGAGAAAGTATTAAACACTAAATCAAACAAATAAACTAATGTCAAAAGCCAAAAAAAAAACCACAAAGTACATAATTAGTTATAATTTCATAACTATTATTTGTTTATCATATTATGAACTTAATTTAAATAATTAGTATATAATTCATAATAATGTTATTATTTATATTTAAATTTAACATCAATCAAACAACTTTAGATTAAAGTTCAAAAATGCTTCTATTAAGTTTGAAAATAATTAAATTTTATCAATTTATTTTGATTGATCGAAATTTTCATAATTACTATTAGGCCTAGTCAGATTAAATTCACCTTTGACTTAAAACAACCCAACTCTGGAGTTTGTTGTGTGTTGTGAATACTTAAATCTTGTCTTACGTTGTCTGTCCGTAACTAGCGAAGGAGTGACGTCGTTTTTCTGAAATGTTTGCATTGTAATAATAAAATGAAATAGTGAACAACTTGACAGCGATTATGCCGCTTGATTGTCGCACTCATTTACATATCACCTTCTAAAACTAGAACTACAACTAATCTCTGTATCACTGTTAATACCAAAGAACTCCCAGGTGAAAATTTATGAAGCTTCAACTTCTGAACTATCACTTGGTAGCTTCAGAATGTGGTTGAAATTCACATCTCTCGACCCTGCCAAAGTAAAGGAACTTCAATTTCCATTGCAAGCCTGACGTCGAGCAGTATCATTAGCAACAGTTACTGAAAGTCCAGTATTTCTTGGACGAAATAACAGTTTTGACAAACAAAAGCCAGAAAAGCTGAAGCAACAACAGACACATGAAATGCCCAAGACTTCATGCAAAAGTTTTTACCTTTAACTACAACTCGTACTCCAGAAGATGCATCCATTTTGTAGCTGACCATTTGTTCCCTTTAATCACAGGGCAGCTACCTAGAACAAACCATAAAGTTGAATTAGTCCTCTTGCTTAAAAGTAGTATGAAAGTTGACTTCTATGCTGGCTAGTAGTGTCTTGATGTGTCCAATTAAAGTATCAAGACAATAAAGGAAACTGCATATTATTGTTCCTCCTCAGTGGACAGAGATCAATCATAATCATCTATGAAGTATCAAAGTGAAGTTCAACTGACCATGCAAACTTGAAGGATCTAACGACGCATCAGGTCTTGTACTCCAAAACAGCAATGCATCGCCCATTTTGGGTTTCAGAGAAAGACCTTGCTTTCCACATTTGGACAAATCATTCCACCACGGTACAGAGCTGAAATTTGCCTTCGCACTGGGAAATACTGTCTCACCGCCCTCTTCAACGTCAGACCTGCACCATCAGAAGTGGAGATAATAGAGAATATAAACAGTTCAATGTCTCCAGAAAATATATTAAAACATAATTTTTTTTAATCGTTCTAATGGTAAAGGAATACTCTTACAGATACATGAGAAGAGTTGCTGTCCGTTGACCCCCATGTCTGGTATTGAAGTCGTCAAGAAAAAAATCATAGTGAGGCTCGTACTTTTGTCCAATTTCATAGTGGAGAATTTGAAGCGATTCCCCATTCTCTGTGGGTTGTAAAAGTTAGCTAAACCAGCAGCAGCTCAATTATGCAAATAACGGTACATCACATGGTTACATGGCGAACCAATATTGATTAAATCTTCATACTTGAAACACAAAATTAAGTTTGCAAATTGACATAAAGTCCAATTGATGGGGTCTAAAGCTCTGGAGCCTAACCTTTTTCATTGACACATGTCTTTATTAATTATTACCACAAGCTTAATCATGTAGAGCTTAAAGATACAGTGGAAACAAAATCAAAACTCTATGAAGGTAGTGAACGGTATTGTTGACTTCGTGTTAGAAGATTGGCATCCAAAATTTGAAGTATTAAGTCATAACAAATAAATGGCACAATTCCAAGTTCAAATAAGGAAAAGCAGAAATGCTTTTGCTAATGGAATGTCTAGAAATTTTGTAGTTTTAACTAAAATATCAGCAGTATAATATGTCAACTTCCTAATCACTATCTAAGATAGCTTTCTAAAACTTTACCATCCCATACCTACAGGAATGAACGTGAAATCCGCTATCCTCTTTTCGATCGCCTCGACGATTTGATCTTGTCCTCTTGAGAGAAACATTCCAGAGCTAGTTCGCACCCTGACAAAAGGAGTAGCAAAGGTTAATTTAAAGAATGAAATTAAGCAAACAGAAGAACTTGCTCAATAAGTGAAGATATAAGAACACAGCTGCGAAGTACCTGCTATCAACACTTTTACCCGTCTTGCTATCTATTACGGTTGACTTCTTCATGTGAGGTTTGGCAAGAGATATCAAATGGTCACATTCTTCTTTTGACTGTTAAGATTATATTAAGGCAATCCAGTTAAAATCTCATCAGGGGACCAATATAGAGAAATTTAAGATTTGGAAAGAAGAGCCTCACAAATACAAATATGAAGATCATCAATTCACAATTCAAGTATGCAACAAAGAGATCCTGATATGATGAATATCCATGCAAAATACACAAACCAGGATCTAGATATAAGAATTTATACCACCAGCTAGATGAAGGTCAAGCATCAGAATCCATTAGAGGATTCATTTGCAATCTGTTCACAAGATTATTTGATTGGCACTTCTACCTTGTATTGCTCAAGGCAAAGGATTTCCTTGCATTGTAACAAAATTCTATACAGCAACTAACATCAACAAATCCAATTGGCCAATCCAAATTATGTTCGGTGAAAATGAATGCAGAACCAAACATTTCAAACCACAAAAAAAAAGAAGAAAAACTGACCAAGAAATTATGATAAACGATGGCTCTGGGCTCCCAAGAAATAATCTCTGTCCACTGCTTTCCTCTCATTTCTAATATATCGATAAAACTGCGTCAAAGACCAGCAACAAGAGAATCAAGAAAAGACTGTTACCAAAAGAACAAAATAAGAGACATACACTCTCAAAATCACCTTTTGATTTCAAGAATTACACAATACCGTTATACCCGTTAAATAGATACCTTTCAGAGGTTTTACGCCTACTCAGCTCGATAGGAGAATCCCCCTCGGTGTTGATGGGTATAGAGAAGATCTTCAGACCCAAAAGCCAGAAAAGACCCGTTGTTAAAATCAGCAGCATCAACCACAAAATCGTAAGCTTTGGCCATTTCTTTGCCTGTAGCCTAATAGAATTCCTCACTTTGGCCGCCATTGTTGAAGAACTAGCCAAAACCCAATAACCCAAACGCAAGGATTTTTGCTCGAGAAACTAAAAATCCGCGACCAAAGGACTTGAATATGGGTGAATTTTGTACGGGAAGTCCAGAGAAATGCGTTACCAGACAAAAACCTGAAAAGAACAGAGACAGGTGTTGCTTTAATGGTGGTTTAAATAAACAAGTCAAGTCTTTCAATGCTCTGTGTGACTGTGTCGGTTACTGGGTGGGAATACCGTCATTATACATGATCAAGTCAATAATTTTCTCCTAAGTCAACCTATTCCGGTGTGCTGCGCCAAGGTTTTAACCGTGTGAACCGGAAATCGTGAAGTCCACGTACGATTTTCAGAATTCTACTGGCTGCCCACTGATAATATAGCATCAAATTAGAAAATTATTATTTTTCATTAAAAAATAATATATAACAAGACTTTTTATTTAATAATTAACCACATAATAATTTATAATATATATGCTTAACCTATATTTACTAGAAAATCTAAAAAAACATTTTAATATACCATCTTTGTAAAAATATAAAAAAAAAGATTGTGTATATTACAACCGTATCTAATA
>JANKYE010000002.1:474817-485134 GCA_032467995.1 Erythroxylum dillonii | reverse complement strand
TCATAATTATGCAATAATTATATATAATTATATATAATATTAATAATATTAAAAAATACAAAAATATACCAAAAATAAAAAATAAAAGATTTATTAAACCAGTGGTCGGACCGGTCAAACCGGACTGGTTCGACCGGTCAATTAACCGGTTTTGACCAATTCTTACTGGTTCAATTAAGAGCCGATTTTTAGGTGTGAACCAAACTAAATAATAGACTGGTCACCGATCGAACCGACCGGTCCAATCCAGTTTTCAAAACAGAGAATTGACTAATTTATAAATTAAATCCAAACTTAAACTAATGTAAGACTTAACTTTTTTAAACAAAACAATACTATTTTTATTAAAAGAATTAAGCCTAGTTAAATTTAGATTCAATTAAAAAAATATTTTATATTTTTAATTTTTAATTTTAAAATTTTATTTTTAGATGGCCGTTTGCATTCCTAATTTAGGAAAAATGAGGTTTAACCAAATTTGAGAATTCAACATAAATTAAGTTTGGATCGTATTTAGAGTTTTTTTTTTTTTTGGGTTACAAGAGTTTTACTAAGATATGAAACAAAACAATGATCCTTCACCGTACGCTACTAATAGACATTAGATTAGAATGTATAATTTTTATTTTTGGCTAAAATTCGGAAGAACATGACGCCGATTAATAAACAGAAGTTGGAAGCAAAAATTGAAAAACAAAAATAACGAAATCGTCACCGGCGATCACCACCGCCACCGGAGCTCCCCTCCTTCTCAACCTGCTGCCTCTGTTTCTCGACGAGTTTATCAATCGCCGATTGCACAGCTTCTCGTCCGCCGATTAGCAACCGTGTTACAACTTCCGGATCCTTCTCGAAGCGCGCCTCTTCGAACTCCTTCCTCGCGTTCTCCCTCAACACGTCTCTCCACAACACGCCCCGAGAGTCGGGCCACACGAAGAAGCGAGTGGCCCGGAGTATGTCTCGGTACAGACTCAGCGCCTCCCGTCGGGTACTAGTGAGTCGCCGCCGGTTCAACAACTCCTCCTCTTCATCGTCGAACGATTTCTCTTTCTTCACCACGTGCCTGTCCAATAGCTCCTCCAAAGTGTCCGGGCCTTCGTGCAAAAACCTATGATTGAGGATCGGACGGCGTGAATTTTGACATGGAAACCATAGATTTCTCCATCTCTGCAAGTTCGCAGTCATAATTGTTCGTTGTGGGTCAAATTTTGGTGCAAACATCAACGGATCTCGTCTTAGTAAACAAAAATGGGCTTATTGGGCTTTCTTATACATGGGTTTATCGGCCCAATGTTATTATGAAGCGTCATTCAGTCCAATCCTATAGTCAAATGTTCATTACAAGGTACGTTCCTTAATTTATTAAGTTACACGAACGCCTTGATATTTAAGAATCTCACCGATAAGCTCTCCTTTTCCAGACCCAACATACCTTCCACAAATCTCGCCATCTTTAATGAACAAGGAAGTGGGAACTTCGATCACGTTCATGTCCTTCAAGAACTGCATGCAACTCTCGTTCTTATCACCGTTCATTCTCGCGAACACAACCGTATCAGCCATCTGTCTCGACAGCTTGAGCACCGTTGGGTACACCTTCACGCACGGACCACACTGTTTCAACCCCACGTCAAGAACAATCAGCTTGTGATCGGCTTTATGATCGTTGATCAACTTCTCCACATCTTCCCTGCAATGGAGCTGCACCACAGCGGAGTGGTTGTCGCCGTAGTACAACACGTCGCCGACGAGCTGGTCCGGGCCGATCCCTTCCTCCTCGTGAATCTTCTCCATGCTTTTGTAGAAACTGAAATGTGGGACTTTGTCGATTTTCTCTCTCTTGCAGAACTGTTTGGTCTTCTCGGACTTGTCCTCTAAGACAAGCAGGAATTTAACGTCGTTGCATGTTCTGCTTAAATCCACCATGAAAGGGTAGATTTTACTGCTGTGGTAACTGCGACTCGATGCGAATTCAACCACCACAAGCCTGTCTTTGGCCAGTCTAAGAGCTTCATCGAACTGTTCTGTACTATGAATCTGTTGTACTCTCTCGTCGCTCTGAAGCTTCCTAGTCTCAGGAGTAGCTGTAGCTTTTGTGGTGAATTGTACTCGATTGGTCTCTAATTTGGGTCGAGGTGATGAATATTCTATCTACCTCTCATTTCTCGGGGACTGATCAGTATATTTTGGTGGCAGGTATCTGGAGTCTTCTATGTCTATCCTGGGAAGCGAAGCTCCAGCGCGTGTACAGAGAAGGCAACCATATTTTAGGTAGCTTAGCGTCCCTTACAGCTTTTGCTAGTCCTAGCCTACATTTTCTTCCGGAGCCTCCAACCTTAGTCTAGGCTCACATGTAACGTGATCATCACAGATTTTTGTATCGTAAACAGTGCGTTAGTTAGGACCGTCGTGCTTTTCGTTTTCTTTCCTTTATGAAAAAAAATAAGATAAGAACCATGAGAGCAAAAAGGTGAGACCTTTGGGACGTTTGAGAGTGAGGAAGTGGGAGATTTGGTGAGGTAATTGGTGACCGTAGCCATGGAAGGAAAGGATCAGAAACAGGAAAGATGGGAAGAACAGAGCAGGAAGGAGAATTTAATAATGGAATTATCAAGGAATCAGAGTCTGCAAGGATTGGTGTCCACTCACTAGTCTCACGATTCGTTTTGTCCACAAATTTGGACTAGCTTTGTAGATATTTTTTTAAATGGAAAACCCTTTCTTACCTTATCGCATATATCCTTGTTAGGTAGAATATATGATATATATATCTAAGTAATTAGTTTTTGTATTTTTTATTAATTAGACCTATAAGATATTAATTGAATGATGATGGCTAGCTAATAATTCTTATTTGACTTAGATTCAAAAAATTATTTTGGATCATGTTCTAAACGCTATGAAATCCTATTTTAAATAGTTATATATCTTGAGAAGAGTATCATAGATTTTGAGATAATATAGAGCTCTATTTTAAAATTGAGTTGCATTCGTAACTTACTTTATTGGTTCATTAACTGAGACACACATCGCTTAGATGTTAAAGTCTCTGCAAAGAAAAAGTGCATCTTGCGTAGGAGTCTTATAATTAACAGGATAACGGTATTAGAATTATTAAAAGGTGTGGTCAACTGCAGAAAATCAATGACATAGTGCGTTGTATCAAAAGTCGTGCATGTGTTCCATATTTAGATATGTTGTGGGTGTGTTTTGGATGTGGGTGTGAAAAACTTTGTGTCAATGGCTTGGAGTAACTTATGACTGGGCCTTTTGATTTCCTTGGAGTAACTCATGACTTTGAATTGGTCGTGTGGAGATTGCTCACGTTGAGAGGCGTGTTCATAGAAACAACAAAACCTTGAGGTCTTGTGTTCGAATCCTGGTGGAGTGGGATTCAAGACCAAAGAGGACAATACTGATTAATAGGGGGACGTTGTGTGATCGACCCCTGGGGACGGGGACGCTGTGTGATCGACCCCTGGGGACGAGGACGCTGTGTGATCGGACCCGGACCCAACAAAGTCAGAACTTGGTAGCAAGTTGGCGTGGATCCAAGTTTTGCAATTATAGCCATAGGAGAAGGAGCATCATTTATCAGGGCACCGCTGTTGGACAGTTCCAATTATCCTGCATGGAAATCACGGATAAGAGTCTTTATTTAGGCACAAGGAACAAGAGCATGGAACTCGATATTACATGGCTGGACACATCCGATGATTACTGACGATAAGGGAGAGACAGTTCTAAAAGATCCATCTGAGTAGACAAGAGTCGAAGAAGAAAAAGCACTTGGAAACTCACAAACATTGCACTACATTTTCAGTGCTATTGATGAAGGACACTTCTCAATAATATCAGCTTGTGAATCGGCTAAAGAAGTGGGAGATACTTTACAGACTATTTATGAATGATCTAAATATGTGATAGCGTCAAAACTACAGATGTTAACTGTGAGGTTTGAAGAACCGAAGATTGATGAAAATGAGATTATTGAAGATTTTTATGAAAGATTGCGAGATATAGCGGATCAAACACATCAACTTGGGAAGAAATATTCGAATCTGAAACTAGTCAAGAAGACGTTGAGATCAATACCTCCGAGATTAATTTAAAAAATTAAAGCAATAAAGGAGGCCCATGACATTATGATCTGTCATTGGAGAAGGTAATTAGAATTCTTACAAATTTTGAAATGAATCTTTTAAGGGATAAACAAGAAAGAAGCAAATCATTGGCACTACAAGTGAAACTAGAAAAGGTATGAATGATGTAGAAGATAAATCTGACAAGAATGAGGATATGAAGCTATTAACACGAGAGTTTAGTAAGTGGCTGAAAAGAGTGGAAAAAGGACAGACTCAAGTTTGGCCAAAATGGTAGGAGTTCATTGAACAACAACTTCAAACAACAAGTTAAAACTCAAAAGGGAGAAAGAAAGGTAAAGAGAATTCAATGCCATGAGTGTTAAGGATTCGGACATGTTCAAGCGGAGTATGCTAACATCTTGAAGAAGACAAAAGGAAAATCCTATACGAGCACTTTGAGTGATAACGAATCCGGAAGTGAAGAAGAAGTTGTGAATAGTATTATATTAGTTACTTTGTACGACAAAAGTCCAGTTGCTTATTTAACAGTAATCAAGAAGGAAGTAACTGAAGATGAAAAAGTGAGTAAATCGAAAAATTTCGAGAAAAACGCAAACAATTCAGCTCAAAGCTCAATCTTAGATTATAACTGTGATGACAGTACTTCAGATGATAAAAGGGAAAGTATTTATGAAGCCTATGAGTTGATGTATGGTAAATGGGTTCAAATATGTAAGAAAATAAGAAGTTGAAGGAGGAAAACACTTCCATGAAGAACATCATTCAAGATCTAGAGAAGAAGTTGTTGTCTACATTAGATGAGCTTGGTGAAGCTAGAATGAAATTACTAAGTACCGAAAAGCGGTTGAGAATGTTGAATGGAGGCACCAAAAAACTAAAAAAGTTAATGAAAATTGGTGAGGTTAAAGGAGATCTTCAAGATATTGACTATAAGGGTGAGTACTCTAAAGTGAATGAGGAGAAAAATGATATGTCTAGATCTGTCTGAGAAGAAGAAGCATTGAGAAATAATCAAAGATTTGTACCCACGTGTCATTTTTGCAGAGTTATTAGGTACATAAGGTCAAGATGCTACAAGTTATTACAAATAATGTTTCAAAGGGTCAAAATCTAAAATCTAGACACCCTTCATTAAATTTTCAGAAGCAACTCATGGTATCGAAGCACACTTGGATTAAAAAGGGTCAATTACAAATACAAAAATGTAGTGAAGGAAAAACAAGAAATTGTACAGATTTACAGCTAGTTACTGATTTTAAAGAAAATGCTCAGACAGAGGACAAGTCAATTACTTCAGAAGAAGAAACCGATGACAAAGATAATATGACAAGGAATAAGATCAGGTTTGAATTTCTTCGAAAGGCACAGCGATCGTGTATTTTACATTTTTAAAGTATTTTTGTGTTGTTTAAAAAAATGAAACGTAAAAAAGAGATTTTTTGTGTTCTTTAGTTTTTATGTTGCCATTGTCGTTCCATCTTTTTAGTAGTTTGCATTGTGACTTCTATTTGGCTCCATCAAAGACTCTTCAACTCTCTCATTAGTATGGATCTCTCTCAGGTATCTTTTTCTCTTTCGAGCATATCTCTCAATGTTTTGAATGGTGGTAATTTGTGTTCTTGACGTGCTTATAATTCTTCCGCTGCACTTACTATTGATTATTATGATTATACATTTTGATATTGTTTTGTCCCAAAGGGAAGACATTAGATTGTTTATGGTGAATGTTCCATTCAGGGGAAGATTTTAAAATATATGCGTGACTATTCGTCGTACTTTTTGGCTTCTTTTTGTCCCAAGGGGGAGAAATTTAGATGATTAGATAAACTTGATGTTTTTTGAAACTTAATGTTTGATTAAGGGGGAGTATTTGTCATATAAGTTGTGAATTTAATATTTATATGTCCAATTATGTTATTTAGGGGGAGTTTCATATTTGTGACAAACAATGCCAAAAAGGAGGAGATTGTTAGGATATATTTTATATATCTAAGTAATTAGTTTTGGCATTTTTTATTAATTGGACCTATAAGATATTAGTTGGATGATGATAGCTAACCAATAATCCTTGTTTGACTTGGATTCAAAAAGCTATTTTGGATAATGTTCTAGATGTTATGAAATCCTATCTTAAATAGATGTGTATCTTGAGAAGAGGTATGATGAATTTTTGAGATAATGTAAAACTCTATTTTAAACTAGAGTTGCATTTGTAATTTACTTTATTAATTTATCAACTGAGACACGTAGCATGGATGTTGAAGTCTCTGCAAATAAGAAGTGCATCTTTCATGGGAGTCTTACAATCAGCAGGATAATGTTGCTAGAATTTTTAAAAGGTATGGCTAAGTGCAGAAAATCAATGACATAGTGGGTTGTATCGAAAGTCGTGCATGTGTTCCATATTTAGATATGTCGTGGGTGTGTTTTGGATGTGGGTGTGAAAACCTTTGTATCTATGGCTTGGAGTAACTCACGACTGGGTCTTTTGATTTCTTTGGAGTGACTCACGGCTTTGTATTGATCGTGTGGAGATTGCTCACTTTGGACTGTCATCCTTATGGAGTGGCTCATGGCTGGACTGATTGTGTGTGAACAACTTTCATATTTATTTCAGTGGAGCTGAATCTTTCGAAAAGTTGTTATTTTCTTTTATCTAAAGTGTATTATTGTTTTGTTCTTAGTTGATTGATCACTTGAGTTATTTGTTTATTGTTCTTTCATTAAAAGATTGATTGAGAAAACCCTCTGTTGAGGTTAACACGAGTCGGTCGTATTATTGGGTGTGAATTTCTTTTACGGAAAATAAGGTTAAGAGATAGTGTCAAGGATTGAGTGGTGTCGACTCAGTAAAGCCTTAGGTAAATCTATTATACTTCGGTAAAAGTATCAAGCTGGGTGAGGGCCCCGCAAACGTAAGTAAGGTATATCAAACTGTATTACTAAATTTCTGGTGTTTGTTATTATTTCGCTTTTGATTGCTTTTATTTTTGTTTGTGTTAGAGATGTTCACGGTAAAATTGAAATGTTTGCAAAACTACTACCCCTTCAGTTTTTCACTTATCTAACAGGATGGCCATAGACTGGCTCAGCCAACTGTTTCTAACGATGCCTAGGTCCTACATAAGGCTAGGATTCGACATAGTTTCAAGCTTGGTCTAACCTAATTTTATTTTAAAATTAAAATAAAAAATGACATTATTTTATTTCTATTGTAAGTAAGGTTTTAAAAACTGGACCGAACCGTCCAATCCTACCAAAAAAGATTGAACCGACCAGTTTTTATACACAAAAGTTATTAGGTGAAACCGAACTGGACTACTTATCGGTTCAAACTTTTTTCGATCGAACCGGACGATCTGGTCCAATTTTTAAAACCTTGATTATAAGTAGTGGACCTTAAAGTCAGAACCTAACTAGAAAAATACCTATTCTTACTTTTTTTTTTTCTCTCTAGTATATGGGCTTTCAAGGTCTTCTAAAAATTGAATCCCATTGGGCAGATTACATTAGAACCCAATTCAATGCTGATTCAGCAGTTTTATATAATAAAAAGTCTTTTATTTAAATAAAATTTAAACTTTTTGTTTATTATAATAAATAGCTGGTGTTAATTGGGCCTGACAAAAAAAGAAGTTCAAGTCCAGGTCAATCTGCAATGAGTTTTATAAATTTCAATTTAATTGAATTTCAAACTAAATTTTAAATTTTAGAATATTTAACTCGAGTCTCAACTTAGATAGAACCTAAATTTCTAATGAATTATTGTGGGACACATAAGGCGTGCAATAAATAAGGTCTGAAAATGCCTAAAAATATCTAGTGACTGACTGAAACAGAGACAAGGTGACACTTCCACATCATCTGGATCTCACCATTTTTAGGTTTGGACCAGATATTTTCAAGTCACGATCTCAAAACTCCTGCAAAATCAAATCACATGCCGCGATAGGAGGAAAGACTGTTCCTAAATTTCAGACTCTTATTGAAGATATTTTATAAAACAAATCTGTTATGCTCTTAGTCTGAGTTTCCAACCACTTACATAATTTATTAATTAACAGATTGTTATTTAAAAATATGTCCTTGATATGCATAAGAAATGCGGTGGATAAAGTGGAACACTTCCCACGAGTAAAGTACCCTGTATAAAACGACAGAAGCTGAACCACATCCAACACACCATGCACACCCCAACACAGCAAAAGTCAAGATCCAATTGCTGGCCACTTTATGTTGTTTCTTTTATTTTAAAAAATTGAATTTATCAGTTCTGCTTTTTTCCATTCTGATCTAGTGTGTAAAGTGATTGTGGCTTTTCCAACTTTGATGCTTAGAGGGCTTGATCCGTTACCTTTCATACTTGCATAAAAGCTCTTTGGAAAAAGAAAACAGAAAAGACAAGAATGAAAAGCTGTAATATCAGAATCCAGACAACAGGCTCTTGAGTCAGAGTCACCTCTTGGTTCCTCACTACCACCAAGCTAAAACCAAGATCCAAACACGAAATCTAATTCAATTCAAAGAACAAAACCAAAAAAAAAACCCAGAAAAGATGAGAAAATGTAAAAAGATTTATGAAGAATTTAAGACCACAAAGATTTGGATATCATTAGGGCTTTAACCCGAGAATTGATACCGGAGTGTTACCTCAACAACTTAAAACCAATACTGAGCTAAGAATTGGAAGAAGGGTTCTCAGGTTTTTTGCAGAGGATCATATGCATCGGAGTAAAAATCCCCGTCTCGCCGCCTCTCGTCAGGAAATCGGCGGTCTTGAAAAGCATCTCGTGAACATCGACCGTTCCTTTTGGCGCAATCCCCAAGAAAGCCAAAATGGTAATAACAATGTGGTTTCTCCAGTAAGCGACACGACCCATCTTGAGCCTGGTCCACCAAGGTTCCGCCGGCGGCCGTGCCAAGTCCTTCTCTTTAACCACCTCGAACCCTACTTTCCGCGCTGTGGCTGCAATGTCGGCGTAGCTTCGAAGACCAGGCAAAGCGTCACCCCTTTCGATACCTTGTATGACCTCCACGTGTTCAGGATCGTTCGCTTTGTACTTGTCAGTCGTGACCCATTCGTATGACACGTAGAGAGCTCCAGGCTTCAAGACTCGGAAGATCTCTGCGTACACTTCTTCAAGCTTCGGCGCGTGACATGTTGCCTCGATTGAGTACGCGCCGTCGAAGCTGCTCTCTGAAAAGGGCATCTCCAGGAAGTTCCCACACACAACCTCGCAGAGTGAATCTAACCCTGCCTTCCTGTTGTGCAACCGCGCGCGCTTCACCTGGTACTCGTTGATTGTGATTCCGACCACGTTGGCCCGTGAATGTGCGGCAATAGCACGCATGGGCCCACCAACCCCGCATCCAACGTCCAGGATTCGATCTCCAGGCTTGACGGAGATGAGATCGACGGCCTTCTCTTCATGGAGGCGCGTGGCGTCCCGGTGGGATTTCCCGGGAACGGAGGGAGAGAAGTGGAAAGACTGACCCCAACCCCACTCGTATATGTCTGTGACTAAGTTGTAGAATGTGTCCACAAAGTCTGGGACTTTGTCGGCGGTTTCAATCTCTTTTGGTCGGCGAAAGAAGGACCAGTACTGTTTATAGTTGTCGCGGACTTTCTCGGCGGAGATGGAGCCGCCGGAGAGATCTACGGCGCGTTTTCCTTTTTGCTCGGCCGGACCGAGAATGCAGACGAACCAGTAGAGCCCACAAGCCAAGAGAGCTCCAGTACAAAAGAGAGCAAGAGAGTCCATTTTCTTGAAAGAGAAGAAGCGGTGACAAAGGAACCACAATAGTAAGGTCTTACGTTGCCCTCCTTTTATTCGGTTACTTAACGTTGTTGGAGGGGCGATTACTTATCGCCTAATTAAACGATTAAGTAATTAATCCCTCTGTTAATTATCTATAAGCGAATTGAGCGGGGGTTAGGATAAGTGATGTTTACTTTATTATCCTCCATGACAAATTAGACATTGATAATTAATATTCAATTTAATAAATTAAATAATCTTAATTATAATAGTCTTAATAACTAATAAAAGCCTCTTTGTGTTAATTTTTGTTAACAAAATATATATTATTTAATGTAGTAATTTTTAATGAAAATATAAATTATTTAATTTAATTATATAATTAATTAATTAAAATAAATTATTGTGAGATTTATAAATAGTTTAATTGTACTTAATAATTTTTTTACTAT
>JANKYE010000002.1:459526-473564 GCA_032467995.1 Erythroxylum dillonii | reverse complement strand
ACAATTTAAAGCTTCGAGAAAGGTAAGTTATTTTCATTATTAATTTTGATATAATTTCTTATAATTTTCTAATAATTAAATTTAATTTTTTACTAGGAGTCTTAGTAGCATAAGTTGTTCAAATGATCTAATTGCCATTGATAATACTGATGTTTTGGCGGATTGGGTTTCTGAAGAACCCAATTTGGTTGATATGAGTGATTTGAATTTGGAAGATAATCTTGGTTGGGAAAACATTGACATGTCATTTGGTGCATTAAATTTGAATGATAATGATGATGAAACTCGTCTTAATGATGAGGATTTTGTACCAAATGATCACTGGGGTCAGTGCAGTTCTGGCGGATTTCCTCCCATTGACGATTGAATACCGGATTTTTGTTTTTCCTGTTATATGAATTTTAATTGTATTTGATGTTTATGTTAAATTATATATATGTAATGTAACTGTAATGTTTTTGTTCTAGGTTTAACTGCTACTTGATTGTTCCTTCGTCATCAATTCGTTTTGTAATATTTATTGTTGTTTTATCAGATGTTTTGAATCTTTTGATGTAATATTATTTATTAAAATGATGAAATTATATTATTGTAATATTTTAAATACTTTGTATTATTCTTAATTTTATAATGGTATGATGATGATTGTCTTTGTTTATATTAATTGTGGTTATTATTTATACGTAAAATATTTAAAAATTATTGTTATCTCATATTAATTGTCATTATTATTTATTATTAAGATTTTTGAAAACATGGTTGATTGTAAACAGTAAACTAGTCAAGTGTACAGTACAACTGTATAATATACTAATATGGACTATTTTGCAACTTTTAAAAATTTTAGGGACTACTTCATAATTTAAAAAAATTCCCCGAAACGGTACCCAATACCGGTATAGTTCCGTTCCATAGCTCAATCCGGTACCGAACCCGGTACAATATTCATAACATTGCTTTTTATATATTGAATAATATAAAAATTTATAAATTACGTACTTTTGTTAAATGGTGAGTTATTTGAAAACAACCTCTTTATTAATTAGGGATAAGACAATATACTACTAGGCTTTTTTAGATTATGTGTTTCAGCATGATTCATACTTAATATTGTTATTGTTGACATTGCTAATCAATGTTGGAGTTTGTTAACTATTTCTTAATTCTAACCAGGGAAAGAAAAAGGTCATATTTGACAATCAGCTGATTGTATTAGCTGTTAGCTGATTGTATTAGTTATTTGTTAGATATGTTTGATAAAATTAGTTGTTTAGTATTACCTGTTTATATGTAAAATAACTTACGAAGACATGACTTAAAAAAAATAAGGATATAAATATTATATATCTTAGTATTTCATTGAATATTTTTATAAGAATTTAGATTTTAGAGAAGTCATGTTCACTTGTACTGTTTCATCATCTATGAGAAATTTATACAACTCTTTCTATTTTCATTTTTGTTTAAGGTCAACATTTTATTTCTATCCTATAACTACATAAAACAATTATAAGAACAAATAATGTTCCCAAAACGTAGGTATCTAGGAACCTTAACTAGGCTGTCCAACTTACTAGAAATTATTGTATATTAAAACTAACAAAAATATGACACCTGTGGTACTTAATTGTAACTTAATCAAGAATACAATTTAAACAGCAAAATATTACAACACTTAGCAGCAATAAAATTTAAATTGTACAATTGGGCTTTTAATGGTTAAAATTTTGGTTGTTGGACATCTTTGACTGTTTATCTTCAATCAACCGATAAAAGAGCTGTCTTCTAAATAACTTTATAGGAACGCTTTCATCTTTGACTGTTTATCTTCAATCAACCGATAAAAGAGCTGTCTTCTAAATAACTTTATTAATTGTTTAAAAAGTCAAATAGCTGAAAACAACCATTCAGCTAAAAAAAATAACTTATTAATAGGTAACTAAACGAGACCAAAGTTTGGTAATTGTCAGTCAATGAGTTAATAGTTAATTATTATTATTACTGTAAATACCAAAATATATATTTTATAAAATAAATATTTTCATTAATAAATGATAAAATAGTACCAGTACTTGCTTTAGGAGCGTGGAAATATGATTAGGCCAATTGGCAACAACATGGAAGCTTCCTTTTCCAAAGGCTGCTTTCGCTCTTTCCTTTAGGAAAAAACAAAGCAGTCCCGAAGACAGGGCCCTTCCGTCCATTTTCTGCACCACACCTTTTTCAAGAAGAAGAACACAAGCACTAAAATCAGATCACAAATACTCATAAATGGTTCGAGTAGTTTCCAACAAATGAAGTATTGTCGTACAGAAGAGTTTCTTTGTCGTCTGTCTTCGGTTGGTTGGTTTCAGTGTTAAAAGTTAATGCAACACATACTCAAGAGTATGCCATCGTTGTTCTTCGATCGATTGAATCCTTACAATTCCTCGTTAAAACAAACTCTGCTACGAAGTTTCTCTCAAATTAGGTTCGCACGATTTCAGTATGCAAACTTATCTTGGCCTTGTACAAGTTTTTTCCTGGAAGTCCGTATACAAGCCCTCCATGGTCCCTGGAAAGGTTGGAACATGAACCCTCAGGGCAAGACAGGGACCATCGGAGCACGCAACCAAACCTTAGTTCTTTCACTTGTTAATTTGTCAGCTTTACTAGGAAATGCATAAAACATTAAAAACTGAAACATTTAGATAAATTTCTTTTAAAGTTTATCAAAGTTTGCCAAAAATGTGGCCGTTGTCTACAAGTAAGTCACCAGAGAACCTGTAACGTAATTCCTAATAATTCGGAAACAGCCAAATTCGGACAATATGTCGAAAATTTTTTGTGTAATCTCCACAAAGTCTCAGACTTGTACGCTTCCTTGCGTAATAACACTATGCACGCGTCCTGTCTGGACCCATGTGACTGATTTCTCATGGAAGGCTACAGTTTTGTTGCTCAAGCTTACAAGCAAAGCATGGGATAAACAAATCACAGCTCAGACTTCTATCCTAATTTTTTACCGATGAAAACGAACTGTGCCCTTTTTGTTACTACTTCCTTACAATTTAGATTCCGATGATTAGATCAAAAACAAGAACTGAAAAGATCAAAAGAACAGGACTTCAGGAAGCTGAAACTTTAATATCCTAATATACAAATTGTATAATACAGTTGATTTGTGGCTCCATGGAGCTTACACGTCAACTTTTAATGGAACTACATGGGCCCAGGTGTACTCTTTTACTTGCATATACTATTCATCAACCAAAAGGGTCAAATTGCGGGTATAAAGAGTAGTATGCAACCACCTGACCAAACTCATTTTCTTGCTTCAACCTCTAGATATGGAGAAGAAATTGTCAGGTTTAAACCAGCTCTTCTTCACATCCTTCCTCCACAACTTCTCCATCTTCATGGTGATTCCTGCAATCACCGACGTTACAATGGCAGCCATTTGTCCTGGAAGAGACCAATGCTCGTTAGCCATTTACTTAACTGGTTTCCAACAAGCGGTAATGTTCTTTAAAACCACAATCCCTTCGATCCTTTATCTCAGCTTTTTGCGTTCTTGTTCATTGTCTTGGTTTGGTTTCGGTGCTAGACTAATACTAACTTCACGTCGATAGATTACTTGTTGCTTCTGATGAACTTATGATCATGCATTAACAAAGCAGAGTTGAACTTAACCTTTAATTTCTGTTCTTCGTTCAGATGTGAAACTTACTGATACAGTAAATCTTGAAGCTTTTGTTTCATCGTTTCCAAGCTTTTCTATGAGATTATAATCGAATGAAGTTTCTAGCGGTTTCAATAATCAAGGGTTTTGTATGTATGTGCGCTGTGGAGAAACTGACAACCGAGAAGTCGCACCCACTCTTCCACTCTTTCCGGGTTGGAGTGAACTTCGAGTTTTGAAGTCTTCTTAGCTTAGAAAGTAATAAAAGCCCAATTCAACCCAAAAGAGACTGAAAGCTCTAATAGAAAACTCTTTTCCTTTGAAAGAAAGTTGACAATGACTCGGATCAGACCTAGTTTTCGAACCTGAATTTTAGTCCGCTTGAACTTGTTTTTAATTTCGAGTTGAATCGGGTTAAAACCTCTTGAGAACCTTACCTTTTCTTTATTTTTCCAGTGGCAGAACTCATTCATACATACTCACTTAGGTTATATACTCAGCTATGAAGAATTTTACAAATGCACTTGAATTTCCAACCCATTATAGCCTTCTTCAACTTCATAGCGTGTGCATGTCCTGTCATGTCACATTCACTTTCGTCACACTACCTTCAATGGTTAAAAACAGGAGAGAATTGGAAGTAAAGTTGGTCCATAAGTTAGCCAACTTATTTAAAAATACAGTAACGAGATCGTGGTTTGTGTCATGTACATGAACTCACTAAGACTATATTTACACAAGTGAAATTGACATGGTAAACAGTTCCGATTGCTAGAGTCGGATCAAAATGCGTAGATATCTACTAGTCTAAGCACTACCAACTTCGCTCTCTTTGCATCTTTCAACTGCTCTTCTGTGTCTCTGTTCTTCATTTTCAAACGAATATGGAAGAACTTCCCACGTTGAGCCATCTCTTCTTGACTGTTTTCCTCTCTGGTTTCTCAACGAACATGGTGATTCCTGCCATGACTGACGTTACTCTCTCTGCACTTTGTCCTGAAGAAGCTCAGTGCTCTCTTGCTATCTATCTCTCGGGGTTGCAAGTAACGGTACATGAATTAACCTGCTCTGTTTCTTTATCTGATAACTTTCATCTGCATAAATTCATTAATGTCAAGCTTTTTGTCATCTTTTTGCTCATGAAAGAACCAAACAAAATTGTCGTTTCTCTATCAGGAAGAGGGAGAGGTGTAAAATTTACTGAAATTTCCTCCAGGGACAATTTCCTTCCTTCTTGTACATTGAGTTTCAAGTGGCTACATAATAACGGTCACTAAATCTGTTGTACTGTCTTGTCTACTTCGAAACACAAAATCTGTAGATCATTTCCGAGTTTTAACCGTACTGAAGACTCTTCTTGTTCTTCCAAAAGGAAGCTTCCCTTTCACTATGAACTGCACACCTCAGGAACTTCCCTGTTACAAAAGTAAATGTCTAAATGATTGGACCCACCTTGACATTTTATGCAGAACTTCGATTCTCTTCAAGCCTTTATGACTATGACTTTTACCGGTTATTATATTTTTTTTAACTAAACCATTGACCAAAGTAGCCATCCATGGCCTACCCTCGTAAAATTTCCCGCTTATTAGTTGAAAAGTCGCTGCTTTTGTACTTAATCTTGAAACTGGATTACTTACTGTGTTTGCTTTGATCCGAGTAATCATAGTTTCGTGGTCTGTGGTAGTTCATGTCGTGCAAGTATGTGGGATTATGGAACTTTTTACCTTAAATTTATCATCAACGTACTAAGGAATTTGTGCAGATCACAGGGGTTGGAACATTGGTAATGATGCCTTTGGTAGGATATCTTTCAGACAAGTATGGAAGGAAAGCTTTGCTTACTGTTCCATTGTGTCTTTCTGTAATTCCATCAGGTGAAAGACCCAACCAGTGAATTGGTTTTTTTAAGTTCTTCACAGTTCTTATCGGTTATTTAAGACCAAGAAAAGGTTAAAATCACCTTCTGTTGACCATGCTTTAATATTATAATAAAAATTTATTACTAGATTAGGAATTCTATTAAAATTATTAATAATGTTCTAAGCACTGGTTAATGCCAATGATCGAGTTTTTAAAGAACAGTGAAAAAAGCCATAGGCCACATGAAAAAAGTTGGAAAAGTAGTAAAAGAAGATGGGTTCCCCTTAAATGAGATATCAGAATCAGAACCTGGTCCAGTCCTGACCTGGAAGACCTGAAATGAAGCAAACTTTTGCTCGTTAATGACCAACAAGGTTTTGAATTACGGGTTACGGCTTATGCTGCGATTATGGATTACTATGGATTACGATGTCAATACCATTTCACTGATCTAATTTCACTTGTGAATTGAATATTGGCATACAGCAATATTGGCATACAGCAGGACTAGGAACTTTTTCTATGCATACTATGTTCTTAAGATTCTCACCGCCATGGTTTGTGAAGGAAGTGTCCAGTGCCTTGCACTTGCCTATGTGGTAATTTCTTCTTCTTCTTGTTCTTCACAAAATTCCATTCTAAACGGCCAAGAAAGCTCTTTGGTTTTGGTTTTGAAAAATGATTTTCAAATTTTCAGGCTGACAATGTTCCCGAGGGCCGACGAGCCTCGGCGTTTGGAATCCTTACAGGGATTGGTTCCTGTGCTTTCGTTTGTGGAAACCTCTCCACTCGTTTCCTCTCCACTGCTTTAACTTTCCAGGTCTTTCTATCTCTATGCTCGAGATTTTGTGCGTGTGTGTGTGTATTTTCATTTCAGCGATACAGTTTTATTTGTCTTCAGGTTTCTACTACAGTGGGGGTTATAGCAATCGTGTACATGAAGATTTTCCTACCGGATTCCATGATTGACAACGATCTTTCAGTACCGATTCTTTCAAAGGGAAAGGGGAAGATTGAATCAACTTGTGAAAAAGCAAGTGATTGTTGCTTGACTCAGAAGAGTATGCAAACTTTTAAACCGATTCCTTCCTTGGATGACATGCTCTGCTTGCTCAAGAGCAGGTTAGAATTTTTATTTTTACTACGAATCCCGAGTCGAACTCAGATCAAGCCTCAAGAAATTAACGACACTTCTTTATTTTTTGCAGTCTGACATTTTCACAAGCTGCCATTGTTGCATTTTTCACCAGTTTCGCACAAGTTGGCCTTCATTCGACATTGTTGGTACTTATCTAATTTAAGAATGTAAGGGCTTAACAGGATTAGAACTTTAATAATTGTTTCTTCTTGGTTGCAGTATTACTTAAAGGCGCAGTTTCACTTTAACAAGGATCAATTTGCTGATCTAATGGTAATTAGTGGGATTGCGGGAACTATTTCCCAGGTACAACATTTTCCTTTTCCTGGTTTGTTTCAGCTTTCATTACAATTTTTCCTACTGCTTTTGGCACTATTAATAATGGGTATGAACCTGTTTTTCTTCATCTGAAATACTACAGCTAATCTTGATGCCGATGTTGGTTCCCCTATTGGGAGAAGGGAAGCTTCTTTCAATAGGGCTTTTCTTTGAATGCACTCATGTAAGCACCTTTCTCCCTACTGTGTTCATAGGGTTGCTACTGGTTATTTACTTGTGTGTTTTTTGATTCGATGCAGATGTTTCTTTACGGTATCGCCTGGTCCTTCTGGGTAAGTCCATTTCGTTTTGGTTCTGAGTTGATTGAACTTCAACTTTAAATATAGTTGTGTTAAGTCAGTTCAGATTAAACGAATATCGTTGTGCTAGAAATTCGAATTTACTAGGCTGTTGATGATGAATGCTAACATATAAATCCTGACAGGTTCCTTATGCTTCTGCTATGCTCTCCATTTGCTATGTTTTCGCACAACCATGTGTGAGTTCCTCATTCTTCTCTTCTGAGAAATTTCGTCGCTGATTGTTGAATTGAAACTTCATAAATGATATATGCAGATGCGGAGCATTGTATCTAAGCAAGTTGGCTCCTCTGAGCAGGTAATTTCTAAAATCAGGATAGTGAACTCAAATTCTCTAGATAATATGCAATGCACTCAATTTGCCTTGAATGCTGAAGTTTCCTGAGCCTTCTAAGGTATTGTTGGTCTTCAAATTAGGGATAGGAATGAGCCGGCTAGGGTAGGCCCAAGACATGAGTTAGGTCGGTCAGCTTTAACTTTTTAATTTTTCAATTTTTTTTTAAAATGATATCATTTATTTGCTACCAATCGGGCTTGATTGGAGACTTGATCAACTCAGGCCTAACCCGTTGATTTCAGGCTAAATTTGTCGAATGAAATCGAAATCTCTAATTCTATACTTGAGAAAGAGTCAGGTGCTATTAAAATAGCACTTGTTACACTAATAATTAAATTGTAAATAGCATGTATAACTAATAATTGAAGAAATCATTCTAAGAATCATGTATATTCACTTAAATTTATCTAAAATTTTCAAGAACTTTAATAATTTAGATCAATGATTAAAAAAAAAACAAATGAGTTCGATCGGTTTAATCATAAAAATTTAAAACAGTCAATTTTTCGGTTCAATTTCATTAATGGCCTTTGTTGTTAAAAAAAACGATTAATTTATTAATCAACTAGTCGATTTTTATAAATTAGAATAAAATAGCTAGTTTTTATTTAATAATTTTATTATTTAATTAAATTTCAAGTTCTTTGACAAAAATAGTCTTTTGTCTTTTATCCTATTTAATTTTTTTTATTTGTTTAATAGTTTCGGTTTGATTTTTAAAATATTCGTGTTTTTATTTTTATTTTACAGGGAAAGGCTCAAGGATGCATCTCAGGAATTTGCTCCATTGCCAACGTTATTTCTCCATTGGCCTTCACCCCTTTATCAGGTGAGAATAGGCACTAACATAGAAGTTACGGTCAAGCAAAGCAAAACCTAATGAACCTTCAATCTTTTCACAGCTTTATTCTTATCTGAAGAATCACCGTTCGATTTCCCTGGTTTCAGTATATTGTGCACTGCACTTGTATCGGTAAGAGGTTTTAGATTTTGGATGAGCTTTTAAGTTCCGGTGAAACTATATACGATTGACTGTACCCTCCATTGCTGGTTTCTTGTATAGAGTCTTGCCTTCATTCAAAGCCTCATGATAAGGGTAGCTCCACCTGTTTCAAGTCAGAGGATCGATGATAGTAACTACGTTGATGCCCAATCATGTTAAGACCTCTTGGTAATATCTACTCGTGATTGGAGAGATCATTGGAAGTAGATAGGACCTGTAACTTTCCATTTTGCTGCGATAAATTTAGGCGATAAGCTCGTCAAGTGCCATCAGAAACAGTAGATCCCAGGGCCTTAAGTGGGACTATCTTATGGCTATGGAGTTTGTACTATTTGGTCACTACTGGCTATTAGTAAAGGAAGGAAGTAGATATTATTTGGTTCTTTCTTCTTTCTTTCCAGTGTTTTTAATACATTCCGTTCCCTGTCATGGAATTCTAATGATTTTCCAACATCAATTAGGCTATGTCTTCTACATTCTTCACTTTGATCCTTCTACATTGATTACAAATTACAATCTACCCCGAGATTTGTTAGGAGTAACACTACAAACTAGTGAATCTCTCCAAACTTCACATATTAGACTTTCACTGATGTTGATTTATCCCCTAAATTACATGATTAGAATAATCCAATCAAGACTAGAAAGCCAACTGAACATTTTGGTTCATCAAATACATGCTCTCAAAGACCATACTCAAATGGATATAACTAAAGATTATTTGCCAGAAAAAAGGGAGTGACCACATGAGATGAGACTTAATTAACGGTAACCTTACCCACCATACCAGCTCCTTGGTGAGGTGAGCAATAGAAAGTGTAATCACCTTTCTCAGTCAAGGTAATAGCATACGTCTCACCAGGAGCATTGAGGAGGTCCTCATCACTCATGGAGATTTTCGAAACATCAACACCACTTGGGACCTCGTCCTCGTCGAAGACAACGTTGTGTGGGAAACCAGCGTTGTTCTTGAACACAATCTTCTCACCGGAAGGGACAGAGAAGTTGCTTGGAACAAAAGCCAACGACCCATCATCACCTCCGAGCAGGATTTCAATGGCCATGGCATTGGAGGCAAGCATTGTGCTTGCTGCAGCGGCCACAACGGCTACACCAACTTCCTTCATTGAAGCTCTGACGCCGAACCTGGAGACGGGTGTTGCCGGTACTTTGACGGTGGCACTCACCTTGGTTGATGACAAGGTGTTTGTCTTAAGACCAGTGAAAGATGGGATGGTAACAGCTGCAGAGGTTACAGTGGCCATTGCTTAAACGTTTATGGTAATGTGTTCTTCTGGTCGACAAAGAGATAATGAGATGCAAGGAGTGGCTTTAAAAGGCGATGGGTTTGGGTTTTTTGAGGGTGAGAATGAATGTGTGTGTGGCTTGGAATTGGAGAAGAGATATGCGTAGGATAATGAGTGAAATGGGTGAAATCTGATTGGATGGTTTGGATACAGGTTCATGACGTGGACTGGAAGTACTGACGGGAGGTGGAGAAGGAATGAGACCGACTCTGTAGAAGAGATAAAACCTCAGCTTTCGAGCCTGTTCAGGCCCAGATATTTCTGTGGTCTTCGACGTGACAAGAAGTCCAATGATTTATACATTAAAGGGCTTGTGGAGAGTATCGACAAAACATAAATACTTCAATTCGATCAAATCTGGTAAAGAGAGACTATGTTCACTCGTTAGTTTCTGTTTTTTTCTTACCGTTTGATCTAATCGAACCCCTTTACTCAAAAATACATAACGACAAGTTCTACTAATTTGGACCACTAATTAGAGGCAAGTAAAGCCTCTCTACTGATTCAGGAAGAAACACAAAGAAACAAAAGCTAAACAGTGGCTGTGAGAAAATATTATTTCCAAGAAGTTTCATCACTTCATGCAATCTTCCAGTTTATATGTGTTAAATTCTCATCCACCAAGAAATTTGTTGACTATCTTATGTTTCTGATTCAATGAATGCTCTAGTTTACAAATCTTAAGTTCGTAATGACATCTCCACAAGGCAGATTTTAGCTATGGGAGCAAGCATGGACCACAATTTCAACCTCAACAACTTGAACAACCAACATAGATCCGAATCTAGGATCAAAGAACCGCTGCTGGGTAAGAAATAACGATCTCCCAAGTAAAAAATGGCTCCACAGGCAAGTTCAGCAACCCTTATGATAGTGCCACAGATACAAGAAAGTTGGGACCTTCGAAGTGGACAAATATGAATTTGAAGTTATATGTCAAGGATCTGTTTCCCAATCATGGATGGAACGATGACTGCAGGACCAACTAGAATAATGAAGTGAATTAGGTGGACATTGGATCACCCTATTAAGTTGGAGAGATGTCTTTGTAAGATCACTAATCTATAATATATCTACAGCAACTCTAATTAGGGATTAAAAAATCATATACTAGATGTGATCAGTAATTCTCTTCTCCTTTTCAATATGGAATTGTGTTGACCACCGTTCATGTAAATTTCCCAATCACCTTTCTTGAATGAAAAAAACAAGATGGTAAACTACCTTTTTTTCCTATGAAGAGGAAACTTTCTTATAACCTCATCATACCACCATAATCAGCAAAACCAACTAATGATTAGTCAAGCAAAGTTTGCAAGTTCACCATGACCATGCATTTTCCAATTTCTGCAGTCGAAACATACATACTGAACCAAGAAGCAGCAAGAAACCTTACATTGCAGACTTTAAACATCTTATGTCCCACGAAACAAGCTAAAGAGCATATCACATAGCAAGAATTGCTTCTTTTGGAGTACAGTTGATTAGTAGAAACAACAGATTCACCTTTCACTTACCAAAATCATTCGTATATATTCATAGGCCTTTGAAGCTACAAAACAATAACAGTCAACAATGCGTTAACCAGAACCAGAACTTGATATGAACTCACAGATATCAGATACAGAAACTCGAGCATCTTTCAAACAAACCTACCGTAGCTTAAGAATTTTCTTTGTTTCAATATGTATACAAACACTGTTCCATAACATTTCATCAGAGACCCAGAACAAACCTCAATACTAGCTGTTCAACTCATTATGAATAAATGAATATTCAGTAAGCTAACCTTTGAGAAACTATGTAAAAGAACCATACATATGAATTGAAGTTTCTATAGTAAAAGGAAACAGAATGTACACTGTAGGGTCCGGCCAGTCCAGCGTCTCACGGTCGGCGCACTTAGAACCACCCATTGTGGCATCCTAACCCAAAAATACCCCCAAACAAGTCTATTAATTACCAAGCTGTCATCAACTAAGAGTAAATGAAAGGTAAGATTTCTTTTTCTTTTAGGTATCTAGGACAGAGTGGGGGGTTGTTGAAGAACGGTACAATGCCGGACTCGTCCGAGAAGGATCGGAGATCCGATTCGTTTCCATATTCTGAATCGGAACAAACCATCAAATCAAAACGAAAATCAAACAAAGAAATGCGAAAGAATGGAACCAGAGGACGATAACGAAGAGAAGGAGACGGCTGCAGCTGTTGAAAATAATCGTAATTCTTTTCAGAAAATTCCTATAAAATTTGGCGGGTGGTGTGTTATTGATAAGAAACGACATGTCGCGCACTTATCTGCACTATAGGTATCGAGTCCCGTGTACTTGAGCTCCAGAGGATTCAAGAAAACCTACGAACCTGTGAATTGGATATGAACTACATAAATTGAACATGTAAATAGGGTTAATCGAATCTAAAAAATCAGGTTCATGATTCAAGTTTAGGTTTTTAATTTGCGATTCTAGGTTAACAGAACCTATAGCTGATTAACCGAACCTATAGCAGGTTAATCGAATGGAACCTATTTTATAGGTTTAGGTTTAAACCTAAACATGAAAGGTTAAAATACTAAAAAAGTCTATCATATATTTAGATATAATTTAAAATGATGTTAATAATAATAAATTCACTAGTATTTACTATATGTATTCTTGAGTAAAAAAAAGAAAAGGAAAAAAACTACTCTAATTCTATGTTATTAAACGTCAATCTTGAACATTGTTATTATAAGTAATAATTAATACATAACACTCAATACTTAAACTTCAGTTTAAATAGTAATTGATATGTGTCAAAGTTATTGATCGAAGTATTAAACTATTAATAGAAAAAATTCATTGACTAGAATAATATAATCATTTAGAGATTAATTAAAGAAATTAATAACTGTAAAACACATTTATTAAGAAATTCTACAATTTTAGTTTTTTAAGGTACATATATTAGCTTAGATATTTATGAATTATTAGATATTATAAACATTAAACAAGCAAGTAATACTGATTCTTAAAAATATATATTATGGTTGCAAATAAATAATAAACATTTAATAATATTGTCTTGTACAAATACAAACATAGTTTTATTTATTAGAAAGGAATGAAAAAATTAGTTGATTTAGTAATAGACTATGAGATTGTATTTTTTTATACGGCTATGTTTTTTATAATATAATATTTGAAGTTTTAACTATGATATTAATTGCATTTTCTACACTAAGTTGCTATAAGAAAAAAAAGATACTTTTCGTGTGTATTATTTTATTATTATTATTTTATTTTAACATGATAAAATAAGATTTAATGATGTTAGAAGAATAGTTTTATTTTTTAAATTAATGAAGTCTAGTAGAGCAATTCATTTTCTCATTGATTCGTAGTAATAAGAAGCCATATTACATGTATAATTCATCTTCAAAATCCTATTCTAAGCACTTCTGATTGGAAAGTAATAGAGAGCTGTATTAAAAGTTTATTAAGAAACGAGACATTACCATAAAAACTTTACGTAAGTTTTTGTGCTCAATTTTTGTTAATATAATGAATAGCAATCATTTTAATATTTAAATTGAGAATAGCAATGTTTTGTTCTTATATGAATCATTGATATAGCAATGTAGTTTGTTCTTATATGAATAATTGATAAAATTATTAAGATCAATTGTAAATTCAGTTCTTCTAAAATAAGGTAATTCAATCTAACGGTCTTAATACAATCCTTGTAAATTTATGGCTAAGATCGCTTGAATCACAATTGATCTTTTATCAAATATTAGCCATTGAAATTGAAAGGTTTTTCCCTTTGATAAAAACCAAGGAAAATTAAAGTCATTTTATTTGTTCAAAAAAGAAAAAAAATCATTCAATCTTTCATCCTATACTCACTTCCCAACTTCTCATCTCTCAAAAAGTAACATTCACCAAATTACAGTTGCTCGGCTTCTTTTCAGATTGTTGATGGCAATTCTTTGAAGAATTTCGTCTACCTTGATCATTAGGTGTTGTGAGCGGAGCGAACATTCGTTGCCTACTGCAGTACTGCGCTTAAGGTGTGGCTTGACGTTGTTCGTTACTCTAAGAATTAGCTTT